>OX459056.1:15839374-16339391 GCA_949775005.1 Orthosia gothica
TCTGTAATAGTTACATAACCTATCTGTAAGGATTTTTTGAACGGGGCATACTGGCCTTAACCGTTGTTGCTACAGTAAAACGTCCTTACAAGACTGTCCTTAACCTTTTGAGTCAGAAAGAAAATTACAGTCTGCCTGAATATGCTCAATTTACATAACAAAAAACTTGTATCCAAACAATCCTGTTTCTAATAACCCTTTAGGACCAACTGTATTAGAACTTACGTACAAAACCGATACAGCATGTAATTACGTTTCCATTTAACCTTAATATTAATCAAAGCATTTCACAGTACCCGTAACTACACCGCTAACACGTAACCTCATCCACATTTTCATGTTAACCTCTTTGATTAACCCAAATACTTGATACGCCACAATAATTCAATAGGGCACTCTCACCCGCAAGGCCGCAACCTTTGATCGACTTCCAAGTTACCTTTCGTAATAAATGATTAACAAACCCACACTAAAAAGCTAAGCTACGACAATACAAGCCTTACCTCTAACTTCGTAGACTACACTGTTTTATCTTCTCTATAAATCTTAGACAAAGCTCAGCTGAAAGTTCTGTTTTACTTCTACGACGAAAGTATCTGCAGGTTACACGAAAGTAAGAATCACGAACTTTTGTAGTTCAATAAACTCCATTGCCACGTATCTACAACGTCATCCATATAAACTGCGAACACACTCCAGGGAATCGCAACGGAATGAAGTTATAAATATTTTTATCTCCGTGTAGCTTGTCTTTGAAGCAATGAATGGGATACATTCAATAAAATTTATTTCCTTTTTCGACAGCGGCTTCTCCATGTGTCCGTAAAATGCTTGTTCCAATAAATCGATGGGGCACTGCGTATACTGGCTCCGACGACCTTTGTGCTGACTGTTCAAATATACGAACGATACGAGACGTTGCCAAATGCCCCACATTTGCAAAAATACGATAACTTTATTACAAGTTCGTACTTTATAACATTCCTAAAGCCGAAGTTTACGGCAAAATTCAATTGTTTCCCGGATACTTCTTGTTACAATCGGATTAGGATTCTCGTTATGAAATTATTTACGAACAAAATCAAGCCGGCATTAGTGAGTTCTGAGGATCCATTGTACAGATTAATCTCTCAAGGGTCCTATTTCTAACTTTTTCAATCAGACAATATTTTTTTACTAATGCCGAAAGAAAAATTTAAATCAAAGCGAAATCTTCAATTGAAAATTGAATCATTTGGATATCGATAATAGAGATAATTGCTCGGGATGATTAAAATATTTTAATCAAGTAATGTTTGCTAATCTCTAGTCCAAATTTCATGTAGGTCCGTTCAGCCGTCTGGCGTTATTGCTGAACAAACGGATGTTTGTTCAGCAATAACGCCAGAACGGCTGAACGGAATTCATCCAATCATTCGCTTTTATAATCTTCATCATAACCTTTTAATATTCCTACAACTGGGATACAGGACTCGTCTCTGTAAGAGAGCAAATGGGCCGTAATCCACCACGCGGGCTCAGTGCTAGTTGATGGATTGGCATTTAAAATATTAGTATCGAAATATCGGTAAGGTTGGCAGAACAAAAAAGAAAGGCACATGTGGTGCTGGTAAACCTAACGTTAGATTGGAAATTTTAGCGTTTTTACTTACCTACCATCCAAATGATAACAGTATAGAGTATAGAGAATGTATAAGTATGTTCATATCGTTCATATACATAGAAGCACAGGATTATGATAATTGGCTGTGCTCTACGCGCATCGATCATTGGCTCCCCTTCTAACGAGATGGATCCGACCCCCTATTGTACACTCACGGTAATCAATCATTTCGTTTTACCAAATACCAACTACATACATAACAAGTCATGTACACATTCATTTTTACCAAAATATTACTCTTTAGATATCAATTTAGTTCGCTATACACAATATTAATATTCATCCATCGATCTTTTGAAGGTTTTAAAGGAAAATGAGCGATTTGTTGCTCATCTTTCATTATATCAATTAAACACTGTGTTCAAATTCTTTTTTTTAAATAAATTTATGTTTCACAAAATTCGACATCAATTTTATATTTAATAGCTAACCTGTTCCACTGCTAGGATAAAGGCTCCGTGACCTTCGTTCTAACCTACATACATACATACATAAACTCACGCCTTTTTCCCATGGGGGTAGGCAGAAACTACAGAACGCCACCTGCTACGATCCTTGCATACTTCTTTTGCTTCACACACATTCATACATCTAGTCATACACACACGCCTTCGTTCTAACTATATGTAATTAAATGACAAAATATATTCAATATATAATATGATTGACAGAAAAACCAAGTAAGAGGAGTCTGTGTTTCCCGATAGCTACAATCTAGGGGTCTTTAAGTCAAGCGTGAATAGGTTACTTCTAGGCAAGCGTGCTTCACCGTCGACCACATCATCAGGTGAGATAGAGGTCAAGCGCGAGCCTATAACCTATATAAAAAAAAAAATGAAATATACATACGAGTGCAACAATCATGAAACAAATACTGATGTCTCAAAGAATTTTTAGGAGTAACTTACCTATAAGCACAAAGTACGTAAGCGGCGGCGCTTTTTTGTGCTGTAATTCTAAAAACTAGGATCGAAAACTCGTACTTCATGAAGTGATTGATGTACGGATGCTAGACGTGGTACTATTAAAGCTAAGCACAAAATCACCACCTGCCAACGGGGAATGGAGCGATGCATGCTCAAGGTAAGGGAAATAGATAAAATACGACACAAAAATAAGACCTATTACAAAATCTAAAAATGGCTAATCTTCAAGGTTAAGCAACGCTTGCCGAGGTCGTACCGTAGATGGGTGGCCATTTCAAAATACCGAGTTTCCTCAGTAAGCACGTTAAGCCGTTGGTCCCAGCTGTAATTTGAAGATCTTTGACAGTCGTTACTGGTAGTCAGAAGCTTGAGATCTGCACCAGTCTTGCCAAGGGGTATGGTGTTACCCAGTTACTAGCTTGTGGAGGTCAGATAGGCAGTCGCTCCATGTAAAACACTGGTACGTACTCAGCTGAATCCGGTAAGACTGGAAGCCGACACCAACAACAATTGGAAATTAATATTTGTAAACGGTCCTACTATTCTCATCGAATTAGTCCAAGAGCGAGCGAAGCGAGCTCAGGAACTTAGGGCACCCGACACGGATAGGTTAGATTCGAAGAGGATGACGGAGGTGAAGTCAGCGAGCAAAGCGAGCGATCTTATCTCCCATAATATCCTTCATGTTAGGTTACTTGAGACCCTGCAGATAGAAATAGGAGCCCCGCGCCGTCGATTATCTTGCTCAAATAGTAATCGTAATACTGATACCATACTGATTCTATATTAAAATCAAAGTCAACATTAAAATAATTTAATAAAACACATATTCTTATTACCCTGCATAATAAATTTTGGTCATTATTCACAAAGCCCGGTCATTTAATTATTTCAATAGTTTTTAGCATATTGTCTACTCATCTTGGGCATTTTTCAAATTTTCTGGGTGTTATGAATATTTCCCCACTTGGTTCATAACATATCTACTAACGGTTTCAGCTGCGCACCACTTTGAAACAGAAGCATTATTTCCCTTTTACTTACAAGAAATCCCTTTCATTTGTAATTAATTTTAAATAAGCCCTTCAAAATAAATGGTTTCGTTCATTTAATTGTAAAACTTTTAAATTATACCTTGTTCCGTTTTGAACACCGAACAACAGAAAGCGGTTATAGACTCAATTACGGTAGCGGCACGTCTATTCAGCAGCAAAACAAACACAAAGTCGATTTGAGCAAAGTCTTAAACCGGAACTGGCAAAATATTCCGTCGGTGATCCCGGAATTCACGTCAAAGCCACCTGAGCCTTTGAACCTTTCATCTACACTATGAAGCGAATATCCAACGAGTTGTAACCGCTTGTCGGTTTGTCTGTCATTTAATAATGAGCAAAATATATTTCGCTAGCCTAGGCGGCTTTTGTTCACTTTGTCCGCCATTCTCGATAAGGCTGGAACAATGATTAACTTCGTTTAGAATTTAATAGTTTCGTTAGCGAACTAAGGCACCAATTGTGACGAAGTCGCAAAATTTCCTTTCTCAGATCAAAGCGACTGTTCTAAACCAAAATTTTAATTAAGTTTCCTCAAATCCAATAAATTCTAAACTATGAAAAATGCGACGTTGTAAAATTTTATAGCTTCTCCTCGCAATAAATTCTTAAGACTGCGAATGTTCAAGGGTCTTAAACAAAAAGGGGGATGCAACAGGCCTAGGGGAGACCGGGGAAATATGCATAAGGGTGAAAAGGACAACGAAGCGATCAGGATTCCAGGCGACTGCGGTTGACAGTTTTAAAGCGCAACATTATCTCGGGCCACAGCTAATATATATTTACACAGAAGTAAAAGACCGTTATGCTAATTATACTGGCTGCCATTATTCAGTAAGCCAACGACCTCCTATATTGTGGCGTAGCGTTTCAACAAGATCATTTATTACAAAGATGACTACCAACTTGCCCTTACAAATTCAAGATCCGCGAGGGCGCTTCCACGAATCTTCATGCCGCGTCATAACTCCACTCAATTCGTACAATCGCACTTAATGATATCATCTAAGGGATGATCCTGTAAGCGACTCACGTCTTTACTGCTTTAGTAATACGGCATATAAATGTGTAATGGTGTGTAGAATGGTTAGCACGTCGGGTGTGGTAGTGGTTAGGCTATCGTTTCAGGTGTAAAGGTGCTTCGATTGTACGTACCCATTAGGACTTACACGTGACTGGATGGACAATGGTAATTAGAAGTAGTGGGGGGAGAGAACTTGCTCTTGGTTATCGAATCGCAGTGATATAATATTTTGATTTGAAGGAAGGTTTGCTTTGCAAACCAGTATTCATTCATAGATCAATCATCTTTAAATATTCTCGTAACACATATTTCTTTCTGAAAAAAGGTATCTTATTAACACGCTTTTATTAGCTTGGTATCTATGTAACGGAATCTTTGAACGTGAATTTCACCCTCTTCAGAACGTCGGATTAATTTGAAACTTTGCACACGTATCAAGGACCAACGACAATGCAATAATTTAAATAGTTTATCTCATTATCCTTGTCAGAATCTTCACGATTAGAGATTGAATTTAAAAAAAAAAACTAAAAACAAGCCACGCTTTAAAAAACCAAACTAAAAAGTAGAAAATAATTTTCAATTAATTTAAATTAAATAGTGTGAGTAACAAAAAATAATCTTCAATTGTAAAAAAAAGCGTGGGGTGCTTGATGTCAATTGTTATAATATTTATTTGACAGATAATGGTAAAAGTAGTCAGTTTTTAAACTGTTTTTTTAGAGAATTTTCATTTGTTTACTTTCAAAAATGCATGACACGGTTTTACCACTAGCATGCGTAAAGTTATTTCGTTATGCTTCACATGTAAACCTCGTCCCCTATTAAAAGTGACGGGAAAAATAAAGGTTAAGTCTCTATCCGTTTTTCGAATGCTCCAAGGACCCACAGTTTTTTATATCCTCAAATAAAGAAGATTATATGCGGATCAACATTGAAAAGTATTGGAATTTCCTGCCGAGGTCCATGTTTCTTGATGTCTATAACTGTAGTATATTCAAACACAGATCCGGATGACAACTGCTTTAATGCCACAGATTATAAATAATCACAAACAAAGTAACAATCATAGACAATCCACAACACCTTCCCCTTAAATGAAATACATAATAATGACACAACTTACTTAAGCAATTATACTAGATAACAAAATCAACTTCCAATGTCCCTGATTATAAATAATCAGAGAATATGAGAATATAATAACAATCATGACCATCCACAACACCTTCCCCTTAAATGAGATACATAATAATGTAACAACTTAATATTATAACTTATAAAATATTAAAAACTATTTCCACAATGCATTCTCCTTAAATCTGACAATCCTATAATTAGACTTAAGCAAAACACAAAATCCTTTTAATATTTGAATTTAGATTTTAGGAAGATTTTTTGTCATACTACGGGTATGAGGTGGTGAATAAGATGACAATTCACGAATTCTAGAACTTGGCACGTAATCGTCATCCCTATCATTGCCCGAAAAAGAAACCTCCTCATCCATTTCAGTATTCTTAGCATTTACCATAGGATTCTGTACTGGTCTTAACAAATGCCTGTTACGACGATAGATTCCCCTTTATTTCTGTACATGTACAATATAGGATCGTGGCGTCAATGCTTTTCCTATAATTTTGCCACGTATACTTTTATTTCCGTTTTCTAACATTATAACATCGTCGCCCTCATTCAACTCTGGCAAGAGCTTACAGTGCTGATCATAATAGCTTTTCATTTTTATTTGTTTGTCTAATAACTTTTGATGTTGTAATTTATAACTAAAATTTGTTGCTCTTAATAAGTCTGGATGGACTGGAAGTTTACAATTTAAACGCCGGCCCATCAATAACTGTGCAGGTGAATTCAAATTTTCCCGCTGTGTATTCCTGTAACTTAACAAACCTAAGTAAAAATCTGAGCCACTTTCTACTGATTTTTTCAAGATATTTTTAATAGTTTGCACTGCCCTTTCACTTTTAACATTAGATTGCGCATAGTATGGAGATGAAGTGACGTGTTTAAAACCCCATTCTAATGCAAATTTAATAAAATTACGACAAGAATATTGTGGACCATTATCACTGATGACTATTTCTGGAATACCATACCGTGCAAAATTTTCTTTCATAATACTTATTACTGAGTTTGATGAAGTATCTCTCAAATATCCAACCTCAATAAAACCAGAATAATAATCAATTAAAATTAAATAGCTTTTTTTCCATACTCAAATATATCAGTTCCAATCTTATTCCAAGGCAACTCTGGAATAGCTACTGGAATCATAGGTTCCCTACTTGGTCTGTTTGCTGTTTCCTGACATACTTTACATCTTCTCACATAGTCATCAATATCTTTCGTTATACCCGGCCAAAATATAACTTCACGAGCACGTCTCTTACATCGATCAATTCCTAAATGCCCCTCATGAACTATATTTAACATGTCCTTTTGTATTGAACGAGGTATCACAACCTGTTTGTCTTTAAATATGACACCATCAACTGAATACAATTCTTCTCTTATTGACCAATAATATTTTAAATCATTGTGAATATTAAACTTATCAGGCCACCCATGATTAATATATTTAAGTAATAATTTTAAACACTCATCCTTACTAGTTTCCTGCTTAACAAGAGTTAATTTATTATGTGACATGGGTATATTTTTGATAACCATTTTTATTTGGTTTAATATAGCCCTACTAATGTTATCGTCATATAAATCCGGAAGAGGTGCCCGCGACAATGTGTCTGGTATATACATGTATTTTCCTGGCTTATAAATGACCACCAACTCATAACCCTGAACCTTAAACATCATTCGCTGCAGGCAAACTGGAACGGAATCTAAAGATTTTTTAAATATGCTTTCCAGGGGTTTATGGTCCGATTCAATGAGCACATCACTTTTCCCATAAATATATTGGTGAAACTTTTCACAAGCGAATACTATAGCCAGCATTTCTTTTTCGATTTGTGCGTATCTTTGTTGCGTGTCAGTGAGCGTGCGTGATGCATACTCCACTGGACGACCCTCCTGCATGAGCACGGCCCCAGTGCAACACTGCTCGCATCCACTGACATCACCACCGGACTACTTACATTGTATAAAGACAAGACAGGCGCATTACATATCAATTCTTGAAGTTTACTGAATGCGTCTTTGTGACCAACTTCCCAATACCAAGCCATATCTTTTTTTAATAATCTCGTTAGGGGAAAAATATGCTCCGAGTAATTAGGTATAAATTTAGAAAGATAATTTACAGCCCCCAAAAATCTTTCCAAGCTCTTTCGATCGCTTGGTTCCGGCATTTTATGTATCGCTCTAACTTTCTCTGAGTCAACTTTCATTCCGTCTTTGTTAAAAATATGACCCAAGTAGGTCACTTCCTCAACACAGATACGACATTTATCTTTATTAAATTTTAAATTAATTTGCCGTGCCCTGTCTAACAACTCTTTCAGTCGCTTATCATGCTCATCTTTATTTCGCCCCCAACAAATAATATCATCGATAAACGAATCTACCCCCTCTAAACCTTCAAGCAATTGCTTGGTTTTGGCATGAAAAACTTCAGGAGCACAATTTAAGCCAAAGGGCAATCGCATATATTGGTACCGCCCAAATGGAGTGCTGAATGTGCATAAATCTGCACTTGCATCATCAAGTTTTACAGACCAAAACCCTGAATATGCATCTAAAACTGAGAAATACTTAGCACCGTGAAACTTAGTAGCCAATTCATTTATTGTTGGCAGTTGAAAATGTGCACGCTGTATTGCCTTATTAAGCGGCCTCGGATCTAAACATAAACGCAATTGTCCATTCTTCTTAGTGACAATTACCAAAGAATTCACCCACGGAGTAGGATGAATCACCTTCCTAATGACTCCTAAATCAACCATTCTATTTAACTCATCTTGTAATTTATCCCGAACTCCTAATGGTACTTTACGTGTTGCACAAATCACTGGCATAACAGTTTTGTCTATAACAATGTGATATTCACCCGGCAAACAGCCTAACCCATTAAACAAATCTTAATAGTCGGTAAGATTTATACTATGTATTCTTTTGACCAACCCTAAAGTTACACAAGCTTGCAACCCAAGCACACTTTGACAATCGTTGACAGCAATTGCAAATTTTAATTCATATGAAACATTCTTGTGCCACCATTTTAATATACAAATACCTTTGATAGGAATATGATCACCACTGTAAGATTGTAACGTAACACATTGTTTTCTATTAATTAGCTTACTGTCATAGCCCAACATTAAAAATCGCTTGTATGACAAAACATTGATGTCAGCTCCCGTGTCTAATTTAAATTTCTCGATTCCACACTCTCCTTGGAGTGTTTCGTACCAATCATTTGAGGCAGATTTAATCTCTGAAACACTGTACAAAGCTGATATAAAAAATGACTCACAGTCATCTCCCTCGTTGCTTTTTTCCTCACTAAAACTTATATCATACATCTTCTTTGGCACTTTTTTCAATTTACACATTCTAGCAAAATGTCCATAATTTTCACACACATAGCACTTCACAGACACAGCAGGACATAGTCTAGGTTCATAACACTGACCACCGCATCTTTTACAATTTTCCGTCTCTTTATGATTACTATATCTTCGCGCTGTGTTTGAACCAGCCGCTACACCGGCCACACCACGTCCTTGTCGACCACCTCTGCCGCGCCAACCGCCACTCGCACCGCGGCCGCCTCCTGCTCCGCGCGCGCCAACTACGTTGACCTGCATAGGCGCCGATCTTGAAGTGCCAGCATCACTTGCTTCCAATAGACGACGATTTTCCATGGAAATTTGGTCAACCTGGACCATTCTAATGGCATTTTCTAACGTCAGGTCGTCTGCTCTCAATAACCGATCTCTTGTAGCCGTACTCTGTATGCCACAAACAATACGGTCGCGAATCAACTCCTCCTCTAAATTTTTGAAGTTGCATTTTCTGCTTAGTAGTCGCAACGCCGTGACATACTGATCTATTGATTCTCCATGTTCTTGACTCCTCGTGAAGAAATTGTACCTTGATAATATAATATTTTGTTTTACTCCAAAATATTCATCAAATTTTTTTAACAATAAAGTGACATTATCCTTGTCACTTTCCTGATCAAAGGTGAATGTTTCAAAAACATCGTACCCCTCGGGTCCGATTAAATTTACCAGTAAGCTGGCCTGCACTCCAGCTTCTTCCTTTTGCACCCCGGATGCTTTCAAAAACAATAAAAACTGCGACTTCCAACGCCGCCATGCGTCAGCCCGGCTGACGGAGTTGCCTTCCAGACACAATTCCGCTGGTGGTCGCGCGTGTTCCATAGCGCTCTTGAATTATTCCTGGTATTCAAACAGTGCAATGGGCGTCCATTAATGTCTTAAACAATTTATTTAGTAAAACTTTTTCCGCTGTCACCATGTAGTATATTCAAACACAGATCCGGATGACAACTGCTTTAATGCCACAGATTATAAATAATCACAAACAAAGTAACAATCATAGACAATCCACAACAATAACCTTGGAATCTTTATGTCAACAGTGAATACGTACTACTAGGTAAGTGTTCTTTATCATTGACCAGGAACACATCATCACCTCATCATCATCATATCAGCCGAAAGACGTCCACTGCTGGACATAGGCCTCCCCCAAACGTCGCCACATTGACTGGTCCCGTGCATCTCGTAACCAGCGGATCCCCGCAATCATCACCAGGTCATCGGTCCTCCTGGTAGGAGGCCTTCCAACGCAACGTCTGCCGGTTCGCGGTCATCATCACCTTACATCAGTTTGTACAGACTGAAATTTGAATGCTTGTTTGCTCGCGGCAGAACGATTTGCCAACAGTATTACTATCGAAGCATAGAGTTAAACATCTTACTAATATTATAAATGTGAAAGTTTGGCTTAGAGATAGATTATAGTCTGGAATACTAGAAAGGAGCGCTTTTGAACATTCCCAAATAGATACCTAAGCTACATAAACACTTTCTTTAATCATTCATAATATCGATCATATACTACACACACCACACCCCACACCCACATACACACCTACACATGAAATGGCATTCAAATATGATTATTATATAATAGAAGGCTATAACTAAGGGACCATTATTTAAAGAAGGGTATAAATTGCAATCCGAGATACAGGCTGCCGCCTAGTTCGGATGCAGAAAGTCCTTTATGTACCTACTCCTAGCCGTACATTCAATTTTTTTTTCCGCCCGGCCCCCTCTTCTATTGGTACGCCGGTTTACTAGCGCGGGTTACATTTGGTTAGACGGTACTTTCGAGTTTTGTTTTTCACAATTATTGTTAATCTGCCAATTCTTGATTCTAATGTTTAATGATTTTATTAATCGATTGTATTACCAAAACGTAATCATTTCGCTGCGGGAAAATAACCATTACAATTTAATACAAATAAACTACAGCTTTTGATTTGTTCAAGCGGAAAAGTCACGAGGCAAGCAAAAATAATTCCTATACAGAGAAACAACGTAATATTTTATAAAAGCAACACAAAAATATTCGATAAACAACCCACAAACAGCTTTTACTCGTAATGCGAAATTCCAATTTGTGATATGGTAACCCTATATTGCTGTAAGTAAGCTCACTGAAACACGAAACAGTCAAACACGAATGGTATATATCGCATTACTAATAAATCCAATATATAGCGATTCGATTTACTAATTAGCTCCAAACCGATGCGGTGACATCGATTTGAAATGTCACAACCCTATAGGTACCTACAATCCTTTGAAATGCTTTCGAGTTTAGTCAGATGCAATTTGCGTGATTCGAAATGAAGAGGTTTCGGAATGGAAGCGTCCAATAAATCGTCTCGCTGTTAAGTGGTTACGTGGTTTATGACGGGGTTTAGGGGTTTTTTTTTAATATATAAATGTATGTAATGGAAATTGGCCAATCGCGAACTTATCAAGTCTAGTAGTTGTAGTTCGATTTTCGGGTCGGGTAAAAGTATTGTCGAGTCTTTCATCAGAAATTTCTCAATAGCAGCCAGGAGTTTAGACTGTGCTCGGTTAATGCCAATAGGTTCGACCCCTTTTTCATGGAACTTAACCTTCCTATACTTTGTAACAAATTGCGCCAAATTTGTAAAATTGCTTTACAAATTTTGGGTCTGTGAGACCGTGTGCGAGATAGGGCACGGTCTCACAGACCGAAAGTTTGGAACGCAATTTTATAAGATTAGATTTTAATGTAAAACAATGTATTCTCAAACTATGGCATATCTTGAATAAGATAAACCCACTTTATCAACAATTTACAAAACATGTCCTGAGTAAGACACTTTAGAAAGAAATCTTTGAAAAACAGCGAGATTTTCGTAAGCGAATTTGCTTTTGAATCTCTTTTGAGATGAGATAACTATCCATAAAAATATAATTTAAGTTTAGGAAGTCACATCCTTAAACGATCATAGCTACAAATCTGGCATAGCAGAAAGAACAAAATTCAATAATTCATTTTATAAAAGAAAAATCACGAAAGAGTGTTTCGTCGGTCTCACAGATCAACGCGCGACGAGTATAGGAAGGAAAGGAAGTTATAGCAACTGACGAAATTTGGATGTGATATACCTATATCACATCCAATTTATATCATAACTTATAGATACCTACTTAAAAAACTGAGGCACATATAATCGGGTATTGTACCTATTTTATTAGACAATAGTAAGCGCATTATGCTAGTCCACAATAGGCTCGATTTAGATTAGTACTAAATCCTATTCAATAGTTTCAAAATGGCTGCCCAGCAAAGTGCTTTCATTTGTAAATTGCTTATTTTATAAATAGGGTTATTTATACACTGATGTATTTCAATTTTCTGTCTTCAATCGTTTATAAATAAGTTATCCTAACTGAATTCGATTAGAGAATACCATTTTACTTGGCAGAGGAGAAACACTACAACATTCAAGTCGATATCATCAATTTGAAAAGTTCAATCAATCAATGTGTGTTGAAATGTCGAAGCAATCATACTGAGACCGTTGAATAAGTAAGTAAAAATACTGTAAAAATATTTAATGTTAAATGCTAGGGACATTAGTGGCCCAGTGGTAACAGCCAAAACTTATAAATTTTAGATCGTGGTTTCGCACAGAGGCAGGCACTTTACTTTGTGTAAATTACTTCAACTACTAGCTAGCCACTACTCTCTAAACAGTGTAGCAAAACATCGTGTCCTAGAACCAAACATTTGAAAACATGTGACATCCACCAACAAGCAGTGCGCCCGCGTGGTGGATTAAGGCACATACCCTCTCTCTCAAAGAGGAGGCCGGTGTGCCAGCAGTGGAATCATTAAAAGGCTGATGATATTGATATATACTGTTTCTAGAAGCAGATGTAAATCAGTTTACTGTCAAATTTCATGTTAACTGTATTTTACCATAATTTCAGGAACCAATCTTTCAACTTGACATAATCTTCAACAACAGAATAAATTGAACAGAAACACGACGAGTCGTTCAGAAACATTCCTGATTAGACATCTCAGTAGACATAGATATGTTTTTAATCTTAATATCTATTGAACCTTCCAAAGCTTTCCGAGAGTCAAACGGGGGCGGAGGAAATTGTCTCAAGGAGAAAGGATCGACTATACATAATGAGGTTTACATTGAAGACAAATTGTCCGTCTGTGACACTCTTTCGTCTTCAACGATGTGATAAAGTAACGTTGAAAAAGTTCCTCTCTGACTAATGTACTGAGAATTTACTTGTGCAACAATTAAATGGTCGTGTTAATTAATCAGTTTATTAAAAGGGAAATACTGAGACATAACAGACTACCTAATATATTTACCATGTCATGAGAGATGTCATATTCATGGCGATTCGAGAGACAAAGATTCTACTCTAGAACTAAATCTAAAATATCTCGTATTTCGCTGCAGGATATACTGAGTCTATACATAAATGTATACAAGACCTCTACCAAGTTTTGCCAAAACCACAGGGTCTTAGACTTCCGCACCAAATAATTCCACTTGCAGTATTCAGGCCATTGGCAGTTTCGTAATCAAATCGCAGCATATATGTAGTTACAGCTTTTGACTTTTTCAAGCGGAAAAGTCACGAGGCAAGCAAAAATAATTCCTATACAGAGAAACAACGTATTATTTCATAAAAGCCATACAAAAATATTCGATAAACAACCCACAAACAGCTTTTACTCGTAATGCGAAATTCCAATTTGTGATACGGTAACCCTATATTGCTGTAAGTAAGCTCACTGAAACACGAAACAGTCAAACACGAATGGTATATATCACATTACTCATAAATCCAATATCTAGCGATTCGATTTACTAATTAGCTCCAAATACATGCAGTGACATCGATTTGAAATGTCGCAACCCCATAGGTACCTACAAGCCTTTGAAAGGCTTTCGAGTTTAGTCAGATGCAATTTTCGTTATTCGGAATAAAAAGATTTCGGAATGGAAGCGTCCAATAAATTGTCTCGCTGTTAAGTGGTAACGTGGTTTATGACGGGGTTTAGGGGTTTTTAAATTAGATTTTTTGACCTTGCGTTTGAGCGGGTTTAGTAAAAACAAAGAATTGAATTGTATTGGATATCAGGCAGATATTTGCAACTCTATTGCCACAAAGACTTTATACCTTTACCCATATAATTAAATAGAACAATAGCTTATTGCTAATGCCTGACTAAGACGGATAATAGTGTTACCGTAGCTGAAAAGTGGGCCAAACAAACAATTTAACCTAGTATAACTATCTATATTCGTCATCGATACGCTAAAAAGAAGGATGCGGAAGAAGTTCAACATATTTATGACTTTTCCCTGTTTTAACCACATGAGTGCCAAAAACGTGGATCCACGCGAGACACAATGGCTGTTTAATTATTTCGGTAATTACGGCACACAACCGGTTAAACTAAGCTGATTTAAAGCACTATCTAGGTCTAGCTTAGTAAAAATATTATTTGGTCAAACAACCTTGAATAATTAATATTTGAGCTCAACCCTGTAAGCATTCCACGTAAAAAAAAAACGCTTTACGCCACAATTATTTACGTATAACATTTCACCTTTGATCAAAACATTTCGTAAGCAAGAACGCAATACGGCCAAAATATTTCCCTCGATAAGGAAATCAAAACTAAGCGATACAAGCCTTGACAGGTGAAGGTCGGGTAACACCTTAAGCGCTCGCAGTTCCCTCAGTTAATGCTTAAAACTTGTACGGGACGTTAAGCAGGCTAATGATGATGAGGGTTATTTTATGAACCTTGTACACAATGGCCTATTTAGACCTCAGTATTATGACCATTGATTAGTGCTGGCTAATTAGATGAAATGTTTGTTACTAAGTGGTAAGATGGATGATTAGGCTAAAATAAGGTTTTTAAGAAGGAAAATCACCGAATCTACAGCAAACAGGCGTATATATGACACATAGGGCTTTAAAAGAGCTTGGGCTATAAACCAGAAGTCACCAATTACTTTCATTTTCGGTACGGTTTTTTTAATAATATTACCCTCGCGGTCTGACAAGCCAACTAAAAATAGCATCTAAGTCCAAAAAGTGACAGAATTGCCCTGAATCGTTCATTCTTCCTGGAGAATCTCTTCAGGGGATATAGTTACGGACCTGGTTGAAGGTTTATTGGATGGGCCATTTTAGTGCGCATTCAACCATATAGATCATACCATGATTCCTTCAGGGATAAGGGAAGTTTAGTTGATTTATAGCATAAGTTTGTAATGTTTTTTTTGTAAATAACAAACCTTGTGCGCATGCGAAATTGATCCCCTCGTTTCGGTAACGTTTGGTAGTACGATAGTGCGCTGAGTAATTTGTAGCCATTGAAATGTATTTATCAAATCCACGCAACTTTGTGTAACTAAGACCCAGCAAAAACATCGCAAATAGTCATGAAGAATTAAGTCTTTTATTTCCTGGACATCAACTTTCACCTATCAACATCTAGCAGCCATCAATCAACTGCCCAGGCTCCAGAACTCTTGAAGAATCTGAACTATAGGTACAGTTTTATTGAACTGATCGCAATTAGTTTTGTTGGTGAAATCGGCTCTAAGATTCTAATTGATCCACGTCACAAGCTGTCAGTGTCCTACTGGCCACTTCGTGCTACTTTGCAGAATGTATTGTTTTGTTACGGTTGTTGGTATACGACCATGGTTATACCCTGAACACCACTTTGAATATATAGAAAATACAATAAAATATTTATTCAGATGTGAATAATTTCTTGTTTCTTATTTTTAGAGCGTAATTTTTCAGTAGTCGCGTTTTAGTTTTTGAACTTAGTTTTATATGTATATACCACCATAAGGTTGCCTACAGTAAAATAAAATAAAAATAATAACCATCTCAAATTTATCTTATAAAAAACTTTGTTATCTTTACAAGAGCGTCGTTAAGTAATTTTGAACAAAGTACGAAATTCTAAACATCTCATACTTGACCAGTTTTTATTCAACTAGACTTTAAACAACTTCTTTCATAACTAGATCTTGAATAAATACTTAACAGAATCTCCAACAACTTTTAATATGAAATTAGTTTCCAAAAGAAAATTATCGCAAAAAGTATAAATCTCCTCACGATTTCATTAGCATTATTTACTATGAATTAATTTTGATTCGAGTTTGAATGTTCTTGAAGTTTTGTATCTATTACGTGGGAACTAATTTGAATATATTAACGAACTCTGAATGTCGTAGAGGCTGGAGAAACTTTCTTTTAATTAAAAATAACAAGCTGAAAATGTGCTTGCCACCATCGCATGTTTGTGTATGAAATTAAGACGTTATTTTTGCGTTGGCCCACATCTTTTTAGTACAAAATTATTACGAATTCATAATTATTTTTAAGCTTTTTACGCTTTCGTTTTATGTCGAGAGTAGGTATGTTAATAGTAGTTTATGCAATGATCATAATAATATGGGTTATTAAAACACGAGCGTGGGTGATAATAATATCACGCGAGTGTTTTAATACCTAATTATATGCCGTTGCATATGTCACTCATACAGTTGAAATAAAACAAAAGTGGAAACGGAAAATATATGTGGTATGGCGGGCAATTATCATCAGCAAAGCAAGTATCATCAGCAAATAATTCTATTTGCTGATGATACTTCGCTAATTTTTAAAATAGATAGGAAAGATACGGATGTCTTACATGTCAACGAAAGTCTTATTATTCTCACAAAATGGTTCGCAGCTAACAATCTTTTACTGAATGCGACAAAAACTAAATGTCTTAAGTTCTCTTTACCAAATGTACCACAACGAGACCTAAATTTGAATCTTGACGGCAAAATTCTTGAAGTTATAGCTGAAACTGTATTCTTGGGGATTACTATCGATTCAAAACTGCAGTGGGGCGCGCACATTAGAACTCTTTCGGGTAGGTTAAGTTCAGCTGCATATGCAGTAAGGAAAATAAGGCAGTTAACCGATGTAGCCACAGCTAGGTTAGTATATTATGCTTATTTCCACAGTATTATGTCTTATGCCATTCTGCTGTAGGGATCAGCAGCAGATGTTGACTCAATTTTCATCTTACAAAAGAGGGCAATCCGCGCGATCTATAAAATGGGTCCTCGCGAGTCTCTTAGAGAAAAATTTAAAGAAATCGATATACTGACTCTACCTTCACTCTATATTTTGGAATGTATTTTGTATGTCCGCAAAAATCGAGGGCTTTTCAAAACTAGAAGCGACTTACATAATTTAAATACACGCAGTAAGCACAAAATTGTAATACCCAAATTCAGATTAACAAAAACTAGCAAGTCTTTTTATATAAACAGTATACGCTTTTATAACAAGTTGCCAAAGTCAGTTATAGAACTGACCGATGGAAAGTTCAAAAACTACATCAAACGTGTCCTTGTTAAAAAAGCATATTATAAAATCAAGGACTACGTTGAAGTTAAAAAATTTGGCTTTAGCTCCTTCTGCGCATGCGGCTTCCCTGGTAACTCATAAACGGCACAAATATGTGGTTGTCTCTAACTATTCTCAATCTCATTAATTCTTTGTTTTTTTTCCTTCTTTTGATTATTCTTTTTACAATGGTTTTCAATCATCTTCATAGCCCTTTGCTAAGAATAGTTTCAGCACTGATAACAATATTTGTGCCACATGTTAGATTTAGTCTTTTTTTTTATTTTACTTTTGTATAGATTCCTTTACCGATTATTTTGTAAATGTGTGAACATTGTAGGCCTTCTAGATGCTTGTTAACTTTTTAACTCGTTTTATTTTCTTTTGTTTAAATAATATGTAATCTTTTTTTTTTTGTTTTCTTACGACTTATTGTCGGGCCTACGTTGTCCCCACATATCTAAGTACTAATGCTGTAACAAGGAAATATTGTAAATCCAAACCATTTTTTTAAAAGAGTAACCATGGAGTTTCTTGCTGGTTCTTCTCCATAGGAAACGACCAACCCGAACCGTGCACATTGTCGACGTTTTATAAGTGCCCATGTAGGCCTATATGAAATAAAAAAATTGAATTGAATTGAATTCAATTTAGATTATCATTGAGTTTGACTGCGCAGTACGCGCATCCATAGACAATTATACTACTTTTCTACATAATTTATTATTTATAAATTAAAAAGTAAAACCGTGCTATAAAAATTAAAAAGTTATTTTATGATGCAGTTGTTTGAAAATCGAAGAAAAAATTTGCACTGTAATGTTTTTGTTAAATTTTATTTATTTATTTATTATTATATACAAAAATTAAAAAAAAAAAAAAAAAATTGTACACCAAAAAACCTACAGGAAAAACATTTACAAAAACAAGTGTACAATGGGCGGTCTTATCGCACAGGGCAATCTCTTACAGACAACCTATCCAAGAATATAAAGTACGTTTTTATACAATATTTTTTTAATTCACATCTACACTCAGATCGTAATGTTCCAAACATTACGATGTGAGTGTAGATAAAAATCGTTATAGATTTAATTACAACTATTATTTGCCAACTCTAATCAGCAAACAACATCTAACAGTATTGTTCGTAAATGTACTTGTTTATTACAAGAACTCCATCATTCTATCTCATTTAATTTATGGTCTCTTTCCGCACCCTCTTCACCTCATTTCAATCTTACAAACAACTTCCAACGCTCTTTATAATCCTTTAACAAAATACAAGATGGCGACCGCATGATTCTATCGACCCCTGTACAAATCGTCCCTCGTCCCGCGTCAACGAGATCGCGTCAGATCGAATCTTATTCTGTTCAGCACATTATGAAGTCGTTTTATTTCGAAACGTTTTATTATCTCCAAGTGAGCTTCGAGAAACATCTGTTGGCTTTAATCTGGACTTCTAAATTAAAGGATGTCTTCTCTGTGCTCGCTATTACTCGGATTTGCGTTGAATCTGACTTGCTTGAAGATCTGATATTCGGCTCATTAGCAATTTCGCCACTCTTTCTTTTACTATTGAAGTGCAGGTTATAAATCATTTTCTGATTATACATTTTAAAGCATCAAATACGTATCTTCATAGGTAGAATTTGTGAACTTAATTTTAAGTCAAATTGTGTCCATTCCCAATTCAGCATGTCTGTAACGTATCGCAAGCCATTTCATATAAATATCAATCAATCAATCTGCTTAACCTTTTCCCAACTATGTTGGGGTTGGCTTCCAGTCTACCCGGATTTAGCTGAGTATTAAACCTGAGACCTCCACAACCCAGTAACTGGGTAACACCCCTTGATGTCAGATATCAGGCTTCTGACTATCCGTAACGACTGTCAAAGATCTTTAATTAAAAGCCGGGACCAATGGCTTAACGTGATCGCACGCAAGAAACTCGGTATGTAAAGATGGTCACCCATCCACGGACCGACCTCGGCAAGCGTTGCTTAACCTTGAAGATGGACCCGTACACTGTTATAATTTAGCCACGACCTCCTATATGAATATCATGTAACCTAAAAAATGGCAATATGAAATATCATCAACCAATTAAAAGTAATAAGGACATAATATGATGCGGAAATACGGAATGCACCCACCTAAGAGCTGGCGAGGAATTCTTAAAGGGAATTTCATTAAATTCTCTCGGCTCTTATTGATATGGGCGCTTGGCGCTCGAGGCTGGGTCGCTCGCACTTTATTAAGAAATCATATGAATGTTGGCGGGAATGGGTGTACGTGACGATACGCAATATTGCCGATGCCATCATGCCATTGTCAAAGTACAGACGAGCACGATCCACTCCAATAAATTACGCGTAGATGTTTAATTCACTAATTATTCCGAGATGTTATTTTTTCATTAGACTGCGAAGTCGAGTGATGGTTCCCGTTAACGATGTTTGAACGTCGCATAATTGGTGTGATGGCCTTATTATCAGAGATCACACTTACATCGGAATAGATATCTGTGTTTTTATACTAAACTTTCTGATAAACGTAAAATATTAGCAATGGAAATTGTAATTGTATGGAAATTATAGCTATTTGCAATCGATACCTAGTACCTACTATATAGAACCCGTTCGCATTTATCCCGAAGGAGCAACGACCGATTTTTCGCAAATTATTCACTTAGACAGAACGTTGAACTTTCAAACGTCATTCGACCATCATGAGTAAAACAATACTGGTACAAAATAAAACCGCAATGTTTACATAATGCTACATTCATTTTATTTGAAAGTTTTAGTCTGTTTTAGTTGGGCATTCGTTTTTAAAACGTCGTTCATCATGAGTAAAACAATACTGGAACAAAATAAAACCGCAATGTTTGTATAATTCTACATTCATTTTATTTGAAAGTTTTAGTCCGTTTTAGTTGGGCATTCGTTTTTAAAACGTCATTCATCATGAGTAAAACAATACTGGAACAAAATAAAACCGCAATGTTTGTATAATTCTACATTCAATTTATTTGAAAGTTTTAGTCTGTTTCAGTTGGGCATGCGTTTATTTAAATGCAAAATGCCTAGTTTCAGTTTTAACATCAAACTGAATGAAGTACAATGACCCTAAAAATAAAACACTATATCACAATATATCAGCAAATCTAGCAACTACTTACACAATCCCTTGTAAAGCGAATAATAACTTCTAAAACAAATTTTCTAGCCGACCGCGAAGTAAAAGCAAACACGATCTTGCTCTGAAAAGGCAGCGACTGTATGGTTGAATAAATTACATTTATTTACATACATTCGTCGCCAGTGTTGAATTTACATATTTCAGGATTACGATAAGGACTTGGACGGCTTAGGCAGAGAAATTAAACAAAGATTTAAGGTATTGGAAAAATATTTCAACGCTGTTTCGGGATGAAAATATTACCTTTCTACCGTAGTAGCAATCAGACTCTCGCTACTCAGTAAATTTGCCCGAACAAGGTCTAAAAGTATTGGAATGAAAGGGACGAAAATTTTCATTAATTAAACACGTCAGTTTTGTGAGTTTTCACCTTCATTTTGACTTTAATGGAGTCAGATACGATAGGGCACGTAATTTATAGCTTGTGAATTTCAGGAATGATTTTCTGTGGTAGATAGATAAATGTATTTGCAATGCATGCTGGTGACTTATTTTTGTTCTTTGTGGTGGGTTGGTAGGGTATTTGTGAATGATTTTTATTTATGATTTTGTTTTCTTTTTCGCTGCAACACACACACGCACACACATTGTAGTTCACAATACACTTATTCTTCTATTATTTCATTGTACATTATTTATTTACACTTTATACACATCCTATTGTATCACCTAAGTCAAATATGTATAAAAAAAAAAAAAAATATTTTGTTACCCACGTCCGTGTGTCGCTGCGGGGTGCCAACTGAAAACCAGCGCTGGATGTCTGACGCCCAGAAAATGCTGAGTTGGTAACCCTTTCGGTATGGGCACGTTCAGTGCAATTTGTCTTTGCATTTCTTTTTTGTCTTTTACTCCATGTTTGTTGTTGTTGTGTTGTGCCTGTGTCGAATAAATATATTTCTATTCTTTCTATTCTATTCTATTCTATTTCGTCTCTGGGTCTAATAATGATGGCAGTTTAAATAGTTGTTAATTTTTAGTATAGTTTTTACCCGATTGGTTGGGTTATTCGACGATTCGCACGAATTTAACTCGCCCGAAACGTGCGGATCGACCCTTTTTAAAAATAATATTTTTTTCTATGGCGATTCGCACGATGTTAATTTATTGGTGTGCGAATCGACCTTTCCAAAATTATGTAGTAGGCAATTGGTATAGGTCTACTAGAATCTCATGGCATTTTTTGTTTTTTTTTAAATTGTGATTTTCATATGGCAATGTCAATTGTCACCTGTCGAATCAAAGTACTTGATGTGTCAACCGCTGCTGAATTTTTTTGATATTATCTTGAAAATTTGTTATTTTTGTGAAAATGTCGAAAAACCCACTTCGATCTCAAGCGAGACATATTGTTTTCAATGTGTATCATAAAATAAGGGAAGAAGAAGGCGTAAATCAAACTCAATCTTTGATTTTAAAGTGCGTCGTAGAGTGGACCGGTAAGTTGGACTGACTTGTTTTGATACTTTTAGTTTATTTTATATTTTTCTTTCTTTTTTTTTTTCCTATGTTAAGAACCCGATGTATAACAACATTATTCATACACATACCTATAATACTCACAGTGCATCTTTTTGTCTCTGAATCTCTCTGTCCCGCACAGTAGCTATTTTGTGTCAATGTTGAAGGTGAAGATAGCATTGTATAACTGTCTCTTTCACTCGCTTATGTATGTCACATCGTCCATCTCACTTACTCTTTGCAGTATACTCGATGACAAACTGTTTTTTACGCAATGGTTGGCAGGACCAAGTTCAAAGACACAAAGATCCGCTGTGACTACTATAATATAGGTACCTCATGTTCATTAATACTAAAGACATAAATAAAAATTAAACAGTATCAAGATCGTTTAATCCAATTTCCCCAGTATTGCACACAACAAATTTTTATTTCCACATTTGCCATGAGATTCCGGTAGACCTATACACACATTGTGTTTTATGCAATACCGTTAGGATAAAGTACACTCAAGTACGGAAGTATTAAGGGTTAAATATTATTATTGATATGAAATGAGACACAAATTAATCAAAATGTCTTTATTAAAATAACTACTATATGATTTGAGGACGTATTCCACATTTGGCACCCACTTAAACGGAAACTGATTGAATGGCACCTATCGTTATTTTTCGCCATTTTATTCCACAAAATTTAATGGCCCTTACAGATCAGTGTTACTGACTTGTACTTACTATTGTTGGGACGTTTATTTTTGGAGGACGTCAAAATCAAAGATTTGATTAAATTCAGTTGAGAGTTTAATAGCACGATAAAAATATAACTTCTTCTTTTGCTTTTTTAGGTTGACATTATAACCATTTATACCCAAACTACCAGGAGGCCAGAATCATGAAGAAGTATTTCCAGGACAAGAATCATAAGCGGTAGAGTCTAACGGAGTACTAGGACTTCAGAATCGAAAATCGCCTGGTACTCTTTTTACCACTCATGATTCCAGCCTAGCTTCCTCATGATTACAAGCTCCGATAAGCACGATTAAACCAATTTTCAAAACAATTGCGGTGAGTACGTAACAAATATATAAAAAAACATACAGTCGAATTGTGAACCTCCTCATTTTTCAAGTCAGTTGAAAATGAGTTCATTTTTATGTGACAAACATAAATCAGAAAATTTAAATTCTGCGAAATCAGCCATGTTACATTTTAATCAGTTACTCAGATCAAACAATGACTCATAGAAATAGTTTTGAAATTGAGTTACAAGCATATTTTCAACGATATTACAGTTTATTAATTTATACATTATTGCGATAGATAACATTCCATAATTCACTTTCATTAAGAGGAATTCTAAAGCAAAATTAAAATCTAAATTTCAAAACTTGGTAATTAATCATAAAATAATTTGGCAAAATTAAATGTTAATGTAGATTATTTATTGGAATCTTAAATCAAAGAATATTAACCATCACATTTAACCTTAATCTACCTACTCGAAATGGTCATTAAAACGAAAAATATATCACGGCTTAATGTAACGGCTTTACATCAATATAATTACATAAAGCCGACAAAATAATAAGCCACGTTTCGCTTTAATAATGAATTTTAATGAACGACGCGTTCAGAAACCGCGGCGCAAACTTTAGCGAACTTCCTAATAATGAGAACGAAAACCGATGTTAACCGATGTTATTATCTTCAGTTAAACTCCTTACATATTAATCTGATTCATTAAGAATGAATGGAATATTTATTGGAAGGAATAATGGTTAGCAAAACTCCGCAGCGTAAATAAATAAAAATTTTACAAATGATAGAAGTGAAACTTCAAAAATAAAGAATAAGAGAGATATAGTGAGAGCAGGAGTGAGTTAAGTTTATTTTTGTTATCTGAATTAGTTACTTTACCTATGTTTGCAATATTTGTAATTATGTGAGAACCATGTTCCTATTTCACAAATTAATTAATTTACCTGTTCATGCTTTTAATACTTTATACTCGTACGTAGTATAGTGTGTAGTGCTATTCTGGATGCATCGTCCTCACATATATTAATTTATTAATGTATGTAAATATAGTAAAACCCCTATTTTTTTTTAAAAGAGTAGGTATGGAGTTTCTTGTGCGTTCTTCTCCATAACAAGCTACTTTCCGAATGCAAGGTAGAATCAATTTTAATAACTTGTAAATTTTAATTTATTTGACGTTCAAAAGTGCCGTTTATTGGCCTAGTTGAATAAACATATTTGATTCACTCTTGTTATATATTGTACGAATATGAAGGTACGCCAGTCTCGCATTAAACGTCAATACGGAAGCACGTCTTTTATTCTCCACTGGCGACGAGGATAATCGGAATTTTTCAAATAACGCGTTACAAAATCAGTGTCGAAATGTCCATCGGGAAAATACGTGAATTTAATTTACAATCCGGGAACTGGTTGGCGTATGTGGAAAGGATTGAAATGTATTTTCTGGCCAACAAAATTAGTGACGATGTGAAGCTACCTACACTTATCTCGTTAATGGGTGAAGAAACTTACGAATTATTATCTAGCTTGGCGAGCCCGACAAAACCATCAGCATTAAAATATTCACAAGCCGTAAGTTTACTACGAGAACATTTACAACCTAAACCATCGGAAATGGCAGAAAGATTTAGATTTCGGCAGCGGAGACAGCTAGCCGGTGAATCCATTGCAGATTACGTAGCCGAATTAAAAAAGTTATCAAGATATTGTAACTTCGAAACAGTATTAGAAGATAACTTGAGGGACCAATTCGTTTGTGGTTTACAAAGTGAATATACAAGACAACGGTTATTTGCAGAAGAAAATTTGAACTATTCAAAAGCGGTGATATTGGCGACTACCCTCGAATCGGCGGAACGTGATGCATGTGCCGTTGAAAATAACGGTCACGAAGTAACCAGCACTGCGAAACTAACAGAGAATGTTAATAAACTACAAGTGCAGTTGTGTACAGCGTGTGGTGACACCAAACATAGCAAACGAGATTGCCGATACAATAACTTCGAATGCAGTATTTGTCGCAGAGTTGGTCATTTAAGGAGAGTGTGTCCCCAACGGTCAGATGGTGCTTCAGATAAAGCGAGACGGTCAGCGAAAGTCGTCGGGAATAACGGCGATATTAATCAAACACGCAGAGGAAGCGTGATGGCTAGCGAACTACGACCAGAAGGCGCAGGGCGTGCGGAGCGTGCGGGGCGCAGCGGTCGTAGCTACCGCGGCGGAGGCGCTGCGGCGTACATATTGGGTGCAGGAATCTGCAGAAGACCCCCTGCAAGCGCGAACAGAGGATACCGAGTCAGGTGACGATGACGTCAGTGAAAGTGATCTCGACGAACCAATGTATCAAATGTCGTTATCAAAGTACAAGGCGGTGCGTATTACACTATTAGTAAATAACTGTTATTTAAAAATGGAAGTGGATACCGGTGCTCCTTTGTCTTGTATTAGTAAGATTACCTATGATAAATTCTTTAGCAATCTGGTGATAAAACCTTGTCGTATTAATTTTAGTTTTTATGATGGTTCCATTGTTAAGCCGCTTGGTTACGTAGAAACAGAGGTACGATATAAAAACAATAAAAAAACATTAGATTTATACATCTTTGATAACGGAACTACAAACTTGTTAGGACGCCAGTGGTTGGCGGAGTTGAATGTGGACATACCAAAGATCGGCGTAAACTGTATTATTAGCGAAAAATGTAATAAAAATGATATAATAAATTCAATTGTTTCTAGGTATAAATCATTATTTGATGGCACGTTGGTTCGGTACACCGGAGGTACAGTGAGCCTCTGTGTGGGACCGGGAGCGCAGCCAGTATTCTGTCGTGCTCGACCGCTGCCGTACGCGTTGCGCGACAGAGTGGACGCGGAGCTGGACGCAATGCTGCGCGCGGGCGTCATCGAGCCTGTTGACCGCTCCGACTGGGCCACCCCCTTAGTAATAGCACGTAAGGCAGATGGTGGCATAAGGATATGTGCCGACTTCAAGGTAACACTTAATCGTGTCTTAATGATCGATAGGTACCCGGTTCCAAAGATTGACGACTTGTTTAGTGACCTAAGCGGCAATGTTTGGTTTACAAAGTTAGACCTATCTCAAGCCTACAACCAGCTAGAACTCGATGAATGTTCTAGAGATTATACAGTCATTAACACGCATCGTGGGTTATTTAAATATAACCGTCTAGTCTACGGATTAGCTTCTAGTCCTGGTATTTTTCAAAAATTTATGATAGAACTTTTTAAAAATGTACCAAACGTAGTAGTATTTTATGATGACATTTTAATTAAGAGTAAAGATTTAAATAGCCATATAGAAACAATAAAACAGGTGTTCAAAATATTAGAGACCAACGGGTTAAGAATAAGACAGGATAAGTGCGAATTCTTAATGAACGAAGTTAAGTATTTAGGATACATAGTTAGTAAAGATGGAGTAAAAGTAAATATGGAAAAAATAAAACCAATTGTTTCAATGCCTAATCCTAAAAACACCACAGAACTAAAGTCATTCTTAGGGATGGTGAATTTTTATGGCAAATTTATAAGAAATTTGAGTACATATTTAGATCAACTTTACGGATTACTGAAGAAAGGGACTCATTTTTTGTGGACAAAAAAGCATAGTATAGCTTTTAATCAAGTAAAAAAACTGTTGTGCAGCACAGATGTACTGGCACATTATGACATGTCGTTAGAAACAATAGTCACATGTGATGCGAGCGCGCACGGCCTGGGCGCAGTGCTGGCGCAGCGTACCGCTGATAAAGGTGAACAAGTGGTGGCGTACGCATCCCGAGCACTTAATTCCGCTGAGAAACATTACAGTCAAATACATAAAGAAGCGTTGGCCATTATTTTTGCTGTCGATAAGTTTCACCAATATCTTTATGGCAGGAAATTTACACTTCGTACGGATCATAAACCGTTAGTAAGTATTTTCGGCCCAAATACAGGCATTCCTAGTACAGCGGCTAGTAGATTGCAGCGGTGGGCAATAAAACTATCAGCATATGATTTTAACATCGAGTATGTTAAAACAGATCAAAATACTGCGGATGCCTTATCACGCCTAATTAAGGCGCATAAGGGTTCTTCTAACCTAAACGAAGAGTTACCAGAACAAACTTACTTACACTTCGCTGCGGAAGCGCTTCTATTAGATTATAATACTTTGAGAAAGGACACATCAACCGACCCCGTACTTAGTCGAGTTATTAGTTACATTAATGATGGCTGGCCGCGAGAAGTAGAAATCAAGGAACTTAAACCGTATTTCAATCGTAAGAACGAATTATATACGGAACTAGGATGTATTTTGTGGGGCCATAGGATAGTAATACCGTTACCTTGTAGAAACAGGGTACTTAAAGAATTACATGATTCTCACATGGGGATAGTAAAAACCAAAGTAATAGCTCGAAGTTACGTATGGTGGCCTGGGATTGACGAAGACTTGACAGCGGTATGCCAGGGGTGCACCGTGTGTGCTTCAGTGGCGGACGCACCACACCAACACATGCCTAAGTCATGGCCGTGGCCCAATCGACCTTGGTCAAGGTTACACATAGATTTTCTAGGACCCATTTCAGGATTAACTTATTTAATTATTGTTGATGCTTGTTCGAAATGGATAGAAGCAATTAACATGAGACGCACTACGGCACAATCGGTTATATCGGTATTACGCGATATTTGGGCTAAGTTCGGTCTACCGAGGCAAGTGGTGAGCGACAACGGACCTCCATTTACAAGCGTAGAATTCAAAACCTTTTTGTCAAGTAACGGTATTGAACAAATTTTTACTGCACCGTACCATCCTGCTTCTAACGGGGCAGCCGAGAACGCGGTCAAAATATGCAAGCGTGTAATTAAAAAAGCGTTTAAGCAAAAAGTAGATCCAGATACGGCATTATGTAGATATCTTTTAACATATAGAAATACGGAACATTATACATTAGGGGATAGCCCAGCCAAAATTTTACAGGGTCGGAATTTACGCACGAGATTGGACATACTGAAGCCCGATCGGGAATCGCGAGCACTGGCGCGACAGACACGTAGCGAATGTCTGGCGGGCGGATCGCATAGGCAGGTAGAACTGGGGGATAAGGTATGGTACAGGAACTATCGTGGGACAGACAAATGGATAGCAGGGCAGGCATAGAAAAACTAGGCAGTACCGATTACAATATTAAATCAGACTTTGGAACCGAGGCACACCGCCATGTTGATCAGTTAAGGCGAAGATCAGTGTTACCCAGAATAGCACATCCACCACCTTGTAAAAATAATAAAAAAGCAAGAAGTTCACTTGTGTTCCCTGCTGTTAATGAGGAGGGGTCGAGTGGTGCTGTCGACGGAATCGGTACACCAGGGCCGAAAAATGTGTCTGAGTCCGAGTTAAATACATCGGGCACGACAGAAAGCCGGCCTGAGTTACCCGGCTCCACACAGTCACCTGACGTGCCAAGTCGAAATATTAACCCACAACCTCCAGTAGTAACAACCATCGAACGTAGATATACATTAAGAAATCGTAAACCTCCTCAACGATTTAGAATAGGAGAAATAGATTAAGTAATTAGTTATAAGTAGGTACATATATGCATAATAATGTAAGTTAGTGTAAAGTGTAATATAATACAAGTCTATAGCATTGTAAGTTGTTTAATGTAATGTTTAATGTAGGTATAAGCATAATAATGTAAGTAAGTGTAAAGTGTTATTTATTATAAGTCTATAGTGTTGTAAGTTAGGTTACTTTATGCCTGTGGTTGTATTATGAGCGTTGTATATAGTAATGTATAGTAATAATTAAGGGTGGAGGTGTTATATATTGTACGAATATGAAGGTACGCCAGTCTCGCATTAAACGTCAATACGGAAGCACGTCTTTTATTCTCCAACTCTTTTCTTTTTCAATTATCGAATCACCGCCTAAGAAGTTTCACTTCAAAAAGTTCAAAATTCAAAGTTTCGTGTAAAAACAATACCAACGGCTGTCGACCGCAGTTAGCTGTAGTAACTTGAAATTACAAGTTGAATTGTAACTTGAAATAACAACACCAATTTACTGTGTTATCATCATTAGTTAGTTACTGATAACAACCACGTCTACAGAGTTTCACCAATTACAATTTTTTGACTCTATAGTTAGGTAAGTATCTGTTACAATTCTCAAACGGGCGTATAGTTGTTACAATAATTTCGTGTCAGATGGCCCGCGCTCTCGAATTTCTAGGACCCACATCTTTCATTCAGATTTAAATGGACTGACGACACGGTTTTCAATGTTTTAATCTAAACATTCATAACCAATAACAAAGGCAAAATTGATTGTTTGTTTCTAGAAAGTAATCCTCCTGAAGTACTGATCCGATTACGAAAAATTCTTCTAATGATAGTAAGCTCAAGCTAAATCTTGTTAAGAACCATTTCCTTTCTGTTTAATGCTTTTCTGTTTCTTCCTACTTTTTTTTTCTATCATTGTTCAACCCTTCTTTATTTTTTTAACATGTAATATTATGTATGTATGTTTATTTGTAAGTTTGTATATAGTATTTTATATAGCTATATATTTTTTATGTATTAATATTTTTTTTAATATAACAGTACACCCTACCCCCTGTTTTTATCTTAAGTTCTTTAGTCCATCCAAAGGTTGTCTGGTAGATATCGCTGTCAGCGATAAGACCGCCTTTGTACCCATAGTATTAAGTTGCTGTAAAATATATGTGTTATTGCTTTTTTTGGTGTACAATAAAGTAAATTCTATTCTATTCTATTCTACACTATTAAAGTCAAAGTCAAATTCCTCTACTGATAGTAAGCTACACTATTAAAATCAAAGTCAAATTCCTTATTTCAATTAGGCCATTAAGCGGCACTTTTGAACGAATTACTGAATATTATTACTTTTATCACGAAAAGCACAATTCCTGAGGGGCACGGGAGCTAAGCCACGGTAACCACTAGTTAATCAAATTCTGAATTAACATTCCAGCTGTATTTTTCAACAAAAAAAGCTTGTGGTAACAATAGGCACGCCGAACTAAATCCGACCTGTTGAGTGAAGATTACGCACAAATCGCTTTCCTGATACCGTTAGTAGGTGTTCAAGTGCCTTCACTTGAGACGAGCTACCTCGCAGAATTATTCAAAGTATACCAAAGAGAAGGCTATTTAAATCTTAAGCCATCAGAATAGGTTATCACAAGGAAGGATTACTTTGTATTGTTAGTCTTAAGATGGGACTCAAAGGTAATCTTGGAGCTGAAAGAAATCAGCTGTGTTTTCCCCAAGAATTAACAAGTTTAACTGTAGGCTTTCCTTGTGCTAGCACTTTATTTTGAGGACGAAAACAAAACACAATAGGGAAATCTGGTTTTTAATTCCATTAAGATATTTTGATAGATTCACTTGAATGTTGTAATAGCACAGTATATTTCTATCTCTAATACATAAAAAATGATGTAGTGTTCCATTCCTTACAATTGGCTCGTTTGCATTTGCCAGACTCTAAACACAACTCCAAAATGATTACATACTCAAAACTCAGATAATACATACCGACCCCATCTGTGTTGTTATCATCCAAAAGTATATATTTGTACCAATCACAGAATGAACTGGACGAGTATTTGTTCTAAAACACAAACCTACAACCTGTACCGTAAGAGCCAATCAGCAAAAAGTACCATTTTATCATTTACATTAACGCTGGGAAACCGATAGAGATAATTATTGACTGACTCTATCGGTACCGGAATCTCGGGCGTGCCGGAGATTGTCCTGAAACTTATTATCGGGACTAACGAGTCGATTGAATACCTGCTTCTCGTCACCGCCATGTGGCCGTCCCGGGGCGACGACCTATTCAGACAGAACAAACAAGCCGGGGGCAGACTGCCAGCGTTTTCATCGCTGTTTCATATTCGGTACAACATTTTTGTGTCTTCTTTTCGTGTTCCGTTTTTTTTTTGCTTGAAATAAAAATGTGAATAAATTGCAGCAATTTAGCAGAATAAAAATACTTATTTTAATACTACATACAGTTTAAGAGACTGTATTTGTTTGATTCCATTATTTTTATTTTCCATAATATAAATTCACTTACATACATAAACTCAAGACTTTTTTCAATGGGGGTAGACAGAAACAACAGATTGCTATCTGCTACGATCCTTACAACTCTTTTTGATTAATTTACGTTCATACATCTAATAATACACGAACGTCGATTATGAGTACTGCGCACACCTAGCATACAATGTGGATGTTGATACAGGCACTTACCAAGTCCTATTTGTAGTTATAATGACGCAGTGCTGTAAAAATGCCATAAATCTAAATAAAACCTGAAACAAACAATGCAATAAAATAAAAACAGATACCACCCAACGATAAATTTGGGAAAACAGCGCTGTTTCCGCTGCAGCGGCTAGATGGTAGCGCCATGAATGAAGGGTGGTTGGCGCCACTCAGTCGCGCGCCGCGATCTTGTCGCTGGCACAGATCTACGCCGCACGACATAGCGAAAACTGAAGAGTAGATCAACTTTCCAGCTAAATTCAAATTGCACCTTCTAATTCCCTTCTGGAGTCTGTGTTTTCTGATAGCTACAATCTAGGGGTCTAGTTAATAGTGAATAGGTTACATCTAGGCGAGTGTGCTTCACCGTTGATCGCAATATCATCGCTTATCATCAGGAGACATAGTGCAACAAACCTCTCATAAACAAAGAAAAAACAATCGGAAGGATAATTTTCCTCTCCGTCTCGAGAGTCTGACAGACCGGTCTTCCGGTGGGTTCGGCGGAGGGATCTGTCAGACTATTACGGACAACCACCACTCCGTGTTCTTCAAAATACCTCTGACCCGGGACGTAATCTGAAAAAACTCACTCAATCTTTTATTGAATTTACTTCTAAGATTTATAAAAAGGAGATATAATTATTAAGTTAACATAAATAAGTTACAGAGATTTCCTTATCAAAACATAAATATTGTGACACCTTTTCGTTATAAAAACAAGAATTAATATAAAACAGGAAAGTCATATTTTTATCCTTAACACCTATATCCCCTGATATATCTTGCTACTTATCTCGGTGATTAAATATAAAATTTTCACTCAACGCCACTAATAGGAGATTACGTTGATTAATTGCAAAAGTTATAATTAATTTTCCCTAATAAAATGTAAATCTTGTTCAAACCTTATACATAGATGCTTGGGAATTGATTGCAATAAATCCTATTAAAAAGTTATCCCAATCATAATTATTTTTCTCGTAAAGTATTTTGGCTTTTGATTCGGAATAAGGAAGTTATTTGCGAGTTGAACTGTCACTCATCAAGTTACCAACTTTGTTGACATTTTGAATATAATGATAAAATTTGCTTGCCTTCAGTTTCTAGCCAAGTGAAATTCTATCAACGAAAGCGACGCAACAGCAAAATAAAAAAATAAGAGTCAAGAATGTACGGAATCGTCAAGCGCTTTCGAAACCTCATGTGGTTCAATCCCTTGTATATATCATCATACTCGTATATCAAAATAATAATAATTTTATCTCTTAAAGTAATTTGGCGTTTGATTCGGAATAATAATGACAATTCAACTCGCAAATATCTTCCATTGGCGAGTTAAAGTATCACTCATCAAGTTACCAACATTGTTGATATTTTGAAAATAATGATAAAATTAGCTTGCCTTCAGGTTCTAGCCAAGTAAAATTCTATCAACGAAAGCGACGCAATAACGAAAAAAAAAGGAAAACCAACGCAAAAAAGTGCGAGTCGGACTCGCGCACGAAGGGTTCCGTACCATTATCGCAAAAAAATCACGTTTGTTGTATGGGAGCCCCACTTTAATATTTATTTTATTCTGTTTTTAGTATTTGTTGTTATAGCGGCAACAGAAATACATCATCTTTGAAAATTTCAACTGCCTAGCTATCACGGTTCATCAGATTCATCAGACAGACGGACCGCGGAGTCTTAGTAATAGGGTCCAAGAGCTTTCGAAACGTCACGTGGTTCAATCCCACTTTATCAAGAGCTACCAGGTCATAAGAGGCATTAGACAAAGTTTCACTCGTCAGCGATGGCGATTGACGAAATGGCAATATACATTTCGGTGGCTCATGTTTTAAATATAATATAATTTTATATGAATAAAGATTATATTATATATTATATGTTTTAAATCAATTTGACCTTTTATCTATCTAATTCGATAAAAATATAACAAAAAAGTTAAATCAAAAAATCAAAAATCCCGACTGCTTAAAATGCGAACTAAAAAGACATAAACAAGAATAAAAACATGCTGTGCAGGCGGAGGATACACCAGAGGTCAGCCAGGCCGCGATTATGTATCCTCCGACTGCACAGCATGATTTTCTTCTTGTTTATGTCTTTTTAGTTCGCTTTTTTAGCTGTCGGGTCTTTTGATGTTTTTCGGTAACAGAATGTAATTTGTATAGAGGATCTAATACTACTAACCTACTTATTTTACTAAGCGTCTTTTTAATCACATGACCATTCTGACAACATAGCTAATTTTAACCACTGACACTAGTTACTTCACTGAACCATTCCGCGCTGTGGTCCTATGCGTGTGCTGGGGTTGCACCGACTATCGATTGACTTAAATGCAAACAAGTTCTTGTGTGCACAGCTCAGGCTGCATCTCTATCAGCAAAGTCTTAGCTTCTTCACTTCCACACATTCTGGGCTAGACAAACTCTATCGCAGACGATTGAATTTCTATATGTGTATTCACAAACAATTCGCCGGAGAGTGGTTTTAGCTTGAGTGAAAATAAATATTTTCGTCGAGTTGCGTCTGTTTTATTTCGTTTGGTATGCATTTCACATATACTTTTAGTGTTTTCTAGTGAAACGAGAATTTTGTCTTGGAAATAGTAAAGTAAATATTTTTAGCCTTTCGCGAATTGGGAAGAAATATTGGAAAGTCAAATCAATTTATCAAGATATTTCAAAAGTGTTAGCTCTCAAGCTGTTTACTATTTCAGGTATAATAATATTATAATCGATTCAGTCAGTTTATCATTATCGATATTAAATAAATACCCTGTGTTTTGTATTCAGAGGAATACGTGGGACACTCAGAAAGTTTTGCGAAACTAAAAAAAATTGTTCTATACGTACATATATTTTTATTAAATCTTTTCAAAGTACTTTCCACCAGCCTCTATACAAAGATTCATGCGCCTAAACCAGTTTTCAAAACACTTTTTCCAGTCCGCCGCAGACACCTCGTTTACAGCCTGCTCGAACGCAGCCAGCGCATCTTCCGGCGACGAAAATTGTATCCCTTTGAGCTGATTTTTTATTTTTGGGAATAAAAAGAAGTCACACGGTGCTAGATCAGGGCTGTAAGGAGGGTGACCCAGGAGTTTGACTGGCGTGCTGTCCAGGAAGTCCCTCGTTTTGAGTGCGGTGTGCGCAGGTGCATTGTCGTGGTGGAGCAGTAGCCCGCGGAGCCCTGTGTTTGGTCGCTTGTTGCTTATAACAGAGAAAACTTCTGGCAAACATTTGGTAGTATACCATTCGGCATTAATGCTTCTTTGATCCCGTAAGGGAATTGATACCAAGTGGCCAGTCAAATTAAAAAAGCTAGCGATCAAAATCTTACCCCCGCTTCTAGATCGCTTCACTTTGGTAGGCGTTGGCTCATTTTGAAACACCCAAACAGTCGACTGGCGCTTGGTTTCTGGGTCGTATTGATAAATCCAGGACTCATCACCTGTAACGATGTCGTAAACACGCCGAGACGAGCCTGCTTCAAATTTGTTAAGCATATCACGGCACCATTCCACCCGGGCCTGCTTCTGAGCATCGGTGAGGTTGTGCGGCACCCAGCGTGATACTATCCTCCTCACGCGAAGATGGCTGTGTAGAATCTTGTGAACGCTTCCCGATCCAATCTTCAATATGTGTTGAATCTCCTGATATGTAATTCGCCTATTGTCTTGGATTAAATTTTTCACTGCTAGCACGTTTTCTTCGGTAACAGCCGTCAAAGGGCGACCGCTTCTTTCGTCATCCCCCAAAGTTGGTCGACCGCGCTTGAATTCGTTATACCAACGATACACGGTTGCCTTGGAAGGGCCTTCATCCATGAATGCCATTTGAAGTCTATCGTACGATTCATCCGGTTTCAGGCGACACTTGAAATCGTATAAAATCATAGCTCTAAAATGTTCCCGGCGCAGATCCATATTTCAGTGAGACACAATACTTTGAATTAACTCGCAAAAAATGTGGAGGGAAATTTTGAAATTGGAACTTACTTATTTTTACTTATAAATAATCATATTTTCGAAAAACATTATAACTGGCCAGTCTCCCATATATAAAAACTTTTTTTCGCAATACTTTCTGAGGGGCCTGGTATACCGAAAACAAGCACATACATACAGAAACATGCCTGCTTATCTATGCAAGCATTGAACTGGAACCCCCTAAGGAAACCGAAAGCGTGGTCGTCCCAAACAAACTTGGTGACGTGCTGTGCTACACGAAGCGAGAAAGATCAGAAAGTCATGGGGTGAAATTGACCGCGCACAATTCTTGCTCAAAATCGATGCCGGTGGAAAGTCTCTGTGGACACAACTAGGGGACATGCGATCTTCAAATGTTTTCGTAGAGACATAGATACAAAACTAAAGTCACCCCATAAATGTATTTCGTTGTAAACTTGTTTAAGTCAAAACTTCTTTAGACGTGTTGAGCGACTTTTGGTATAGGCAAAACCGGAAAATCTTACAAGTTTGCGACAGCGTCATCGACATGAAAATTCTATTTGTTGTGTGACGGAATAACTTTGTTGTTAAAAACACAGTGATTTCAAAGTTTTAAGTTTTCACTGCTGTTGGCAGTCAGTCAGACCTGTCCGGTGTCTGTAATCAAATCTCGCAAGTTTTTCACACACTTCCCAGTGTCCGATTGAGCTCACATTTTGCACAAGCAAATGTTTTAACGTGACAATGCAATTCTTAAATACTATAATTAAACTTGTATATTTTTTTTTTCTTCTTTTAATCTACTATTTTGTACATATTTTTTTAATTTTACTTTTTTACTGACAGCAGTTTGTTCTGGTCAATTATGATTGTAATGTATTATTGACTATTGTTATGTCTAAAATAAATGAATATAATAATAAATCAAAACCTAAATCATGTCCGGTACGAACGTTTTGTTTGTTAGTTTCAAATATTTGTTTGTAAATTTCCTAAATCCATCAATTTTCAGTTTTCGATAGTCGTTGAGCTGCTATCTAAATTGATCAGAGTTATGTAGGTTTATCATAGTATTGTCATTTAGAAAACACCAACGGTTGTTTTGAAAAACAAAACAATATTCTAATGTATATTATGATACAGGATGTGCAATCGTTAGCGTTTGTATTTTATATTTGTTTCTCTCGTTCAGAAATTTTGTTAGTACCTCTAAATTTGTGCTAAATAAAGAAGATGTTTGATTTTGGGGCAACACTATTTACACTACATAATATAGATACATAGCAAAAAAAAATTGGAAATTCCATAAAAATTCTATCAAATTAATTTGAAGAAGGGTGTAAAAATGATCATATGATATGTTTTTTTTAAGATAACCCTATTTTTGAGCAGCCATGATACTGACATTTGAGAAGAAGTGACGTCTTTGAGTCTTTCTTTGCTTTGACTTTGAATTAGATATGTTTCGGAGTTTTTAGTGCGTCTGTTGCAATTTAATTCGTGTTGTTCTTTTTAACCCCCGCCGGAAAAAGTGGGGTGTTATAAGTTTCACGTGTGTAATTGTGTGCATCTGTGTATCTGTGGCATCATAGCGCCTAAACGGATGAACCGATTTTGATTTAGTTTTCTTTTTGTTTGGAATGTGATTTTGTTTTGAGTGTTCTTAGCTATGTTTGAATAAAATCGGTTCAGCCGTTCAAAAGTTATGGGCATTTTACTGTTTGAATCAGGATGTTTTCGCAAGAAAAATGTGTCGGGGCTTTTTTCAATTTTGATATTTTACTTGTTATCGCAGTTTTTACGATGACACATTAATCAAATGTCATTGTCAAAATGATTGATTTAAGTGATGATCCACCATGTTTAATTTTATGTTGCGTTGTTCTACTTGACAAAGTTAATTTGATTTTCATTGAAAAGAAATGAAAGAAAATAAACAATGAAAAACGGTTACTATATTATAAAGCGATTTTTACATATAGTGTACATAGTGCTCGCCCAGGCTCCATAAATTTCTGGAACATCTCCTTTATTTTCAAACTTTTCTTTCTTTTCTTTCTTTTCTTTCGTTTCTCTCTTTTCTTTCTTTTCCTTCTTTTCTTTCTTTTCTTTCTGTTCTTTCTTTTCTTTCTGTTCTTTCTTTTCTTTCTTTTCTTTCTTTTCTTTCTTTTCTTTCTTTTCTTTCTTTTCTTTCTTTTCTTTCTTTTCTTTCTTTTCTTTCTTTTCTTTCTTTTCTTTCTTTTCTTTCTTTCTTTTCTTTCTGTTCTTTCTTTTCTTTCTTTTCTTTCTTTCTTTTCTTTCTGTTCTTTCTTTTCTTTCTGTTCTTTCTTTTCTTTCCTTTCTTTCTTTTCTTTCTTTTTTTTTTTGTTTTCTTTCTTTTCTTTTTTTTCTTTCTTTTTTTTTTTTTTTTTGTTTTCTTTATTTTCTTTTTTTTCGTTCTTTTCTTTCTGTTCTTTCTTTTCTTTCTGTTCTTTCTTTTCTTTCCTTTCTTTCTTTTCTTTCTTTTCTTTCTTTTTTTGTTTTCTTTCTTTTCTTTTTTTCTTTCTTTTCTTTCTTTTCATTCCTTTCTTTCTTTTCTTTCTTTTCTTTCTGTTCTTTCTTTTCTTTCTTTTCTTTCTTTTCTTTCTTCTCGTTCTTTTCTTTCTTGTCTTCATTTTACTTTATTTTCTTTGTCTTCTTTTTTTCGTTAAATGTAGAGCGAGAATGAATTTATAAATATATACTTGTCGGGTTTAGTCAATAGTACGGACGTTAAAACAAATCGCAAGCACGCCATCTGGCGGCAAAGCAAGAACTACGCATTGGCGCGCTATTTCTAACCACTTGCGTGGTGGGGAACATAGAATATGGCAGTTGAGTACTGAACGCCGTAGAGCTAACACGTCGTAGAATCAGTGTCGATCCGTAATATTAGTAAGCAAGAATGTAACTGAGTTGTGACTATTTAAATAAACCAAGTGTATCGAATAACTTCTGTGATTTCATTTGCACGATTGTACCCAACGACCTGCCCACACACGATGTCTTAACCTAAGGGAATATATCCTGACTTCCCGATGGTTTGCATCTATCGGCCAGCCCTGATGCGACATCAGAAGTGGGATTCGGTCGTGCTAATGAGATCACACGTAAAAACAATACTAGTGAAAATTGTGGTTACGTTCTTGCAAAAAAATCGCGGTGTCAGTTGAGACTACCCTCAGTCTTGAATAATAAAAAAAACAGCCTGGAGCGGAGCAGCAAGGAGGCTAGTAGCAACCAATGAGCTGGACAGGACAAGGAGGAGCGTGTGCACGTGTGAAAAGATCCATACGCTCTGATCTTTATGCCAATCTGGTGAGTCGTTTTCATTTTGTTATGACTATGGAAAATTGTGTTCATTATTCAAAATTCTGGTTTTGTGTACGGTATGGTGGTCAGTGGTTCGCCGGGGTGGCCCGTGTCAGGTCATAGTTTCATGCCAGTTATTGATGGTCAAGATTTGGTTTTGTTCAGGGGTTATTATTCTACTATCACGGGCAATAACCCTTGACTGGCCTTGGCTGGCTATCATTGTTTGGAAGTTAGAACGATATGGTGACAGTGACGTACCTACCTTACACTTCAGTCTGGAAATTATGAAAATTCCAAATGAAATATTTTGATTAGTTTTGTAGTGTGATAGTTTTATGTAGTGAGAATTAACTTAGTTTTAAAAGAAGCATAGTATTCTTCTTTTGTAGTTGGAGGGCCAAACTTTCTAAAATGTGGTAAACCCTACCAGGCTTCGTTAATTGAGACTTAAAACGCTATGGCATTAATTGGATTCTCTGAAGCTCATATACCTACCTGGGCACTTGCGACACTGTAATGTGTTGTTCATGTTTTGTTCAGGGACTACACTCACATTCGGTGTCCATAGTAACACATTATGCAGGTTAAGGTTAGTACTAGCTACTAGGTTAGCTCGTGGCTAAATAATAACAGCCGCACTGGTCGATCATCAAGGTTAAGCGACGCTTGACGAGGTCGGTCCGTGGATAGGTGACCATTTCAACATACCGGGTTTCCTCCGTGCCTCGGAAAGCACGTTAAGCCGTTGTTCCCGGCTGTCATTTGAAGATCTTTGACAGTCGTTACGAGTAGTCAGAAGCCTCAGATCTGACACCAGTCTTGCCAAGGGGTACCGTGTTACCCAGTTACTGGGTTGTGGAGGTCAGATAGGCAGTCGCTCCATGTAAAATATTGGTACTCAGCTGAATCCGGTAGGACTGGATGCCGACCCCAATGTAGTTGGAAAAAGGCTAGGCAGGTTGATTGGTGTAGGTTACTACACCTCTGCACCGGTTAATTTCTATCAAAGCTGTCTATGGTTAAGATAACCGTGTGAACATATACTCTCGTAATGTTTTTCATGTTTCAGATACCATATTGTGTCGCAGCCCGAAGCCTCTGCGGCAGGCTAGCGATTCAGATGCTGAGCGAGAAGGTTGACATGTCAACATCTGAGAGGTTAAGAGGAACGGCAGGCTAGCAGTTCGCAGGTGGCAGAAGAACGTTATGACAACAGCCAGTCAAGACCGTGCAAGTTTGGAATGGAATACTCGGTGAGTCGCTTCCATTTTATTTCGATAGTGAAGTCGAATGTTCTCTAGTGATGAGATGCTATTTCGAGTTTTAAGAGTGTTCATGTTGGAACACTGAATTGGTTGGTAGTGGTTATACCTAGCACTATCACTAGGTAATTAAGACACACCTAGTAAAAAGCAAGTAGCTAATAAGTTACCTATTGGCTTGTTAGTACTTTCCTAGTTTAAATATTTAGTTCAGTACGAACTTTAGGATGAGATATCCCATAAGAAGGAGATGAGATATCCAAAATGACTGAATATCTAGTCATTTTCAGTGGCAAAGCGAATTATTAATGACTTGGGCCAACGCATTTGTATCTAGTTAGTAACGGTACTAGTCGTTTACGTGTATTCAGAACAGATCTTGTTGCGTATTTATTTACATCAACCACCGTCTTCAGATCTGAAATCACTTGCTTACTTTCAAAGTAATATTATGATAGCAGTAGATCTCGCGATCCTTTTCCTTACATATTAACTGAGTTAGTGAGCGATAGTAAAGGGTTACTGTTGATAATCTTATTTTAATGATAGTGATCCGAGTTAATTCGTAAAGCTCTTTAATAATATCAGGGATAGTTGTTTCCCTCTTATTAACAGTCTGTATGTTCCAAAATCTTTAAGTAGAAAACGCGAATCATGTTGGAAGGATACCCGATCACCAAGTTCTTTGAGAATTAGACGTCATAGTTGATGACTGTGGTAGTGAAACCAAATCTGATTAACATGTCTACTCATAAGACCAATTCTTGACCGCACCTCATGCGTACCATGTGGCGATGGGTTTTTGAAGAGGGTTTATGAGTTGAGTATGCATTGCCTTTGAATTATTGTAAAGAGTAACAGAATTGTTACAATTACTTTGTTTAGTTGAACTTGTTGATCGTCGGACCTTTTTCTAATGAATAGTGTTGTGTGGGAAACATTGTATTAAGTCCGCGATAGGTGATTATGACAGGACGGTGATCGTTATACACCGAAAGCTTTAAATAGGTACGCTAAGAACCTACCAGTATGCATAAGGTAGGATGAGGAAGATGCCAGCGGGTCATGTACCAGTCGATGTTGATGTTTAAAGGATTTTAATGTTGATGAGCAAGCTTAAGATGTCGAGTAATTGAGTCTATCAGCCGTATTATGTTTGACCGTACCAGTGGATTCTGGCGGAGGTCGGGGTCTAGAGAGACCGTTGTGTGAGAGCAATATAATTGCTGGTCGGCTATAGAGCCGTGGCGTTAGAGGTTTTACTCGAGGGTTTCTATAGGCTTGGCAGTTTTTGCTGCAGCAGTTTTGAAATTTGTCTGGAATTACTGTGGTACATGGCCCAGGGCAATGATTTAGTTAAAGATAAGAGTTCAAAAAATTCTCTATTTTCACGAACCCAATAATCTAGTTTTGTCAGGACTAGCCGAGCGTTGTGTGTTGGCCTGGGTGGCAACTGTTGGCCTTTATGGCAACTGTTGGCCTGTGTGGCAACTGTTGGCCTGTGTGGCAACTGTTGGCTTTTATGGCAACTGTAGGCCAGTGTGGCAACTGGAGGCCTTTGTAGCAACTGTGGGCCTGTAGGGCACCTGTAATTCGGTGTAAAAAACACGTTTGTGTAAGGAACCTTACAGAGGATTCCTGTTGAGTTATGAGGTTAAAATAAAGTAAACTCGCATAGTCACGCGAGAGGTGAGGTCACCATGTTAATGTTGATGACGTTCGAATCGTCAAGCCTTCATTAAGAAAATTGAAATAATTTTGGTTTTCTAATTTTGATTACTATGCGTAGATTGTGTTAGTAAGATACACAAAGCTGAAGTACCAATTGAGATTGTAGATGATGAATAGACGTAACATAGGACAGACTAAATCTCTGTGTGAACAGGTTCTGAGTTCAGTGAGTTGAGTTGACTCGACATCGTAGGGATGTGCAAGTAGAGCAATTGTGATTGCTAAGAGAACTATGAGATAGCTAAGAGAGCTATGAGATAGCTAAGAGAGCTGTGAGATAGCTAGGAGAGCTATGTGATGGCTTAAGATCGTGGATAGGATACCTGGTGTCTTGTCTCTTTTGTTTGATTAAATGTGAGATTAATGACTATCAGTGGTACTTGAACTTTGTAATCACGAAGATTGGGTGCTTTTAGGTACCAGATCGATAATTAAGTTGCTATTTTCTTTAAATTGGAAATAGAATTAAACGATCGTTGCAATAGTGATTGCAGAAAGATTTAAATGATCATGTTTGATTGTTTCAATATGTTTCCTCACTCTAGAGTATGAGTCAGGATTGGACGAGCGAATACTGTTTGGAAATTTTGTGTTTCAGAAAAACATCCCTTGTATGATGGGAGACTGGTGGGTTGGAGTAGACCAAGAGGACGTGTGGCGCAACACGACATAAGATGGCAGTGAGCAAGGACAAGAAGATGATGCCTGCGGGTGATAGATTTGGGGATCTGTCACCTGAGAGAGGCCCGAGAAGGCGACGTGCTGTGTTCCACGCTCGCCTCTCAAAAGAAATTACGGCCTAGAGAACACCATGTGGTTTTAGTCAGTAGGAGTCTGACAGACCCCTCAGCTTTCCCCAAGGGCTGAGGACATTCATGAGAATTTCCACATGATTCGATACACTGTTAAAACCTGACAATGAGTAACAGACGAGGACGCCTGTCTCGCAGGATGGCCGTGTCGGGTTTAGTCAATAGTACGGACGTTAAAACAAATCGCAAGCACGCCATCTGGCGGCAAAGCAAGAACTACGCATTGGCGCGCTATTTCTAACCACTTGCGTGGTGGGGAACATAGAATATGGCAGTTGAGTACTGAACGCCGTAGAGCTAACACGTCGTAGAATCAGTGTCGATCCGTAATATTAGTAAGCAAGAATGTAACTGAGTTGTGACTATTTAAATAAACCAAGTGTATCGAATAACTTCTGTGATTTCATTTGCACGATTGTACCCAACGACCTGCCCACACACGATGTCTTAACCTAAGGGAATACATCCTGACTTCCCGATGGTTTGCATCTATCGGCCAGCCCTGATGCGACATACTTATGTTGTAAAAGCAGGTTCCAAGAAAAATAAAATGCCTAGGCTGTACAAATTGTTAATTTACCCGGATAACTGTAAATTCCCAAGTAAAAGGTAAGCACGTAGTCCACGCCGTAGTCACCTACCGGTAAAAAAGAAACCACAGCGCAGTCCTATAAATGCATTAAATTATTTTAGTTCTAACTTAGTATGGAACTGTTTCAATTCCTAAATACACGTCAATACAAAATATAGCCTTTCAGCAGTCACAAGTTCACTACAAACAAGTATCGTTAACAAATCGCAAAGAGATTTTCAATTACTCGCTCTCTTAACATATTAGTAAGCGTCCCAATACACACAGTATTTGTCAACCACCAACATGCGCGGCGCGTACTAAATTCGCATTTTTATTAAAACAATCACACAAAATAAGTTTCAGAGCAAACGGAGACTGAATACTAATAGTCAACAAATAAGGGGAGTCGAATTCCAAAACATGGCAGGTTTTATAAAAGAGAATTCTTGTTATTTTTCTCAATAGCGTCGTTTATACGACACTTTTTCCATGCCAGTTGACACGTGTAGAATAGATTTGTTTTACTAACATGAAGATTTCCAATAAAATAGAAAAATAACTAGAAAGTGGTTCTACTTTTTTATTGCTGAATTATTGAATCGCAAAAGAGAGACTATGTCTACCTGGGACAAACAATCCAGTTGCGTTGGGCCAACGTCGAGAAAGAGGTCAACCGTCGAATCCGACTGGACTGGCCAGCGTTCGGGAAGTTGCGTGGTATCTTCTTACCACAGTGTCTCAAGACGAATGTCTATGATCAGTGTGTGTTGCCAGTGATAACCTATGGCTTTGAGCCGTGGTTGCTCACAATGGGCCACATCACCCAAAAGGCAATGGAGAGGGCTATGCTCAGCGTTTTCTTGCGTGATCGAAACAGAAATGTAGAGATCCGCAAGGGAACCAGAATAATCAAAATTTACATCCGACAATATTGAAAGCTAACCCACCATAAGCTTATTCTTCTTCAGACATTCTAATGCAATCTGGTCGAATTTTGCTTGAGCATAATATATTTCTCTGGACATAGGCCTCCCCCAAGCGTCGCCACACTAATCGGTCCTGTGCTTTTCGAATCCACCGGACTCCCGCAGTCTTGACCAGGCCTATGTCCAGCAGTGGACGTCTTTCGTCTGAAATTATAATGATATATTTCCCTAAAAACAAACTTGTTATCAATTTTAGTTGACAGCATTTGCCATCCCTGACGTCACCAATCGACGCCACGATGTTTTAAATGAATGGTGGTTGAGATACAAGGCTTCCAAGTCGTTCGTCGTGAGTCTGAGTCTTGACACTTGTTTTTTTTTTTTCAAACAGAAATATATTAAATTTTTGCATACATCTTCCTAATATTATAAATGCGAAAGTTTGGACGTATGTTTGTAACTTAATCATGCCAGAACGGATAAATGGATTTGGATGAAATTGGGCACAGAGATAGATTATAGTCTGGAGTAGTACAAATGCTTTTCATCGCGGTATAATGTTTCCTTGGGATGAGAAAACACTTTTCACGCAGGCGAAGCCGCTGGCAGTAGCTAGTAATAATATTATAAATGCGAAAGGAACTTTGTCTGTCCGTATGTTACCTTTTCACGCTTAAGCTGCTGAACCGATGTAAATTTGTTGTGGAGATAGATTGAAACTCTGTGGAGGACATAGGATAGTATTTATAGCGTATCAATCGTATCATTTTCTATTCTGATTATTTTGTAATTCTATCTACATAACTGAATATTTGGTTACATGCAGAAAACGAGGAAAAAATAATAGTTGCGGTAACAAGCAGAAGATGAAACAGATAGTGGAGACTATATGTCTTGCCAAGCGAGTACGCATGTCCAATCTGATCTCTTCACACCCTAGCAAACACACATCTACCACTTTAGCGGAAAAGCACAACAGATTACGGTCATGCGATACGTTTTTCCTCTTTTTTCTTTTGCCCGGTAGTGGTCCACAATACTAAATTACTCGAGGAATTATAAGAATCTTAATTCATTTAGAAGGGTTAACTTTCATTTTTAAACACTTTCTGAAGACTACATTCACTTTAACTTACTTGAACCATGCCACCAACACCAACAATATGAACCATGCATTTATTTAAAAAAATATGGAATATGTGAGATAACTTGGTACAGTACAACTATATTCTTAATGGTCCTCGGCAATCATCGCATTTCCGAATACAAAAAATGCTAATTTCCATAGCCATCAATTATTAGATTTATCGTGTATAATAATTTGAATTCAGAACTAAGATTTTAGTGTTGTTTTGTTTTTATTGCTGTGTGAAATATATAGAGTTGTAACAAGTAAAATTAAAAAAACCCCCGACACATTTATCTTGCGAAAACACCCTGATTCAAATAGTAAAACGACCATAACTTTTGAACGGCTCAACCGATTTTATTCATACATACCTAAGAACACTCTCGACAAAATCACCTTTCAAACAAAAAAAAACGGGTGGTATTTAATACTTTAACTGTAATTCCCCTTTTTTCAATCAAAATATTCGAAATTACTACCAAAAATACTGAATTGCACACTAAATTTGCTCATCAAATAAATGAATTATACTATACTGCTAGATCTTTAAAGCTTAACTGTTTTACTGAATAACTATCTGTTAACTAAAAGTAAATCTAATAATTCTTCGAGTGCAACAAAATATTTAAGTTTTAAGGGAGGGGGGGAAACGAAACAAAGTCGACGGAGCCCCGCTGCGCAGGGCTCCTATTTCTGTCTGCAGGGTCTAAAGTAACCTAACATGAAGGAGATGACGGGAGCTGAGTTCGCTCGCTTTGCTCGCTCACTTCAGCTCCCGTCATCTCCTTCGAACCTAACCTATCCGTGTCGGGGTGCCCTAAGCTCCCGAGCTCGCTTCGCTCGCTCTTGGACTAATTCACATTTATTTTATATTTAATTGAATAATTTGTGTGCAAATCAGTATTTTTGTTTTACGGTGAGTAATATTGTTTTGCAGTAGGTTATTAGTGGAGATATTTTGTTTGCTTAAATTTCTAAATAGAGGTGCAGTTAAAAATTCCCAAAAAAAAACTACATACCTACACAGAGATACACAGCAACACACATAAAACTTATAACACTCCTCTTTTTCCGCCGGGGGTTAAAATAGCAGTTCACCTCCCATTTTTTAAATAAATCACATTGTGTTAAAAGAGTGTTAACAACTCTACATACTTCCAAGTTGATTGAGAGCGTCCGGTCTGTACTAAGTGCAAATGGCCACTGATAGAAATCCGACGACTGACGAAACACGAAGTTTGCCGAGGGGCATTAAGAATTTTTTTGTACTGTAAAGATCTTGCACCATGACTTCGAGCTTAATCAAACTGGCAGGCTCTAGACAAGTGGCATTCCATCAACGATATCGACTGTCAACAATTCAAAAGCGTATGAGTTTTGAATATATCACTATCGAAAAGTCACGTGTTCAATCCTTTACATCTAGGCATTTCGACAGTTACCTATTTTCTAGTAGTAGTCTGCTGTTAAATTACCTATTTTCCAAAAGCATGAAGGCACAAAAAACTTTTTATTACTATTTATACAGCCGCAAGCCCAGCATTTTCTACAAAACGGCACGCCTAATATTAGACACACATTTTCGTTAAAGCATCATGGCGTATGGCGTAACGACGTGCCATGTCAAGGGAAAAAAATACCCGTTGGCAGTAATCTCCGACTTGCGACCTCCTCCGAGCAACAGAACGAATGAACGAAGAACGAATGGAAGAACGTAATGACTCCATGTTGACATTGCAATGCGCTTTTCAATTAGTGTTACAGTTAACAAATGGGTGTTACACGAGAAAGGTACTTTTTCACAGGAATGGGTCGTTTTTGTCTTATATTTACTAACTAATGCTGTCCGGTTTTAATGGCCTACACGCTACAAGATTAATTTCGGGCGATTTAAGGACGAACAAACTCAGTTGCACTTACTGCTAAAAATAATTGTTAGACTAAGGCAAAAAACTTTGGAGAAATTACAAAAAGAATTTGTTGGTCGAATCAAAGACTCAGTTTAGAAGCAACGATCTCTTTAGTCGTAAATAAAAGCAAATTATTTTCAATACGCTACTTTCCTACAAAAGGGAAAAATAACCACCTAAAGATTTTCCCATTAGCATAACAATAATTAGCCTTTTCAATCATTGATCCTAAATAAAAAAGGTTCAGCATAGCAAGTAGGCAAAAAGAAATTAGGTTGAATTTATTTCGACATGATTCGACTCTGAAATCGGCACAATGGGGCTGGCCTAGCAATTAAGGCAATTACCTTCATTGTACTTAACAACCAAAAAGAGGTTCCTTTATTGCGAGCTTTGGGAATAATAGTGGACTAATAACAAGCACACTAGTCTACTTTTCGACTTTCAATTAATTTAAATGACTGGCACTTTATAAAATGCTATAAAATGTAAATTTGATTGCCAGGTTGGTTGGAAATTGCAAATTGTTATGGTCGTAATCCATGGACTACGTTTGTTAATTTTGTACAGACGGTATAAGAGGTAAGAGAAAGTTGGGCGAATGTTTAGAATTTGTTCTGAACTTTTTGGGTCACTGTTCAGACGACCGACGTAGTTCAACTGTAAAAACCGTCGTTTGATTTTAAATACGTTTTTATGGCCACGGAATTTATTGCATAGAAATAAAGTTATCAGCGTGAACAAAAGACGAATAGAGAGATTCTCCTATAATCTATACTCAAAGAAAATTTAATAGAACCAGAGATGATGTGAATGCACTTTTTCTACTGTTCAGATATAATGCAGCTTCTAACTCATCATTTCAGCCGAAAGACGTCCACTGATGGACATAGGCCTCCCCCAAGCGTCGCCACACTGATCGGTCCTGTGCGTTTTGCATCTACCGGACGCCCGCAGCATTGACCAGGTCTATGCCAGACTATCGCCATACCAGAGAAATGTCAGCAGCGTTCTCTGTGCACTTCATAACAAACTACGATCGTCAACCCAAACCGATGAATAGCGCTTCTAACTAACATCTTACAACTGCATTAATAACTAGACTTTATATAAACCGCAATTCATCAGAATATGATACGAGTTTGAGTAGACAATAATCCCCTTTTTATTGAAGTCGTTAAAAACGCTGCACGTATATGTGAACATAAGCACTGTACCATTATTTAATGCTCCAAACATTTTTAGAACGCGTAAAAGAGAAACAGTAATTGCTTTAATGATGTTAATATGAACACTAAAAGTTTTTCCACTCTTCAGACTTGGCTGCCCGCCAGCCAGTTTTTTGTCCACCAATTTTGGCAAGACAGGGTTATACTGAGTTTTACGGACTTAAATACCGGATTGCTCGGTTTTTGGCCACTGGTTCGCAATCGATCAACTGTGTCTTAGCTTTGGATGGACAGCTTAACGAGCTCTTTGATGCAAAAGAGATAAATGTACTTAGTGTTGCTCTGATATTTAACTTTGCGGAGGGAATATTTATGTAGTGGTGGCTGGGCTCAGATTAGTGGCCTTTAGTTTGAGCTAACAGTTTATATCGGTACAAAAAATGTCTTGGCAAATTCCGCTGCGTAGTATTACATTTATAAACTACTAGCTGACCCGGCAAACTTTGTTTTGCCATAAAAAGACCAAACATTTATCTACCCTACCTACACTACCTTACACTACCTACCCTACCCTACCCTACCCTACACTACCCTACCCTACCCTACCCGACCCTACACCACCCTACCCTACCCTACCCTACCCTACCCTACCCTACCCTACCCTACCCGACCCTACACTAATCTACCCTACACTACCCTACCCTACCCTACCCTACACTACCCTACCCTACCCTACCCTACCCTACCCTACCCTACCCTACCCTACCCTACCTATAAACCTCACGGAGCTCGAGACCTTTCCAACTAATGCAAAACCTTGGAAATCGGTTCGTGCGTTCTGGAGTTATATCGTCAGCAAGAAACCCGACTTATTTTTATATAGTAGATAGATATACAATGAGTCCACAAAAACCCAAACTCAAGGACTTACGTGGTTTTGAACGATGACTCGTCTATACTTCGTTCAAAACCTCGTAGTAAGTACTACAAGAAAATTAAGCCCCGAAAATGTTAAATGAAAATTTGAATACCGCTACGAGATAATTTCTTACTTAAACCTGTGAAACTCAACAAGAGCTCAAGATTTCTATCTAATTAACAACAGGGACTTACGAGAAAGATGAAAGTTTAATTCACAAGCGCTTGAAACATTCCCTAAGACCTATCACACTTCAGTTCTCTCAATAAGTTTCAAAGCAGCGTCCGAGTTGCTATTATGACTACAGTTTGCGTGTAGTTAGAGTATTAAACTTGTGGATACACTGGAGCAAAACAAAGAAGTTGCCATTTCACAGCTGGCCAAGTTTCCTCTCCCCGTAATCAATGATTGGAATACAGTTGGCAAAAGAGTTTGGTGTACAGGCAAAACAAAAACTACTATCATTACAAAAATTGGGTGAGGCCTAACAAGTGTAATTATTTTTTTATTGGATATTTATGTCTGTTTTTATTTTAAATTTCAGTAATTTACATTAAATTGGCGGACAACTCATTTTGCGTCGTTATGTGGCAAACACCGGACTTTTACGAGATATAAAACTTAATGCACCTCTAGAATTATGTCGTTTAGATGAAAACTGGTCGCACTCAGCACAAACACAACATTGTTTAAAAGTAGGAACCTATAAAAGAGACAAAGTTGCCTGTACACTTATTAATCTTTTTGACTGTACACGGAATAGGATTAGCAAGTTGCGGAAAAGCCTGAATACTACTTTTGATGAGGTTTGTTTGCGCAGTCTTATTTATCAGAAATGGCGGGATGTTTCTTGTTACCATAATCAGTGGCTATGGTTGTTTCAGTTGCCCATTAGATCGACACGTCTGATCAACTTTTATTTCAGAAAGTATTCTCTTACAAATTTTGTTTCCATTTATTTCAGGTGTTGGCAGTATAACTGATAGATACGAAGTCTGAATGTTAAATTATCGTGACCTATCCAGCACTTGATTGAAACGCTTGACGAATAGCGACTCCCGATAACTGTAATTGAAAGCTAGCCTCGGCGAACTGTATAAACTGGGTCTGGGTACGTCTTACAAGATTGCACGGTATATTTGTAGAATCGTCTGAAATTAAAATTAACGTGTCAAGAGTTCTTTCAAAACTTTAACATAATTTACATACACTACTCCTCCACATTTCATTACTCTGGGAGAGCATCTTTTTTTTTTTTTTTTAGCGTGGAGAAATGCTCATGCATACTGCGCTACCACGGGGAGATAACGCAGTTATGTGGGACTCTAACCCACTAAAACTCCACGGTGTCCTCCTGTGCCGCTTATGGCGGGAACACGGGTACGCGTTAGCACTCACCGCGAACCCGCCGCGGCTGTCCGTCACCGGACCCTCCCATCACCGGCGCACCAGAACACGCTGTGCGCCGTGACCACCCCAGGGACCAAACTAGCACATGGGTGCCAGACGACCCCGTGTATGGCACCCTTGGTCCCCTTGTGACGGGTCAGGGTCAATGGCCCCGCCACCTACCATTTTTCGGCCGCAGGGGATAGGGAGAGCGGCCAACGCTATACCGGCACTCTTCTTCCCCTGCAGCCCCACCGCGCCCGCCATCAGACGATCTGGAAATCCCTAAACCGATTACGATTTGATCTTTTAAGCTCTGAAGGCTTCCCCAGGCAGGTTCGACGCGAGAATACGGCACAAATGTGACAAAGCGTTTTCATAAAAAATAGTTGTATGGTAAAATAGGTGAAAATCCTACGAACAATTTTTCATAAATAGGAACGTCGCTTTGCCACGTCGCGCCTGTTTGTGGAGGCCTTTAATAATAATAATAAATAAATCAATTTATTTGTACCAAAAATGTACAGATTTACAGATTACAATTTTTCAGGTCTATAAAATAATTCAATTAAATTCATAATTTCAATAACTACTAATAAAAAAATTACAACTAGATGGTAGAAGAGACTTAGATAGGTGCTGGATGAACAAGATCTGTACACAATTAGTGAACCCTGCCTCTCAAACTAGGGTTAATCGATCTTTGATTAAAACTACTTGTAAATCCTATCCTAAAAAGACTGAAATCTGCCCAGACTTTTACCATAACTCACATTAGTAATGTCCTCACAACAGTAATTCAATATTTCAATGTTATAACAACCAAGATACAAGTTCTACCTAGTTTTGGGACCACCGTTCATACGAACTGATTGTTTTAGAATTAGTTACACATAAGATTATTATGTTATAGTTTTTAGATTCACTATGTAACAATGCACAAATATACTTATTATTCTTAATAATTATATTCGGGTCGGTTGCCACTATTATCGTAATCAGCTAAATACCAATACCTCAGTTAGTATTTTACATGGAGCTACTGTCAATGATCTACGAATGACAGCTGGGACTGACAGGTTAAGGTTGCCCTAGTCGACAAATGCATCCATACAAACGTAGTCTGGCGATTACGCCACTAATTGACAAATAAAGTTCGTGTAAATTTAAAAATGAAAATTCTATCAATTTGTCTTATCATTATCTAGCCCTGTATGGAAACAAAAAGTAAAAAAAAAATCTTCAAAGTTATGAGCGTCGAAAATTCCATATTTCAACACCAATTTTAACGCATCTTTGGGCGCAAATAAATACCATAAGAAGAAGAAAAATTGCAAAACAGTTACCCTACAGGGATAGAGTAGTAGTTCAACAATGCAAATAGTTTTATTTTGAACAAATATATTTAGTCATTTTTTCATTGGATATCATGATATACATGATATTCACAAAGGTCTGATTTAAAATTTCGCACGCTCGTTTTTGTTCTAAATCGATTCATTTCGCTACAAATTTGCAAAAGTGAGTATTCATACGCAAACTAGCTTCTTACTGATCATCACAGCATCTATCTCTTTCGCACGTGTTGTCGAATGAGATAGCATGCATTTTAATCCCGCGCACAAAATAGTTCGTGCCGTCGACTAGGGAAACCTTAACACGATTGCCTAAAAAGCCAGAATAAACACAAAATATTGTAAATGGTAATAATATTTTGTGTTCATTGTACTAACAACTTTAGTAAGAGTAACATCAAACATGCTTGAGGGCGGATTATGTAATTAAATAGAGACATCCGCTCTCGATCTGAAGTGATTTATATAACAAACAATATCAAAGACGATCATGCTGAAGAGGTCAGTGAGGTCTTTAATGAGACCATCTGGGTTATCTATCTGAATACAATATGAATACAAAGAAACTGAATACAATGACAGCGTACAATTCTTGCTCAAAATCGATGGTGGTGGAAAGTCTCTGTGGACACAACTAGGGGACATGCGATCTTCAAATGTTTTCGTAGAGACATAGATACAAAACTAAAGTCACCCCATAAATTTATTTCGTTGTAAACTTTTTTAAGTCAAAACTTCTTTAGACGTGTTGAGCGACTTTTGGTTTGGGCAAAACCGGCAAATCTTACGGGTTTGCGACAGCGTCATCGACATGAAAATTCTATTTGTTGTGTGACGGAATAACTTTGTTAACACAGTGATTTCAAAGTTTTAAGTTTTCACTGCTGTCGACAGCCTCCAAGACCTGTCCGGTGTGTGTGATCAAATCTCGCAAGTTTTTCACACACTTCCCAGTGTCCGATTGAGCTCACCTTTTGCACAAGCAAATGTTTTTTCGTGACAATGCAATTCTTAAATACAATAATAAAGCTTGTATAAAAATCTTTTAAGTATTTTGTATTTTATTTTGTACATGTTTTTTTTAAATTTTATTTTTTTACTGACAGCGGTTTGTTCTGGTCAATTATGATTGTAATATATTATTGACTATTTTTATGTCTAAAATAAATGAATATAATAAAAAATCAAAACCTAAATCATGTTCGGTACGAACATTTTGTTTGTTAGTTTCAAATATTTGTTTGCAAAATGGAGTAAATTTCCTGAAGCCATCAATTTTCAGTTTTCGATAGTCGTTGAGCTGCTATCTAAATTGATCAGAGTTATGTAGGTATATCATAGTATTGTCATTTAGAAAACACCCACGGTTGTTTTAGAAAAACAAAACAATATTCTACTGTATATTATGATACAGGATGTGCAATCGTTAGTGTTTGTAATTTATATTTGTTTCTCTCGTTCAGAAATTTTGTTAGTACCTCTAAATGTGTGCTACATAAAGGAGATGTTCTATTTTGGGGCTCCACTATTTACACTACAAAATATAGATACATAGCAAAAAAATATTGGAAATTCCATAAAAATTCTATCAAATTAATTTGAAGAAGGGTGTAAAAATAATCATATGATATGTTTTTTTTAAGATAACCCTATTTTTGAGCAGCCATGATACTGACATTTGAGAAGAAGTGACGTATTTGAGTCTTTCTTTGCTTTGACTTTGAATTAGGTATGTTTCGGAGTTTTTAGTGCGTCTGTTGCAATTTAATTCGTGTTGTTCTTTTTAACCCCCACCGGAAAAAGAGGGGTGTTATAAGTTTCACGTGTGCAACTGTGTGCATCTGTGTATCTGTGTGTCTGTCTGTGGCATCATAGCGCCTAAACGGATGAACCGATTATGATTTAGTTTTCTTTTTGTTTAAAAAGTGATTTTGTCTCGAGTGTTCTTAGCTATGTTTGAATAAAATCGGTCGGTAAATCGGCATTTTACTGTTTGAATCGGGATGTTTTCGCAAGAAAAATGTTTCGGGGCTTTTTTAAATTTTGATATTTTACTTGTTATCGCAGTTTTTACGATGACACATTAATCAAATGTCATTGTCAAAATGATTGATTGAAGTGATGATCCACCATGTTTAATTTTATGTTGCGGTGTTCTACTTGACAAAGTTAATTTGAGTTACATTGAAAAGAAAAGAAATTAAATAAAATAAACAATGAAAAACGGTTACTATATTATAAAGCGATTTTTACATATAGTGTACATAGTGCTCGCCCAGGCTCCATACATGTCTGGAACATCTCCTTTATTTTCAAACTTTTCTTAATTTCTTTCTTTTCTTTCTTTTCTTTCTTTTCTTTCTTTTCTTTCTTTTCTTTCTTTTCTTTCTTTTCTTTCTTTTCTTTCTTTTCTTTCTTTTCTTTCTTTTCTTTCTTTTCTTTTCTTTATTTTCTTTCTTTTCTTTCTTTTCTTTCTTTTCTTTCTTTTCTTTCTTTTCTTTCTTTTCTTTCTTTTCTTTCTTTTCTTTCTTTTCTTTCTTTTCTATCTTTTCTTTATTTTCTTTCTTTTCTTTCTTTTCTTTCTTTTCTTTCTTTTCATTCTTTTCATTCTTTTCTTTCTTTTCTTTCTTTTCTTTCTTTTCTTTCTTTTCTTTCTTTTCTTTCTTTTCTTTCTTTTCTTTCTTTTCTTTCTTTTCTTTCTTTTCTTTCTTTTCATAGAAGCCTAGGCTGAACAAATTGGTTTTTAATACACGGAGAACTGAAAATTCCCAAAATAATGGTAAGAAAGTAGTCCACGCCGTAGTCATCTACCGGTAAAAAAGAAACCACAGCGTAGTCCTATTAATGCATTAAATTATATTAGTTCTAATTTAGTATGGAACTATTTCAATTCCTGAATACACTTTGTATATTGACCACTTAATGTGCTAAAAGTCTACGTTAAAGCAAAATATAGCCTATCAGTAATCACAAGATCAAAAGATCACAAACAAGTATCGTTTACAAATCGCAAAGAGATTTTCAATTACTCGCTCTCTAACATATTAGTAAGCGTCCCAATACACAAAGTATTTGTCAACCACCAACATGCGCGGCGCGTACTAAATTCGCATTTTTATTAAAACAATCACACAAAATAAGTTTCAGAGCAAACGGAGACTGAATACTAATAGACAACAGATAAGGGGAGTCAAATTCCAAAACATGGCAGGTTTTATAAAAGAGAATTCTTGTTTTTTTTCCAAAAGGTTCGTTTATACGTCACTTTTTCTATGCCAGTTGGATCTACACGTGCAGAATATATTTGTTTTACTAACTTTAAGCTTTCCAATAAAATAAAAAAATAACTAGAAAGTGGTTCTACTTTTTATTGCTGAATTATTGAATCGCTATGTCAAGAGAGACTATGTCTACCTGGGACAAACAATCCAGTTGGGTAGGGCAAACTTCGAGAAAGAGGTCAACGGTCGAATCCGACTCGACTGGCCAGCATTCGGGAAGTTGCGCGGTATCTTCTTAACCAACTTACCACAGTGTCTCAAGACGAAAGCCTGTGTTTGTTGCCAGTGATAACCTATGGCTTTTGAGACGTGGTTGCTCGCAATGGGCCTCATCACCCAAAGGGCAATGGAGAGTGCTATACTCGGAGTTTCCTTGCGTGTAAGCTAGTGTAATATAATTTTCTATTCAGATTATTATGTCATTCTATCTATATAACTGAATATTTGGTTACATACAGAAAACGAGGAAAATTTATAGATACGGTATACGTACCAAAACTGAAGATGAAACAGATAGTGGAGACTATGTGTCTTGCCAAGCGAGTACGCATGTCCAATCTGATGTCTTCACACCCTAGCAAACACACATCTACTACTTTAGCGGAAAAGCACAACAGATTACGGTCAGGCTATACGTTTTTCCTCTTTTTTTCTTTTGCCCGGTAGTGGTACACAATACTAAAGTACTCGAGGAATTGTAAGAATCTTAATACATTTACAAGGTTTAACTTTGATTTTCAAACACTTTCTGAAGACTACATTCACTTTGACTTACTTGAACCATGCCGCCGACACCTACAATATGAACCATGCATTTATTTAAAAACATATGGAATCTGTGAGATAACTAGGTACAGTACAACTATATTCTTAATGGTCCTCGGCAATAATCGCATTTCCGAATACAAACAAATGTTAATTTCCATGTCCTTCAATTATTAGATATATCCTGTACAATAATTTGAATTCAGAACTATGACTTTAGTGTTGTTTTGTTTTTATTGCTGTGTGAAATATATAGAGCTGTAACAAGTAAAATTAAAAAAAAACCCCCGACACATTTATCTTGCGAAAACACCCTGATTCAAATAGTAAAACGCCCATAACTTTTGAACGGCTCAACCGATTTTATTCATACATAGCTAAGAACACTCTCGACAAAATCACCTTTCAAACAAAAAAAAACTAGATACCTACACAGAGATACACAGCAACACACATGAAACTTATAACACCCCTCTTTTTCCGGTGGGGGTTAAAAATAGCAGTTCACCTCCCATTTTTAAAATAAATTACATTATGTTAAAAACGTGTTAACAACTCTACATGCTTCGAAGTTGATAGAGAGCGTCCGGTCTGTACTAAGTGCAAATGGCCATTGATAGAAATCCGACGACTGACGAAACACGAAGTTTGCAGTTTACAAAAAAATTCTTAATGCCCCTCGGGCATTAAGAATTTTTTTGTACATAAAAGAACTTGCACCATGACTTCGAGCTCATTCAAACTGGCAGGCTCTAGACAAGTGGCATTCCATCAATGATATCGATTGTCAACAATTCAAAAGCGTATGAGTTTTGAATATATCGCTATCGAAAAGTCACGTGATCAATTCCCTGCATCTTGGCATTTCGACAGTTACCATCTGCTGTTAAACTACCTATTTTCCAAAAGCCTGAAGGCACAAAAAACTTTTTATTACTATTTATATAGCAGCAAGCCCAGCATTTTCTACAAAAACAGCACCACGAATCTTACACACACATTTTCGTAAAAGCATCACGGCGTATGGCGTAACGATGTGCCTTGTCAAGGGAAAAACAATGCGTTGGCAGTAATCTCCGACCTGCGACCTCCTCCGAGCAACAGAACGAATGAACGAAGAACGAATGGAAGAACGTAATGACTCCATGTTGACATTGCAATGCGCTTTTCAATTAGTGTTACTGTTAACAAATGGGTGTTACACGAGAAACGTACTTTTTCACAGGAATGGTTCGTTTTTGTCTTATATTCACTAACTAATGCTGTCCGGTTTTAATGGTCTACACGCTACAAGATTAATTTCGGGTGATTTTAGGACGAACAAACTCAGTTGCACTTACTGCTAAAAATAATTGTTAGACTAAGGCAAAAAACTTTGGAGAAATTACAAAAATAATTTGTTGTTCGAATCAAAGACTCAGTTTAGAAGCAACGATCTCTTTAGTCGTAAAATAAAAGCAAATTATTTTCAATACGCTACTTTCCTACAAAAGGGAAAAATAACCACCTAAAGATTTTCCCATTAGCATAACAATAATTAGCCTTTTCAATCATTTATCCTAAATAAAAAAGGTTCAGCATAGCAAGTAGGCAAAAAGAAATTAGGTTGAATTTATTTCGACATGATTCGACTCTGAAATCGGCACAATGGGGCTGGCCTAGCAATTAAGGCAATTACCTTCATTGTACTTAACAACCAAAAAGAGGTTCCTTTATTGCGAGCTTTGGGAATAATAGTGGACTAATAACAAGCACACTAGTCTACTTTTCGACTTTCAATTAATTTAAATGACTGGCACTTTATAAAATGCCATAAAATGTAAATTTGATTGCCAGGTTGGTTGGAAATTGCAAATTGTTATGGTCGTAATCCATGGACTACGTTTGTTAATTTTGTACAGACGGTATAAGAGTTAAGAGAAAGTTGGGCGAATGTTTAGAATTTGTTCTGAACTTTTTGGGTCAATGTTCAGACGACCGGCGTAGTTCAACTGTCAAAAACCGTCGTTTGATTTTAAATAAGTTTTTATGGCTACGGAATTTATTGCATAGAAATAAAGTTATCAGCGTGAACAAAAGACGAATAGAGAGATTCTCCTATAATCTATACTCAAAGAAAATTTAATAGAACCAGAGATGATCTGAATGCACTTATTCCACTGTTCAGATATAATATAGCTTTTAACTCAACATTTCAGCCGAAAGTCGTCCACTGCTGGACATAAGCCGCCCCAAGGATCGCCACACTGAACGGTTCTGTGCGTTTTGCATCTACCGGACACCCGCAGCATTGACCAGGTCTATACCAGACTATCGCCATACCAGAGAAATGTCAGCAGCGTTCTCTGTGCACTTCATAACAAACTACGATCGTCAACCCAAACCGATGAATAGTGCTTCTAACTAACATCTTACAACTGCATTAATAACTAGACTTTATATAAACCACAATTCATCAGAATATGATACGAGTTTGAGTAGACAATAATCCCCTTTTTATTGAAGTCGTTAAAAACGCTGCACGTACATGTAAACATAAGCATTGTACCATTATTTAATGCTCCAAACATTTTTAGAACGCGTAAAAGAGAAACAGTAATTGCTTTAATGATGTTAATATGAACACTAAAAGTTTTTCCACTCTTCAGACTTGGCTACCCGCCAGCCAGTTTTTTGTCCACCAATTTTGGCAAGACAGGGTTATACTGAGTTTACGGACTTAAATACCGGATTGCTCGTTTTTGGGCACTGGTTCGCAATCGATCAACTGTGTCTTAGCTTTGGATGGACAGCTTAACGAGCTCTTTGATGCACAAGAGATAAATGTACTTAGTGTTGCTCTGACATTTAACTTTGCGGAGGGAATATTTATGTAGTGGTGGCTGGGCTCAGATTAGTGGCCTTTAGTTTGAGAAAACTGTTTATATCGGTACAAAAAATGTCTTGGCAAATTCCGCTGCGTAGTATTACATTTATAAACTACTAGCTGACCCGGCAAACTTTGTTTTCCCATAAAAAGACCAAACATCTATCTACCCTACCTACCCTACCCTACCCTACACTACCCTACCCTACACTACCCTACCCTTCACTACCCTATCCTACCCTACCCTACCCGACCCTACCCTACCCTACCCTACCCAACCCTACACTACCCTACCCTACACTACCCTACCCTACCCTACCCTACCCTACCCTACCCTACCCTACCCGACCCTACACTACCCTACCCTACCCTACACTACCCTACCCTACCCTACCCTACCCTACCCTACCTATAAACCTCACGGAGCCCGAGACCTTTCCAACGAATGCAAAACCTTGGAAATCGGTTCGTGCGTTCTGGAGTTATATCGTCAGCAAGAAATCCGACTTATTTTTATATAGTAGAAGATAGATATACAATGAGTCCACAAAAACCCAAACACAAGGACTTACGTGGTTTTGAACGATGACTCGTCTATATTTCGTTCAAAACCTCGTAGTAAGTACTACAAGAAAATTTAGCCTCGAAAATGTTAAATGAAAATTTGAATACCGCTACGAGATAATTTCTTACTTAAACCTGAGCGAAACTCAACAAGAGCTCAAGATTTCTATCTAATTAACAACAGGGACTTACGAGAAAGATGAAAGTTTAATTCACAAGCGCTTGAAACATTCCCTAAGACCTATCACACTTCAGTTCCCTCAATAAGTTTCAAAGCAGCGTCCGAGTTGCTATTATGACTACAGTTTGCGTGTAGTTAGAGTATTAAACTTGTGGATACACTGGAGCAAAACAAAGAAGTTGCCATTTCACAGCTGGCCAAGTTTCCTCTCCCCGTAATCAATGATCGGAGTACAGTTGGCAAGAGAGTTTGGTGTACAGGCAAAAAAATTGCAACAGTCATTAAAAAAATTGGGTGAGGCGTAATTATTTGCTTTATTAGTTATTTATGTCTGTCTATATTTTAAATTTCAGTAATTAACATTCAAATTGCATCGTTATGTGGCAAAATCCAGACTTTCACGAGATATAAAACTGAATGCAGTCTAAATTACGTGACGTAAAAACTGAAAAGACAGCACTTCGAGACATACCTCTAGAATTATGTCGTTTAGATGAAAACTGGTCGCACTCAGCACAAACACAACATTGTTTAAAAGTAGGAACCTATAAAAGAGACAAAGTTGCCTGTACACTTATCAATATTTTTGACTGTACACGGAATAGGATTAGCAAGTTGCGGAAAAGCCTGAATACTACTTTTGATGAGGTTTGTTTGCGCAGTCTTATTTATCAGAAATGGCGGGATATTTCTTGTTACCATAATCAGTGGCTATGGTTGTTTCAGTTGCCCATTAGATCGACACGTCTATACAACTTTTATTTCAGAAAGTATTCTCTTACAAATTTGGGTTCCATTTATTTCAGGTGTAGGCAGTATAACTGATAGATACGAAGTCTGAATGTTAAATTATCGTGACCTATCTAGCACTTGATTGAAACGCTTGACAAATAGCGACTCCCGATAACTGTAATTGAAAGCTAGCCTCGGCGAACTGTATAAACTGGGTCTGGGTACGTCTTACAAGATTGCACGGTACACATAAAATTTAATCTGGTTTCTGGGCCACTCGTTTCCCTTCGTGGATTTTTAGAATCGTCTGAAATTAAAATAAACGCGTCAAGAGTTTATTCACCACTTTTACATACATACCCTACTCCTCCAAACTTCATAACTCCAGCAGAGAATCTGCCCACTGGACACGAACTGCAGTGGCCAATCTGGAAATTCCTAGAAAGAAAGAAAGAAAGAAAACCAGTTTATTTGGCACCCACAGATACACACAATGTACAAATAAAAGGAAACATAATTTAAAAAAAACAATTACATACATAGTGTGCCCCGCGGCTGCGCCAAAAAGGTCCAGTTCAGCAAAATGCCGGACAACTGGGAGTTGCCTGACGCTGGTTTTCAACTGAACCTTACATTGAAGTGCACGGATGTGAATCAGTTTTTACGAGGTTACAATACAGGTATATATATATATGTTAGTGTGTATCCTAAACCGTAGTCTGGCGATTACTCCACTGTTTGACGGTGTACTTTCAAAATTTAAAAAAATATAAATTTGTCTTATCATTATCTATCCCTGTACGGAAACAAAAAACTAAAAAAAATATTTGTTTGATAGTTATGAGCATCAAAAGTTCCATATTTCAACACTAATTTTAACGCATCATTGGGTGCGAATAAATACCATAAGAAGAAGGAAAATTGCAAAACAGTCACCATTAGTAGTTCAATAATGCAAATAATTTTATTTTGAACAAATATATTTTGTCGTTTTTTCATGATATCCATATTCCCAAAGGTCTGTTTATAAATGTTCGCTACAAATTTGCAAAAGTGTGTATTCCTACGCGAACTAGCTTCTTATTGATCAACACAGCATCTATCTCTTTCGCACGTGTTGTTGGATGAGAAAGCATGCAATTTAACCCCGCGCACAAAATACATAGTTCGTGCCGTCGACTAGGGCAACCTTAACATGCTTTCCTAAGAAGCCAGAATGAAGACAAAATAGTATAACTATAATAATATTTTGTGTTCATTGTACTAACAACTTTAGCAAGAGTAACATCAAACATGCTTGAGGGCGGATTATGTAACGCTTAGTTAGATAGAGACGTAATAAATTAACCCACATGTTGTATGATCTCTCTCTGTTTGTATGTTCTTCACTATTTAGGCTTAGGCCTCAACATCCGCTCTCGATCTGAAGTGGTTTATATAACAAACAATATCAACGACGATTAATACGCACAGAGGAGAAACTCCTTGAGCTTGAAACTTTTCACCTTGAGCTCGAAAAGTTTGACCTTGTGCTGGCCTATAGTACGGCAATACAACGGAATACGACTGGTTTTTGTTGAAACTGGCTCTTTTACTGATCTCGGTCTTATTATACTTTCCTTTGTCACCAATGCCGCCGAAATTAACACCGACCTAGCATTTAACGACCTCCGCTCAAAAAATTGAGTTGTTAATGTGTCAATAATCAAAGGATCGAGCTCATAACTTGTTACGTTCACCATTACTGGCAAAATGTTGTTACAACCCTGACTTCGTGAGCCGTTCTAACCAACCCAACCCATAGACATTTAGAAAACGATGGAAAAGGAATTTCGCTTCTACAAAATATTGCTCATTGGATTGTACTCCTGTGAGCAATACACAATTGAAATGCTAATTAGCATAGTTGCTAATTGGCATTATAGTGCCAAAAGTGTTCTCTCTCGTTTTTCTTGGTAATAGGATCGCGAGTTTTATCTTTGCCTAAAACAATGAATATTTTTATGGCATTGGACTTTATTGTGTTAAGTTATTTCCGGGCCTGGGTAACTGTGGAAATGAGATCGTCTTTTTTACTGTTTTTATTTATTGTTAAAAAGTGGTTTATTGTTAGGACCCTAGTCGTATTTGTGGGTGCAAGAAACTTGTGTTTAGTGTCTATATAGAAGTCCATTTTTCGCGTCTATAACTATTATTATGATAGGTTGACAAAATATAGACAGAGGTTGTAAGAAATTTTTAAAATTTTACATGTATATTGTAACGTTCAGCTCAGTCGAGCTAAACGTAAGCCATGTTAATGATAAAGATAAAAATAAGGGCCGGCTTCGCACGGCGTGTCGTTGTATGAGGTCGTCAGCTAGGCAGGCAGCAGGACGGACAGGAACTCTTCAAAGTAGTGAAGGGGCAACCGCAGACCAGGGCAGCGGGGTACCGGTGCGATAAACGGCTGGTGAAGCGCTACCGCGAGATGTGGACACACGTGTTCAGCGTGCGCACCCTGCGCGTACTGCTGGATGATGCGCGCGGCCTCAGCGAGGAAACCGCCGCGCCGCTGAGTACCTGTCTACCGCAGTTCATACATCACGTGCTAGACTGGCACATCTTGATATTAAAACAGTAAAAAGTTCACTTGAGAGATAAACTGTTATTTATTTATAGGCTTCAGGGATTTAAAACACTAATACAGAAACTGAATTCATTACAATTTAGGAGTACTTTGTGGATAAGAATATACTTTATAGATCAAGGCTAAAATATGTCCATCAAATTTCGCAACCAAAACCAGACTAAAAAGCTGACGACCGTTTTTTTTCTCGTTCTGTCATATATTCTAAATTTCAAATCCAAATCCCAATTAAGAAATCAAGACCAGAACGAATAAAAACCGGTTTACAGAGGGGCAGTCTGCCGCTGCCCTTACTATAATGTACAACAAGCTTAAAGAAGGTCTAGTCCATGGTATGAAATGACCATGGCTTAAGAAAATAAAATGACAGATGTCAGAGTATAAAATATTCCAAGATTTTACAAATTTGCAATATAAATTAAGTTGTGGATTTCTAAATATGCTTTTCAGGTGTTAACAGAATCTAAGAATACATAAAAATGAGTCACATGAGTTGATATAACATCAAAAGATAAAGAAAGGTGTGGTTTGTATAGTGTAAAAACTTTTTATCAAAAATCAAACCGACTTCCAAAACAAAACACTACAGAGCCAAAAAAAACTTTCTGTTCCGAAGTTGGTGTCTTTTTTACCCCTTGTTTTCCGTTATTCGTATCGTAGATTTTTGATAAAAAAAATATTTTCCTCTTTTTAGTTTTGGTAGGTATATCTCCAATTAACATGAAAACTATTTACAGCCAAAGTACATTTCATGACGATTCCAATAAGCCCAAACACGACTAGAATAAGTAATTTTATTTCGGAGTTCCAGTGGCCATTGTGGTCTATTCATCAGTTTCACTTCACCAAATTATACTTTCTGAGTGCAAATGATTGCATTATTGATGAAAATACCAAAATCGCTATGTGTATGCCTATCATTTTTGAGGAGTTCCCTTTCTCTAGGATTCCATCATCAGATCCCTGGTTTCCTTTTCATGGTACCACCCTTGGAATATCTCTTTTCCAACAAAAATAGAATCATCAAAATCGGTTCGTACACGACGAAGTTTTCCGCGAACACACATAAAAAAAATACGGTCGAATTAAGAAACCTCCTCCTTTTTGGACATTCGGTTAATAAAACGTAAATATAATAAAAGATGTGGATCTGCAAATCAGAATACCACAATATTGCCATCATTTCACCTGAAAGACGTCCACTGCTAGACATAGGTCTCTGATCGATCAGTCCTTCGGCTTCTCACATCCAGCGGAATCCCACGGCCTTCGCCAGGTGATAAGGTTCACCCTGTGGGAGGTCTTCCAATGAACCTTCATTAATCTATACAAAAATAAAGAATTCACAATTCATTTTAAGCGGCGTAAATCACATGAGGTGCAGGCTTCATACATTTTCTATTTAAAACCTTACAACGTGCGATCATCTCCCACAGAATTTTGCGGCGTCTAACCGCGCAAATCTGTGGTCTCGTGAGTTTTCAAATAAAACCGTGAAACCGCAAAGCAGGCATCGCAGGAATAGGACAATGCGTTATTTTCTCGTAAAATTAAACGTACTATTTTTTATTATTACGTATATATTCTAAATTTTTAACTGAATGTACGTTTATTAAAATAATAGGTATATTTTTTTAAAATTTTCAAGGTGCTATAAGATTTATACAATTGATCCAGACAAATGACGTCGAATGACTGAGAGAGACAAAGTTGATGCTGTAATAGAGAACGAAGAAGTTAAAATTGTGATTCAGAATAGTTTGGAAAACTATTATAACTTAACAATAGATAGACTAACTATTATAAAATAACATAAGAATAGAATTATAACAATAGAGTGGCAAAAAAATTGTTTTACAACAAAACCAATCTCTGAACGTAATCATAATTTCATCCAAATTTAAAAAGTTTACCTTCTTTTTCAACCAGTGTTTAAAAAAACTAGATTGTAATAGTTTTTTTTAAGAATTTCAGAGTTTAACCCATAGTAACAGTCGCTCATTTACATGAGGTAAGCATAGCATATAGCTTATTCCTTCTAGGGTTCCGTACCTAAAGGGTCCAAACGGAGCATTAATTGCTCTCCCACATTAGGCCGTCCATCAGTCTGTCGGTCTATCATTCGGTCAGAAGGGTCTAGCAGCTAAACCGTTGAAGTCTTAATTTTGTTTTAGACTGAATGTGCTGCAATTGAAGGTCAAATCTTTTTTTTTATCCTGGCGAAATGCTCATGCATACTGCGCCACCACGGGGAGGTAGCGCTGTTATGTGGGACTCCAATCTACTATAACTTTACTTATCGCGTAACCGCCACGGCTGACCGTCACCGGACCCTCCTCTGGGGAGTAACCCTCATCACCGGCGCACCAGAACACATTGCACGCCGTGACCACCCCAGAGACCAAACCAGCACATAAGCGCCAGACGACCCCGTGTATAGCAGCCTTGGTCCCCCTCCGTGCAGGCCACGGAATGTAGGGAGAGCGGTGCACCGCAAACCGGCACTCCTCTCCCACCGCGGTCTGCAAACCTCAGCCACGATATCGTATGGGTATGGGAGGCCCCATACGACATAGCGGCCCGTCTCAGTTGTGATGTTGCCCAAGCAGCACCGCTTGTTGTACTTGTTGGCCGCTACGTCGTCGGCTTAATTGGTAAAAGCCCTGACGAGCCCCTCCTCTGGTTCCTATTTATCTGGAGATAGAGTAGATCTACCACGCTCCCTTAATGTTTATCCTTCGCATGACCTTACACACAATACAACAACTAAATAAACCAAACAACTTACAAACACTGAAATATACTAAAACTCCTTTCAAACGGAGCTTAGAAAATGCAAAATATACCCACTTCAAGTTGCTAGCTCGTTGCCTAGTTCCATTGTGCCCTTTGCCCCGGCCAGAGCACCGCTCATGTGGAAACGTACAGATAACCAACCGTATTGTGTTCGTCTACATCCGTATGGAAAATATTCCTATTCTCTTAGAACAGTTAGAACTAAGTTCGTATATATTGGAATAGTTTAAATTATACATGAGTAAAGTGAACTCGTGTTTTCCAACTCGTGCTCGGAGAGGACTTTCAAAGGGCTTGTGACATGGTATATATAGTAGTATTTTGGGTGTAATAATATGGATTGAGAGCACAATATAAGTGGAATATTTTTTCTTTATACCAATAAACTCACTCAATACAAAATCTACTTAGACCCGCTTGCACCATCCTTTTTCTTTGTACCGATGTGGTTAAATCCTCATTAGATGTCCTCCACTAAAAACCACCCCGGTGTTCCATCTCACACCTACGCCGAGGGTCGCGGGAACTTGCGATACTTCGGCAACCACAGGCTAGTACCGGCCCTCGGGCCTCGATCTCGGGTTGGGCGGGAGGTGTTTGACGCCCCCCAGCGAAGCCTAAGAGGGAACACTACGCGCCGCTACCTCGGGCTCCTGATGTGTATTATTAACGGACATCCCCAAGTCCATCACCTCTGGACCTATTTATGTGGGCTGGAAGAGGGCGTTGCCCACCCTCCGCCGTCGCCCGGCGCGTCTACTGCCGATCGGGTGAGTGGATGAAATAGTCCTCTCCCTCTCCGCAGCCTCCTTCTGCGAGACGACTGTTTTGCAGAAGGATACCACCGCGTCCCAGGACTACTCGCTGCCGACCATAGACTCGACTACGGCCGGCAGCGACAGGTCACTGCCTACTTCAGAGCACTTGCACCATCCTGGGTTAATTTACTTACGTCAAATTAGTAGATAACCCGGCCAATTATGTATGTCATATTTGTTATTTAACCTCGTGTTAGTATAAACTAGTTCCGAGTTAAGTTTTTGCGGCAAATGGGGCTTATTGATAATTGCTATTTTCCCTAACCAAGCGATTTGCTAAGCATTTTCACTTACCCACAAAATATCCTAATTATGTTTCCATTATTATTAAAACATCAGTCTTTAGAAACACTTTGTGAAAATGAGGTAATTATGTAAACGCAAAACGCCCTAGTGCGTTCAGAGACTTGTTCTAAAATATTCATGTAATAATTAGGCATCCCTTTTCCTAAAGCTAAACGCTAATTGGCCAATATTTTACTAAGCTACAAAATTCTTAACTTTTATGTTAACATGCGAACGTACAAAAGATAAAAAACAAATAAAATATCCTCAAAGAAACTCATTCTTAAAAATACATTGAATACAGAAGGTGAAAGTTGTGAAAATGTTGCAGTTAGAGGTTCGTGATGGGTAATAGCTTGCCTCATATTGTGTTTTGTTTTTATTATTCTGGAAGGTACCTTATGCAAAAGCTCTAAGTATGTATCCTCTGACATCCTAAGGTAGTTATGCCAATCTTTAGGATGAAAACGTAATTCCTCAAGAAGATTGATGAGAGAATATTGATGTCTTTTCAGAAGCCATCTCTTAGTCCATTCTCTGCTGTCTTCCTTTTATTTATTATATAAAGTATTTTTGTTATAAAAATGATCGCCATTGCGTTTAAACGAAGTAGTTGCGACTTTATCGCTCACCCACGTACGTGCTACACGTTTTCACTCCGCACAGAGACTGAGACTCGTACGATCACATCGTTCGTGTGTAACGGACGGTAATCGAAAGATAAAAGAGTACGATTTTTTTGACGATCGATCGAAACGACAAATTGTCTCGTGTATAAACTCCTTAATCAGACAAATACGATACTTCAGAGCTAATTTGTGGGCTTCCATAGGTAAACAAAGGCTACTTTTGTGCTTTGTCTGTCAATCAACCAGTACGTTCAGTCTATGTAGATGAGTGAACGCCATACGTTGGCGTTCACTCATTTAGATAGACTCAACATATATTACAACCTCACGCATTTAACATTAACATTCGAAACGAGATATTTACCATGTTTACTGTTTGTTTTTTTTTTTTTTTTTTTTTTTTAGTTTTAAGTTTCAATTGTTCCTGTATTTTCGGGTGTACAATAAAGTGTATATAAATAAATAAATAAATAACGCCACCTGCTACGATCCTTACATACTATGCACCTGGCCTTACTGAAAGACATCAAAAATATATATGTGTATATGTCCTTCTAGAAAGTCCCCTCTTACATTTATAAACATTGCAAAATAACGTTTCTTCTGCCGCTAACCTTCAACTCGATTCATATAACTCTCGACCGATTTTATGGAGTGTAAGACGAAAGATATATATAGCCCTTGTTATATTGGGCGAGACCAAGTGATCCACTGCGGGCCGGCGTTTGAAATCAAAGCCAAGTGCCCTGTGAACCGTGTCAAAGCTTTCTCTCCTCTTTGAAGACCCTCGTGACTTCTTAATGATAATAACGTTGATATTTTCGTATTGTAACGGTGTTCATTATTGACTTCTAAAAATATTTGATGAGACTTTTTGATACCTACTCAGTCATTCATTCATGCGAATAAGATTACTCTCTGTTCCATGTACTTTTCAAGATGTAAAAGAAAATATTTTAATCGTTTACGACGGCGGTGACGATCCCTTAACCAAAACATATCATGACGAACGTTTTGAGTATGACTGTGTAAAGTTATAGGGATAGATATAATAGAAGGAGACCAAAGAAACAGAAACTAATAAAATACTTATTAACTATAGTAAACAAAAGGAGCTCGCTAGTTTTGTTTAAGTCCCAAAATATGTCTTCTAATCGGGTAAGGTGGCGAGACATGGAGAGACGCATTACATCTGCCACCGATACTAACAACACTTCATGATGACCACGACCGCTCTGTCAAGAGCGTAACGAATAAGAAGAAGAAAGTTAAGAACCATTTGATAGGGGCGGACTCAATCATAATTTTGTGAACCGCAAAAATTTTAGTGTTTGTCCTGTCTGCAAGCAAATGTCTAACCGAATATTTGTCAATCTTATAGGTACTATACTGAAAATCGCTCGTCAAATATTTTGTATGTTTTGGAAGGTACCGTACAGCCTTTGAAATAAATCTTGTGAATTTCAGGAAGACGGGATGGATGTCGCTTTGATGTTGTTTTCATTAGTATAGCTGCTCGCTTCCTGGGCGAATGGAGTTGTACTCTTCCTTTATATTTGATTCCTCGAAAGTTCCGGCTTCTAGGCTAGTAGCTATTGGTACAAAAGTCAATCAAAACTGGGCTGAATGATTGACCTATTTCATTTAACTTGACAGTATGTCTAGCGCTACTGATGAACATGAGGTCTTCGAAGCCAGGGTCCGGCAACGTGTTGTATCAATCAATCAGGAATTTTTCAGTAAACGCCCAGTCCGAATTTGTACCCGGTTGAAGGCAATAGACCCGCCTCTTATTATAGTACACTTGAACAAAACATACCTGGCAAAATGTTGGGTGGCATATTAGTACGCCACTGGGTTAGACAGGCGTGAAATTACATTATGCGATCTAGATAAATACATTGTGAGATTTAACAAACAAATATAATACTCGTAGTTCAACAAAAGACTTAAAATAACACTGAACTACAAAATAGCAAAATATATTTACAGTAACAAGTCGCGAAGTAACAGTAAAGTAGTTTATACCACATTACAGAATACATCCATATTCAATATCTCAAAGACACATACAGTTCGCATTTTTCATCCACAAAATATAGGTCAACACTCTTCCGTGCTTCAACTGCGCTGCGGCATCTTAATATTTTTCGGTTGAATGGTCAACAGTCGCATTGAGTGCATTTGTAAGTGTTGTACTACCCTCGCTTTGTGATGAGATGTACCTACCGTCAAGTAAGACATAGTTACATAGACAGTTGTTTTACGAGAAAATATGAAACAACTTGGATGCATTTTGGGGCCATTGTTTTTGTTTACATTTTGACGATTTGTATATTTTATTGTATAGGTTTCTCATAGTCAATTAAAAATTAAAATTATGACAATCTGATCGGATTTATAGTTAAATTCATTGTAATTATGCAAGAACATAGCAATTTCATGGTGATAGCCCTAAAAATATTTTATTTTTGTTTGTTAGTAGACATTATAATTATCTTCTAAGTGGCTTATAAGATACAATATATATAGTTGTTGAAAATCGACTTATAGAAAGAAAGAAAGAAAATATATTTATTTGTGACCCGCACTGGAGACACGAGAAATAAGAAAAAAATTCAACAATAATAAAAATAAGACCCCGTGCGAGAACAAAAAGGCTCCCTTCTCAGCATGTGCAGCGATTTATAAGATGCAAGTACCTGGGTGACCGAGGTCTGCTCGGGTGAAAATAAAGAAAACGACGTTTTCTAAAGCCGTTGGTCCCGGCTGTCAATTGAAGATCTTTGACAGTCGTTACGGGTAGTCAGAAGCTTGAGATCTGACACTAGTCTTGCCAAGGGTTACCGTGTTACCCAGTTACTGGGTTGTGGAGGTCAGATAGGCAGTCGCTCCATGTAAAACACTGGTACTCAGCTGAATCCGGTTAGACTGGAAGCCGACCCCAATATATGGAAAAAGGCTAGGCAGATTGATAGTTGTTGAAAATCGACGACTTTTACAGTTGTTATTCTTCAGTGGAATGGTCAAAAGGTACATTAGGAATTGTACTACAGCCCTCTCTTTGGGGTTAGTTGTACATAGACAAAAAGAAGAAGGAAAAATAAAGTGTTTATTGCTGCAAAAATTGGCATGCCTATAATAAACTAAATCCTTAAAATCCTTAAATCCTTAAAAAACACTCGGATTAAAAATATTCTATTGTCCTTCTCTAGGGTCCAATCAATATCCGTATGCCAAAATTCACCAAAATTGGTGCAGCGGTTTGGGGTTAAACCGTAACTAACAGACAGAGTTACTTTCCCTTTATCTATTAGTGTTATTCAAGAAAATATTGGATACGCTGTAGAGGTGCTTGACTTAAAGACATTCTATGGAATTCACTAATGAAAATAGTTAGGCTGTCAAACTTTCAGGATATTTTCTCCAATATTTATGAAGAACGATGTTCTATTCTTGAAAGCTCTCGTCTTTTAATGATGTACTGACCGAACTTGTTTCCAAACATTGCTTTTATTCAGTAGAGATCCAGGATTCCAGGTACTGTTAACATTGATCTAATAATACTATAATACTGTTATAATAGACTCAGCGGATCTTTGTATCTCTGAAGTTGGCTCTGCGAACCATTGCGCAAATAACAGTTTGTCATTGAGTATACTGCATAGAGTAAGCGAGATAGGATGATGCGACAAACGTAAGCGAGTGAAAGAGACGGTTATACAATGCTATCTTCGCCTTCAACATTGACACAAAAATAGCTACTGAGCAGGGTTTTGCAGGCAATTCAGAGACACAAAGATCCGTTGTGAGTATTATACTGTCCTATTGCTGGACCTCATACAAAAAGGGCACGATTATCAATTATCACGCTTTCTGGAGGTGGGTTGGCGATTTCATACTTATATTTTTTTTCATCTTCATCATCATCCGCCTTTTAATGTTCCAACTGCTCGGACACAGGCCTCCTCTCTGTGAGAGGGAATGGGCCGTTTTCCACCACGCGGGCCCAGTGCGGGTTGGTGGATGTCACATGTCTTCGAATTTTTGGTTCTAGGACATGCCGGTTTCCTCACGATGTTTTCCTTCATCGTTTTGAGAGCAGTAGTGATGAAATAATTTACACAAAGTTAAGCGCATGCCTGGTTGCAAACCCACGAACTACGACACGAAAATGGCGGCCATTACCACTGATCCACCACTGCTCCTATTATTATTAATTAGTAAGAATGTGTCAAAATTTTAATTTTTGAAGTTTTAGTCAATCGAACTTCCAAATCAATCAGAAAAGAAATTGGTTTTAATCAATCAATTGGTTCAAAAACATATGTCCGTCCGAACATTTATGATTCGCGTCAGGTGAAGCTGAGCAACAGTGCGGTAATTAGAGACAGGGCACTAATTGAACCCGTTTGGCATTCAGTGAGCGTTGCCGAGAAAGTGGAACGGGATGGCAGGTTGATTTGACTGTTAGATTTTACTAGATTTTTCCCGTGGCTTCTCTCATGGCCAGCCAAGCCAGAGGAGCTGTGCATTTTTCTGAGATGAAAAAGTATGACAGGTAGTGATAGCCCTTCCATCAGTTATAGTTTTTTTTATTTTATCGGATAAGTTCTTTCTTCGATGCCTTTTAAAAATCAAATCAAATAATTATGTCCATTTTTGTTCAAAAGTAAAAAAGGTAGGGATTACAAAATAGTGCAGGAGTCTCTGTATACTGCCACAGTAAGTGGAAGACAAATATAATTATACAAATTATTATTTACGAACGTAAACTGTGGATGGCACCCAGAATATGGATCGGGATGGCAGGATTTTTTAAGTGTTCGATTTTTGGCTCAGAAAAGACATTACCCACTTGTGTTGTAAGTCGTAACGAATCCTGGGCAATACCGAAACCTGTTCAACAGGTATTAATTAAGAAATGTTTTTTTTGTATGTTTTAGTCGAGAGATTTTTTTATCATATAAGAGCAGTGGTGCCCGAGAGGTAACGGCCGCGACACCACACAACAAGTTGTAGGTCGTGGGTTCGAACCCAGCTAACACATACCAAACGACTCATATTAACTAAGTTTTTGTGGCAGCTAAATTAAGACTGGAAACTTGGATTGCAGCTATAATGCCTTAAATATTGGCATAGGTAGAATTATTCTCCCCCCGGTGGGTGCCCGCATTGTCGAGGCGGGGGGGGTTAAGTAACCGAGGCTTGGTCACGGTGAAGCAAAGAGGAACCCGAGGAGGGGCCGCTCGTCAGGGCTTTTGCCGATTAAGCCGACGACGTAGCGGCCAACTAGTAGGTTGCGGTGCCGCTTGGTAACAGGCGACATTCACAACTGAGGCGGGCCGCGATGTCTTATGGAGCGTCCCAGGTCCCATACGATATCGCGGCTAAGGGTTGGAGGCCGCGGCGGGAGAGGAGTACCGGTATTACGGTGCGCCGCTCTCCCTACCTTCCGCGGCCTAGACGGGGTCACCACTGTCTGATGGCGGACGCGGTGGGGCCGCAGGGGAAGAGGAGTGTCGGTATAGCGTTAGCCGCTCTCCCTATCCTCTGCGGCCGCAAAATGGTAGGTGGCGGGGCTATTGACTTTGACCCGTCACAGGGGGACCAAGGGTGCCATACACGGGGTCGTCTGGCATCCATGTGCTGATTTGGTCCCTGGGGTGGTCACGGCGTACAGTGTGTTCTGGTACGCCGGTGATGGGGGTTACTCCCCCGAGGAGGGTCCGGTGACGGACAGCCGCAGCGGGTTCGCGGTGAGTGCTAACGCGTGCCCGTGTTCCCGCCATAAGCGGCACAGGAGGACACCGTGGAGTTTTAGTGGGTTAGAGTCCCACATAACTGTACTATCTCCCCGTGGTAGTGCAGTATGCATGAGCATTTCCCCACGCAAAAAAGATAAAAAAAGAAAAAGAAGAATTATTCTACCACTTATGAGGAAGCTGGAATTATGCACATGTTCTAAACGACCCTTTGTGCCTATTGGCCTTGTATTGTATTATTGTTGTTCTGTCTCCTGCTTGATATGGCGGAAAGTGGAAATTATGTAATTTTTTCTACTCCTCTGTTATTTTTTTCTGATTAACTTCGATGCAGGATCCAAGAGAGTTAAATTAAGTCTTTAGGACTTCGTCGAGCTTCATTGCCTCGGCGCTTTCTGGTGATCGCTACAGTTGATTCTAAATTTCAGGAGTTGCAGTAGTTTGGGAATAGTGCGGAGGGATTGTCCCAATTCGCCTTCACTAATCACAGATTGATAACACTAATTCCAAACGCGTGTAACTAACGTCGATAGTTAATGTGATCCTGCGGCATATTGTTCGCAAACTCGTGACAGTTGTGACTTCCTCATTAATATTCCAACTTTGACGGGCTGGAGTGAGGCTAAATACAGGCCTAATAGCTGTTCTGACTGATATTTAGGGAGACGTGAGGTTATCATCACTTTGTCGGTCTAAAGAGGAATTAACTACTAGTCCAGTACGTAACGATCATAATAGTATATTTCATTACGAGTGCGGAAAGCCTGTCATTGCAAAGAGTTCCGACAACTGTCTACCCGAGCCGAGGCGCAGCCGAAGGTGAGGGTTGACAGTCGGAACGAGTTGCAATGACGGTTCCGCACGTGTACTGAACAAATATTTTTAATACAGTTGCGAAAAAATGAAGCAATTTAATAAAATAATAAAAACGCAAAACTCAACTAACTAATCATTTATTTCATATAAAAGTTATAATTCAAATATACATTGAAATTGGTACAGTTTTTTATACTAACTGGGGAAGTTTTAGGTTGCATATTTACTGTTTGAGACAAACTATTATTAATTTTGTATGATTGTTTATGTATATTTGTCAAAGGTGTTATACAATGGCGTTTGCTAGTTGATGGAATTGGATCTGATGAATTATCATTATCAACGAAGGTAGATTAGGACGAACGTTTTCTTCAGTATTGTCATGTGAAGGAGACGGACTAGACTTTAAATTAATGGATTGTGTGATTTTTCCCCCAGTTTGTAGTTTAATGAATCAGCAATATAGCCTTCTGCAACTTTGTCTGACTTCCAACCTCCTAGTCACTTTAAGGACGTCAAATTGGCTCCTGAATCTGCCAATAATGTAGCAGACGTCCTCCTGAAGCTGTACCCAGTATAATACTCAGCATCCGGCAGCCCAAGAAACGTAGCTATTTCTTTTGGCATATTACCAAATTTGTTTATCCCGATTGCTTGAGCTGTACACCTCCCTTTTTAATAATTTTGGAAAAAACGGTCGGTTTTTTAAGCTTTTTGGGACCGCTGATTCATATATTTTTGCACTATTCTAATAAAATCTCCTTCAACAACAAAGCTTCTCGGTATCTTATTTTTTGTATTCGGAATCATGATTAGTAGCATTTTTCCATGGGCTTCAATATATTTTAAAGTAATATTGCAGGCTAACTCCTCTCTGCGGCAAGCTCCAACAACGCCAAAAATCAGCGCAACCTACAAAAAAACCGGCCAAGTGCGAGTCGGACTCGCGCACGAAGGATTCCGTACCATTATCGCAAAAATCGGCAAAAAAATCACGTTTGTTGTATGGGAGCCCCCCTTAAATATTAATTTTATTCTGTTTTTAGTATTTGTTGTTATAGCGGCAACAGAAATACATCATCTGTGAAAATTTCAACTGTCTAGCTTTCACGGTTCATGAGATACAGCCTGGTGACAGACAGACAGACAGACGGACCGCGGAGTCTTAGTAATAGTTCCCGTTTTTACCCTTTGGGTACGGAACCCTAAAAAAGGGATTTGGTAAATATTTTTTTAAATAATATATTGACTGTATTTTGCGATTTCGTAAACTGAATACTAAAGAAAAATATAAGTATTTATTAATAAATTACCTTTGTGGCTAAATAACGATCATCGGGAGCTTTGTTCAAAAACCTTTCCACTTCATTCGATGTTAATATTTTCGACTTTTTAGTTGTAAGACCGTTTGATTGTCGTTTTAAGAAAGCATTCAGTTTTGGGTATTCACTTATATCCACAATGTTCCTTATTTTCAGCATACTTTTTATCATCGAAAACCTTGACCATAACGTAGGTTTTAATTTTGCTGAGAGTTCGGAGAAGTATGCCAACATAACATTTTCTGAAAAACTATTTGCTTTTTATGTAGCGACTTTTTGACTTTTCCGGTAAAATGTTCTCCGAAGCATTTTGTGAAATTATACTGAGTTCCGGTGGTGATAATTCAAATAAAATATCGTCGAAATTACTCATTTTGTGCAACAAACAACTAAACTCGCAAAGAAAATTTTTGGAAAATAGCGCCAACCGTAAAAGCATGGTATAATAAGACAAGGTAGTCTCCTCCCGTGACAGCAGGGTCACGTGATTGGCCTAAGACTACGTCATCGATTGCGTTGCGGTTCTCAAACATTTTTAGTGGGGAAAAAGATAAAAATATTACAATAGGTACAACATATAATTTTTAATAAATCGTCATATTTGATACTTTTTGTATTTATTTACTTTGCTTTTTTTTGAGTTGTTTGCATATTAGTATTTTTATATAGTTCGGGACGAAAACCCACTAAACTTGACTTGACTAAAATAAGTCAAAAACTAATTATGTTATGTTAGGTTAATAAGTTCGGTCGTAAAGACGTATTGACACAACTATGACTTAAATTATGGAATTTACAACGCGTAGATAAATTAAATATTATGTAGAAAGGCACATACCAGTTGTTTTAGTTGAATTTAGTTGCAAATTTGAAGCCACGCATATGATAGCGTCTCTTCATTGGGAAAATAAAAAAAAACCTTATTACACCGCCTTTTATTCTTCTGTTTTTATAGTTTACGGAACAATTATCATTTTTTCTTGTGTATCTATCAAAGTTCACGGGTTCACCACAAACGTTTGGGAGCCACAGTATTTTGCTCACAGAGCGAAACAACGCTATAGGTGTGAGCGACACGACCATAGCGATGAAATGGCTAGTTGTCAGTACGACACTTGTCAATTCGATATGTTGCCACTGTGTGTGATTGAATTACCCGAGCAAAATGCATTTTTATCTTAACAAAGCAATTATGAACTAATAATTCAATATACAAATAAATTGAACAATAAATAGATGAATCACATGAGTTACTAAATAGTTATTCTAGTTAGTAATTTATTTTATTTTCATTAACTACATGAGAAAGTACCAAAATTTTCTAAAAAGGACAATCAATGGTAACACTTATCGTGACGTAGTCTTAGGACATCCTGGGAAGAGAATACCAGGCGAAGTATACGAAGTATGTTATTATACCATGCGTAAAAGAATATAAGCAGAGATTTTTTTTTGTTTTCTTCACCCATTCTGGGTAGGCAAAGGGAACTATGCCCATTCAGCCAAGTCTTCAGTAGAATTTTATTATTGATATGAAATGAAAATGAAATAGAATGAGATGAAATAAAATGAAACCTAACCTAACTCATTGAATCAAATCATTAAATCTGATATTTAAAGAAATTATTACCTTCTTTTTAGAAATATTGGCATGAATCATAAAAACTTCTATGATTTTTTTTTGTAAAAACTTCGTGGTTGGTTTTTCTTTTTAATAGACATTATTTTGACAGTTGGGAAAGAGAACGCACGAGTTCGGCAAAGGTAAAGAAAAAGCTCGAGTATGTAATAAATAGCCCACATCCCGAACGCTATACATCCCTGCAATACGCCACTTTTTGAGCAACTGTATTAATTGATCAAAAATTGATCGAGAATCGAAATTCGGTTGAGCAAATTGATCAATTCCGCTTATTCATACGCACTATGCCATAGGCCTTAACAAACAAGTCACTAACTATACACAATCTCCACTAACATTTTTAACATCTACCCTACTAAAAACGCTAATCGGTTATTTTGTTTACATAATATTGTATTTTCTCTGTAAGTGATTAATGTAATCTTTTGAGAAATAAATGTCTTAAACCGTAACTTGTATATAGCGCAAGTTCAATCATGCATGGAGTACTGGTCTCATCTCTGGGACGTATCTGCCAGGTTGCAGCTAGATGTCCTTGAGTAGATCGAAAAACGGGCCACGAGATTCATCGGCAATGAGAAACTGGTCGAGTCTAGGCTTTAGAGCCTTGAACATCAGCGCCGAGTTGCCAGCCTTTATCGATTTCGTGTGTTCCGTACCCAAAGGGTAAAAACGGGACCCTATTACTGAGACTCTGCGGTCCGTCTGTCTGTCTGTCACCAGGCTGTATCTCGTGAACCGTCATAGCTAGACAGTTGAAATTTTCACAGATGATGTATTTCTGTTGCCGCTTTATCAACAAATACTAAAAACATAATAAAATAAATATTGAAGTGTGGCTCCCATACAACAAACGTGATTTTTTTGCCGTTTTTTGCGATAATTGTACGGAACCCTTCGTGCACGAGTCCGACTCGCACTTGGCCGGTTTTTGATTCTATTTTTAATGTACTCGTATTTTGAAGAACAGATAAAAATTACAGTAAAATTGTGTAGTAGCTTTTTTGTTATGATCTTTTAGAATTTAAGGTAAATCAACTAACAATTCGCTTGTTTAATTATCATAACATCATCGAATAATATTGCATTTATAATAATTATGTCATAAAGAATCGATTGTAAAAGAGAATCGATCATATATTGAACGAAATTAGTAATTGGCAACACTTATTAGTTTAGCAATGAATTCCGGATTAACCTAATTTTATATTTTATTTTCAGTACTTTTATTTTTGTGTAAAAATGTTGCAGTCTTGTGGGGATTAATGAATACCGCAAATTATAATAATATGTTTTATTTTTTTTAAACATAAAACATGATGTTTTTTTAACAAAAGCAAATTGCTGGGCGTTTCATAGCCAAAAATTGGCATTTGCCTTTGTATGTATATGGCGGTTGAGCAATATCTTATGTGATTAAATTTATATTTTAACAGTAATCATGTGTGTTTTAATTAATGTGTTAGTGTGTGTGTTGTGTTAGTTATTACAAGAATCATTAAATAAATAACTTTACCTTACTATTCTGTGAAGAATCACGAATCCCAACGCTACGTCTAGCATCCGCTACATTAATTTTCCTGAAAAGTCAATCTGCCATGAAACAGCCTAAACTTAAAACACACACGAAGAAAACTCAACGACTTTGTGAAAATGACGTGTGAATTTAGACTGCATGAGGTGTCGACACACCTACCTACAATGGCCAACGTGACGTAGGCCAGACGGTCGATACTGTAGACATCTCACCGTGATGACTTAGATGAAGAGAGCTTGAAGTGACCTGTCAATCCAACCGATGGTAGGGATGGACAGCATCACTTTAACTAAGACATCACGATAAGACTTTTACAGAACAGCACTACAGCAAACCTTCATGCACAGTACAAGCAAAAAGTTTAAAAACTGTAACCCAGCTAAGGATTTATTTTTTAGGGTTCCGAACCCAAAGGTAAAAAACGGGACCCTATTACTAAGACTCCACTGTCCGTCTGTCTGTCTGTCACCAGGCTGAACTATGATATAGGTCTACAAGAATCTCATGGCATTTTTTATTTTTTTTAAATTGTGATTTTCATATGGCAATGTCAATTGTCACCTGACAAATCAAAGTACTTGATGTGTCAACCGCTGCTGAAATTTTTTGATATTATCTTGAAAATTTGTTATTTTTGTGAAAATGTCGAATAACCCACTTCGATCTCAAGCGAGACATATTGTTTTCAATGTATATCATAAAATAAGGGAAGAAGAAGGCGTAAATCAAACTGAATCTTTGATTTAAAAGTGCGTCGTAGAGTGGACCGGTAAGTTGGACTGACTTGTTTTGATACTTTTAGTTTATTTTATATTCTTCTTACTTAATTTTTATTTCTTTCCATTACTATTATATGGTAAATCGTAGGTCAGGGCACATCGAATGATAGCCGGAAGGAAATGGCAACAGTAATGTAACTGTTACTAATTCTTCGACAAGAAATTGATTTTAACGGAGATTGAGAATCTTTGACGTAAGAAAAATATTAAGTAATAATCTGCGCCCTGCAGTGGGACGTGTATATAGACGGGAGTTTTTGGCGGGATTTTGTCGAGTGAATTTCAGTGGCTGTTAATATTATTTGCAAATTGATTCCTAGTGGATATTGTGATATATTATTGGTGTAGTTTTGTGTCTCAACTGTCTACGCAACTGGACAATTTGTAAAATCATTGACAGAAGCGATCTCGGGATAGTGGAGCGGAGTATTTTATTGTAGTATTGACTGCCTCTGCAAAGCTTACTGGGAAGACTGACTCGATACAATTTGCTGCCAAATACTCCAAAAAACATTAGAGTCTGTTACATCCGCATTCTAATGCTTACTAAAGAATAAATATAAGATCCAAAACTCTTTCCAAAGACGTGGCTAAAAGGTCCTAGCAACCAGGCCATAAAACTTACATAAAAAAAATGTATATATTGACTGATGATGATGAATGACTATAAGTAACATGATACATTTTATTACTTTTTACAGACTTTATACATAAAGAGTTTGGTTTTGAATATGTTAAATGCCAATGAAAAAGAACCATGTTGATGGAGAGAGATGACATAAAACTACAAAGATACAAGTTTTTGAAATGCCAGTGGAGTTCATGGAATCGTATTCTAGATTTCTAGTTCTGAATGAGGTTTTAAGTTATTAGTATGACTTAAATGATATATTATAAATTAGTACATAAATTAATATTCAATTGATTTATTTTTCCTATGTTAAGAACCCGATGTATAACAACATTATTCATACACATACCTGTAATACTCACAGTGGATCTTTGTGTCTCTGAATTGGTTGCAAGACCCCGCGCAGTAGCTATTTTTGTGTCAATGTTGAAGGTGAAGATAGCATTGTATAACTGTCTCTTTCACTCGCTTATGTATGTCACATCGTCCTATCTCGCTTACTCTATGCAGTATACTCGATGACAAACTGTTTCTTACGCAATGGTAGACAGGACCAAGTTCAAAGACACAAAGATCCGCTGTGACTACTATAATATAGGTACCTCATGTTCATTGATACTAAAGAAATAAATAAAAATTAAACAGTATCAAGATCGTTTAATCCAATTTCCCCAGTATTGCACACAACAAATTTTTATTTCCACATTTGCCATGAGATTCTGGTAGACCTATACAACTATGAACTATGATAGCTAGACAGTTGAAATGTTCACAGATGATGTATTTCTATTGCCGCTAAAACAAAACAAGTTGCCAAAGTCAGTTATAGATCTGACCGATGGAAATTTTAAAAACTACATCAAACGTGTCCTTATTAAAAAAGTATACTATAAAATCAAGGACTACGTTGAAGATAACATTTTTTGCTTTAGCTCCTTCTGCGCTTGCGGCTTCACTGGTAACTCATAAACGGCACAAATATGTGGTTGTCTCTAACTATTCTCAATCTCATTATTGCTCTTTAATTTTTTTCCTTCTTTTACTACATATCTAGGATATGTATAAAGAGCAAACGCGAAAAGAAATACTTTTCCGAAAACAGAGATGTCAAACACGGCGTACCTCAGGGCGGGGTGTTGAGTTCTCTTTTATTTCTGCTCTATATAAACGACTTACCACGGCACATTAAAGACCCAATGATTTTGTTTGCTGATGACAGCACTGCATTGATCAGTTGTTCTGATGCAGATAAGTATGAGCAGGACATAAACAGTACACTCAAGGACATTGTAAATTGGCTTGACGACAATAAATTGGTAATTAATTTAGGAAAGACTAACATAATACATTTCTATCAGCGCACATCAATCCCAAATTTAAAAATTGAACTTAATAAAACTAAAATAGACCAAGTACAAAAATCAAAATTCTTAGGCATAGTAATCGACAGTCAAATGACGTGGAAACCTCAAGTAGAAGAGGTCTGTAAAAAATTGAGCATATCTGCGTATGTCCTGTTCAATTTGGCTAAGAAGGTTAACATCACCACAACTTTGGTTGCATACCATGGTCTCGTAGCTTCCATTCTGAGATACGGTATAGTTTTCTGGGGAAATTCTTGCTTGCGGGAACAGGTATTCAAAGCCCAAAAACGTTGTTTGAGGTCGATGTTTAATATGAAAATGACTGAAAGTTGTGTTCCAGTGTTTAAGTCCCTAAAGCTGTTAACATTTCCGGCAATGTATATTTTAGAAATGGCAATTTTTGTTAAACGTAACATGCATCTATTTACTACAGTTTCGCAAACTAGTAAGAGACCAATCAGAAGCCAGTACAAAAATATTTTACTAGTTGAGAGTTGCAATACTGCTTTATTTAAAAAAAATGTTATTAATATGGGACCTACAATATATAACAAAATACCTGACTTATTAAAAGATAACACTATACGCAATTTTAAAAAGAAGTTAACAGCATTATTGATTGAAAAGTGTTACTACTCGATTAACGATTTTCTAGACTAAAATTTATTCTAATTTAAATTTCTAATTTATTATTATAATCATAATATGTTTTATGCAATTTAACGACATACCAACTTATTTAATTGTATCCGTTTTGAACTGTAATACTTATTTTTGTATTTTGAGACTAGTTTTTTGATTACCTACTCGTTTACTTAATTAATTAATGTTTGCATGCCAAATCTGGTAGATTGTACAGGGATCACAATTGTTTTTTTTTATACCTTATGTCATGTACCTACAATCTGTGCGAATAAAATAAACTTTACTTTTACTTTACTTTTACTTTTTACTTTTAATTAGTCTTTTTACAATAGTTTTCAATCATCTTTATAGCCCTTTGCTAAGAATAGTTACAGCACAAATAACAACATTGTTATACTTTTTTTATTTTACTTTTGTATAGATTCTATTCAAAGATCGAGATTCGATTAAGTGGAGCTCCCATACAACAAACGTGATTTTTTCGATAATGGTACGGAACAATTTGTGCGCGAGTCCGGCTCGTAATTGGCCGGTTTTTTTATCCTATTTTACCCGAGCCATAATAACCAATCGATTGACAATGATCAAAATCAGATGAACAGTTTAGGCGCTACGGAGGAACATACGAAATACAATAGTACATTGTTCACCGAGAGGAGAAAGTGACCGATTACCGTCGAGGGTTTCGTTTGAAGCCCGAGCCGTAGGCGAGGGCTTTAAAACACCCGAGATCGGGAATCGCACTTTCTCTCGAGTGATACATAGTGCTTTATACTACACCTACGAGGAATTTACTTTTCTACGAAAACTGAATCCTCAAACAACACACAAATTGAAAATGGCGCCAATGGCGTCTGCAATTTTCACATGTTCTTTTTTCAAATTGTTTGACACCATCCAACACACAGCTAGTGGCCACTGTCATTTTGCGAACTTGGAGATAAAAACTCACTGTAAATACTTTTTGGCTTTTGATATTTAGGTTACCAGCGCATAGTCTTACCCAAAATTAAAAAAGAAAAACCACGTAAGAAATAGATTTTCATACACTTTTCTCTCCCGCTCAGATGCGTTTTCTCGCCGCATATTTGTTCGATATGCAATGACGTACTTGCTACCGTAAATTTGATAAAGTATCAAGGTACTTTCCGAGCAGGTGTAGTATAAATATACATACATAGACTGTTAAAATCATTACGATTCCGTTTGGCTTTGCAGTAGTCGGGTAAAAACAGTAAAAAACAATGACAGAAAAAATCAATCTTTTTTATTTCACATAGGTCTACATGGGCACTTATAAAACGTCAACAAAAGGTGCACGGTTCGGGTTGGTCGTTTCCTATGGAGAAGAACCGGCAAGAAACTCCACGGTTACTCTTTTAAAAAAATGGTTTGTTTTTACAATATTTCCATGTTAGTAGTTTAAATTCCAATTAGTAGAAAAGTAGTACTAGTAGTGCTATTTTAATAAAGGACAATGGGCAAAAGTGGTTCAAGAGCCTCCACTGATGAGACTTGTAGGCAATGAGAGTACAAACTTGTCACATAAATCTGACAAAATCTAATGGTAATTTTATGGTGTACAATAAAGTATATTCTATTCTATTCTAAAACTGTAATGAAAATCCGTCCCTGCAAAAACTGTAATGAAGTCGACTAAAAAGAATCCTCGGACGGATTTTGATAAACTTTTGCCAGAATCATATCACAAGTATGTACTTTCGTTTCCCACAAGTATCATCAGTGGAGACTCTTGGACCAAGTTCCATATGTCGGAAACACGAGGGCTTCCTTCCATATACCCTCGTACTTGTGGGCTTATCGTGGGTTATGCATGCACGAGGCAGGTAACTTATGCCGTTTTAGAGATAATCCTTGATCCAACAATGAAGCAGTGGATTCGGCCACCAATAGTTTCGCTTTCTCTCAACAAAACCACACTTTGTCAAGTTTATACACGCCACTTTAGAATTCCTCCAAACTCTTTTTAAACACCAAACGCGTGTGCGCGCGTTTTCCTTCCAACTCTAGCACCACAATGGCGGGAGAAAACCACTCAGAGCGCCAAGTATGGCACTCGCCGCTTTATTATTGGCTCAAGCACACATCCGGCAAAACCACCGCTTTGAACATCCAATCGAATTCAAGTATTTTGACATAAGGGAAATGAAGTGTTGTCAATCGAATAAAATCTAATTGAAATTTGAATCAGAAGCTAAATGTTGCCAATTAAATAAAACTGAATTAATAAGTTTACAAGCGACTATTATTTCCCAACTATTAATCATTTACCTTTCTCCGATACGGCCATCTTGACATTCAAACGGTCCCACGTTTGATGTAGAGCGATGAACAACATCGTTACTCAATTGTGATAAAAAACAAAAACCAAGAGAACAAAAAGAAATAATTGAGTACCTAATAGGTCAAGTTCGGCCGCTCCTGACCAAATAAAAAAAAATTACGTTGTCGTGACATCTTCCACGTGAAACCTTCAATCAACACCTTATATTACCAGCCTACAACAAAAATCAAGTACTTCGTTACTCATGAAAACATAATTCTCATAGCTTTCACACTGTTCATTTGTTTTCTCCATGTAAATCTAGGTCTCCACACCGTACAGCGTACACAACCATCGTCGTACTCTCGAAACAGACACCTCACCGTTTAGACAACCATATTAACACTAACACATTCTAAACGGTTACCGAAGCACCAGAGGTACCAGGTTCCCAACAGACGTCAAATCGGTCTCGAAGCACTAAGTGTGCCAGAAACCACTCAAACACCCAACACAACATACCAAGCCACATACACCAAACAACGGGTCACCGAGGCCCCAGAGGGACCAGGCTCCCCCAGACACACAACAGGTCACCAAAGCCCCAGAGAGACTAGGCTCCCCCAGACAACCGGTCCTCTCGAAGCAACAAGACTGCCAGATACCCATGCTACATACATTAAACAACAGGTCACCGAAGCCCCAGAGGGACTAGGCTCCCCCCCCATACATATTCAGCAACGTTTCTTGGTCCCACAGCAATTGCTGTGCCTCCTGATGGTCAACCCTGTGACCATCCTGCAACCATAGTCATCCTGACCAGGCCTCGTAACCCATCTCGGTTACAGCAGTCATCTTTTGACCACTCACCAGCCAACCTTAGGCTACAGCAGTCATCTCTGACCACTCACCAGCCTATCTAAGGCTACAGCAGTCATCTCTGACCACTCACCAGCCCATCTAAGGCTACAGTAGTCATCTCTGACCACTCACCAGCCCATTTTAGGCTACAGCAGTCATCTCTGACCACTCACCAGCCTATCAAAGGCTACAGCAGTCACCGCAGTGACTACTCTTCACCGCACAGTCAGTCCTTTGACCATGCACACGACCTCACCATTGCTAGATTGATTTGAATCAGTCTTCACCATAGTAAATTCAGTTACGTCAATGGGTACTTGATCTTTCAAATTTTCTCTAACTCATCATGAACCAAACAAAGCCTTTAATTCAACACATAATTGCCACCATTCAGAATTCCAATTCACTTCCAAACAGCACCTTTAAACCAAAATGAAATTTGTTATTTCAATCTTTACTCTCAGTATCAATCTTTATTCTGAATACAACGGCAACTTCACATTCAGGATTTCATACACAGCCAAAAGCATACTCAAGAACTCTATTCTATGTTCATGATTTCATACCCAACTCTCAGTACGATAGGTATAATAACTACAAACACCAAACATTACCAATTTTTGCAAACTAAAAATTAAATCATGCACCGCACATCACCGACTTTACACCTGTGTTAACATTATCTTATCCAACTTGAATGAAATAACACAAAATAACGTTAGGTATGTTCACAATGACCAGCACAGACTATTCAACTATTCAACAAGTTAGCACAGCCATTACTGACAGTATACTTTAAATTCCAAACTTATTATTCAAGTTAGGTAGGTACTAGACTTCCTACATGACACCACACAATTCACAAATACCTTTATTTTAAAGAGATGTTACAATTATTAAAATTTTTGAACAATGTTCAAGATTACCGAGGCCAAGCATCGTTGAACAACACAGAACAAGGAAACCATTCTTAGTTTCCTCCAAAAAAACAAAAACCCATGTACCAAGTATATCAAATAGAACGCAAGTATCTCATCCGTGGTCTAAAATTCACAATAACTTAGCAAATACATTTGCTACACAGAATGCACAACTTATACGCCGAATAAACTCTTGACTCCGTCATCTCTCTGAGCCACGAAACTGAGAAACCGTTCTATGTGAATTAAAATGTTGCCAATTGAACATCTATCTCATTCTCAGCCACGACTTGGAACAGTTATTGGCTCTCGAGCATCTCATAATACCTGAACACGTCTTCTCGACACCATCTAAATGTCTAGTTGCACTTGTCATTCACCATAGTCAATTTAAATCATTTTTATTTGTAGGTATCATTAGAATGACATGTTATCAGTTGGTTAGTTCTCTACAATGCGATATATAACAACTACAGACATTAACTTTACCTGAATTCAACCATTGGTAGCAACAAAACTAAACGCCAACTGTCTAGGCTATAGTAACGTTAATCCTCGTGATGTTTGCAGGTTGTATGATTGCATATCGAGTCGAACAACAAACTATTTCACTAAACTTTAACACCGGTTTGAAAATAATCTTGATTACATAGCTCTTAACTGAAAGTTATTGCATGTCTTTGCAACAATGCGAAAGTTAAAAGTCTAATCCTCACAGTGACTCACACTTTGTAACGATTTATTAATAATCTAGTCTTTATCTAGTAACTTTTAAGTTAAAAATCATATCAAAGTTATTTGTTTTGTATCATCAAACTTTTTCGAATGTTGACACTAACTTGTCACTGTCTTTATGTCTTATAGAGATGAGAAAGGGATGACGTTCTGTTATCGATTAATCGACGAATCGATTTTAAGGACAAAAAATAAATAAACGTTTTTCAATCGATATCCAGTACTGAATCAATCCAGCGAATCGATATTTAACCCTAGAAAATCGAGATAAGATTTTTCTGTTTTGACATGAACCAAAATATCATTTAAAAATAATTGAATGTATATCACAAACGTAAGTGAATTCAACGTAAACAAAATAAATATTGTTCCCTTATACCTGATACTTTAATTTAGTTGTAAAAACAACCCCAATCGGCCAAAGATGTTAAAAGATCGACTATTATTACGATTTTTCTTTTTGCGTTCTGTAACTGGATTCAAACTTGTATTGAAAATACCGACGCGAACAGTTAGAAAGTATGTTATTTCCAAGGAAAAGCATATTCACAAATTTTCTTGGAGATCAAATCAACAACAAACTCAGTGGTAGTAATATTTAGGTGAAATCTGAAGTGACACCTATTAATAAAAAATGCATGGCTAAAATTCCTAGTTTTCAAACATATAAAAAAAACGGATTGCTAATATCTTTACTTCTCGATTGTCAGTAAACTAACAACCTATTTACTATCTGTGTTTATGCTTGTGACAGCACTAGTGGTCACAAAACCGTTTATTATTGTTCTAACAACATAATAATGTAATGAAATCTCATTTTTTTTGCGTTTCGTCCCCACGTTCCAATGCTCCGATTACATTAGAAACATAAAATTGCGAAAATCGTTTTGTTGTTTATTTTGTTGGTGAATAAAAAAGATTAAATACTTGATGAAACGAAATATTTCAAAGCTCGAACAAAGCAAGGATTTCAATAGATGGAGTGACATGGACTGATTTCTCGTTCTGTCTATGTAAAAACGATTTGTTCATTTTTTAATTGATCATAAAAAAAATTCACCAAGTTAATAAGTTATTTCAAGCAGCATATTACGGCTAATGGGGTCCCGAATCTAATTTCGATGATTATTGAAAGAAACATACAGTATCAACACCATTACACAGATAGCGCTGTTTGAATAATTTTTTTTTACTCTTTTTATGTAACTTACATGACACATTTTCATGAAACAAAATAATGCAATAGTTATAGATTGCAATTAATGCAAGAATTAATTGTAAAACTTAAACTTAAACTGGTAAATCCAAACCCAATACATACTTCGGCTGCCACAAAAATGCAGCTGCACATATTGTTGAATGCAGATCAATCAAAGTAACATACCTTAAGCCTGTACTCCCGGATGGGTCAGGCAGCAGTGCCGACCATGCACACATGCACAAGTCCAGACTCGTAGGTGCTACCAGAAAATATTAAATGGATTGATCACCGCAGTGGCATGTATAACACCACTAAATTTCCTCTTTCATAGCGCTGTAGGCTGCGGGTTGTGTTGCCTTTTGAAATGGAACCTGAGCTCCGCACTTGTATCACCACACACAGCTGGTCACAACAGGTCTTGTGGTATCCACAGCAGCCTTGTTGAAGGGTTCAGACGTCCCTGCTATTTGTTGCATATTGTACGAATGCCTGAAAAATTCATGTCTATGAGCAAGTTTTCACACAAACGTAATGTTTTGTTGAATCAAGTTATAGCTTAAGGATGTTTGCTCTCTTGCACTGTATTTACACAAGTCGTCTTATTCTCATGCGAGTTCCGCTGACAGTATGAAACTGCCTAAGTTTCTTTTAGCATCATAACGTAAATAGAAATTTATTTTAAATTTTAGCCACTTTATACCAAGAAAAACAATAGGTATTGTGGCTAAACTTCACAAGGCATTAGATAGGTACTAATTATTTTCAGAATACTCAAGTTTATACTTCCCTGTACATCTGTACACCACAGTTGTTTGCCCAGTAGGTATCGAGTCAGGATTGGACATCAATGTCATCATTAACATTATCTGCAACCCGACTTTGCATATTGTCTAGGATAGGCCACACTATACGGTTGAATTCGGGCAACATAATATTCCTGTCTCCGCTCTCCAGTAGCCGACGAGTTGCGAAACGTCTCTCTATGTAGGTAGGTACTTCCATGCAAATTTTTGCGCATCAAAGAGAGTGCGCCAGCCATTACTCATCTCATTTGATCTAGCATCGCCTTGTGCGTGCATTGGTTCATACTTCTGATGTCGGAAACACGAGGGCTTCCTTCCATATACCCTCGTACTTGTGGGCTTATCGTGGGTTATGCATGCACGAGGCAGGTAACTTATGCTGTTTTAGAGATAATCCTTGATCCAACAATGAAGCAGTGGATTCGGCCACCAATAGTTTCGCTTTCTCTCAACAAAACCACACTTTGTCAAGTTTATACACGCCATTTTAGAATTCCTCCAAACTCTTTTTAAACACCAAACGCGTGTGCGCGCGTTTTCCTTCCAACTCTAGCACCACAATGGCGGGAGAAAACCACTCAGAGCGCCAAGTATGGCACTCGCCGCTTTATTATTGGCTCAAGCACACATCCGGCAAAACCACCGCTTTGAACATCCAATCGAATTCAAGTATTTTGACATAAGGGAAATGAAGTGTTGTCAATCGAATAAAATCTAATTGAAATTTGAATCAGAAGCTAAATGTTGCCAATTAAATAAAACTGAATTAATAAGTTTACAAGCGACTATTATTTCCCAACTATTAATCATTTACCTTCCTCCGATAGGTAATTTTATGGTGTACAATAAAGTATATTCTATTCTATTCTATTCTAAAACTGTAATGAAAATCCGTCCCTGCAAAAACTGTAATGAAGTCGACTAAAAAGAATCCTCGGACGGATTTTGATAAACTTTTGCCAGAATCATATCACAAGTATGTACTTTCGTTTCCCACAAGTATCATCAGTGGAGACTCTTGGACCAAGTTCCATATATTTTTGCCCATTATCCTTTTAAACCTTTGCTTACTACATTATTTTAAACATAGTAGATGAAACGTGACATGCATAACATGTTCCCATTCCTCGCGTGCACACATTTCCGCCTCATACTGCCTACCCCATAATTTAGCATTAGTCGATGTTAATTTATGCTTATGCAACAGCGTTGATTGCGTCCATGTAATTGAGATAGTTAATGACGGGTCATTACAAACAATAACTGGTCAACACAGATATAATAATAAAATTATGGTAATTGAACTTAGGTAATTGGTTTTATTGTGTTTAATTACTACTAACGGATGGCCGATGGGGCCGAAAAGTTCTGGAATGGCGACCGCGAACCGGAAGACGATACGTTGGAAGGCCTCCCACTAGGTGGACCGATGACCTGGTTAAGGTTGCGGGAAGGCGCTGGATGCGAGACGCACGGGATCGGTCAATGTGGCGACGCCTGGGGGAGGCCTATGTCCAGCAGTCGACGTCTTTCGGCTGAAATGATGATGATGATGAATTACTAATTAATAGAATACAAATATGCAAGTATCGTGTGTTGGTACGTGATTAGGGCCCGTCCACTAACGTCCATTTCTTCCGACTTATCCTGTTGTACAAACTATACGAAAACGCAACGGCATATAATAAAATGTTGAAAATATTTGAAGCCCCAAATACCGCCATTTCCACTGGCGTTCATAGATGACGGCTGATGGGGCCCTATTCAAAATCAAAATCAATAATTTTTATTTCACATAGGCCTACATGGGCACTTATAAAACGTCGACAATGTGCACGGTTCGGGTTGGTCGATTCCTATGGAGAAGAACCGGCAAGAAACTCCATGGTTACTCTTTTAAAAAATTGTTTGGTTTTACAATATTTCCATGTTACAGCAGTACTTAGATGGGGGGACAACGCAGGCCCGATAATAAGTCGTAAGAAACTAAAATAAGAAATGATTATATAATAAATAAACAAAATATTTAAAAAGTAAAACGAGATAAAATGTTAACAATCTAGAAATCTAGAAGGCCTACAATGTTCACACATTTACAAACCAATCGGTAAAATAATCTATACAAAGTATAACAAGACTTAATTCAACCACAACCCTACATTATTTTCCCTGACTTAATCATAACACGTCAGTCAGACAGGTAAAACAATCCTTCGATCACCATACAAACCGTACTTTAATATAGTATTTTTTCTCGCTCTTGCAAATCCAGAGGCGTTTATTCCTTCAGGATTGTAAATGCCGGCAGGAATGAAAGTTAGTTGATGGGGTCCTATTGTCTGCGTTATTTACAATGTGTGATAATTACGAATTACTAGTCTTTACTAGCGCCTTCGCCCACGTTAATGTCGAAAATTAACCTACGGAAATTTAATAACGGAATTAAAAGTTTCCGTGTGCAAAATTTCATCCAAACCTATGAAGCCATTAAGGCGGTACCCCGAGCAAAACGCCGCGCTAGCCGTTTTGTGCAGTTTTTAGGAGCTATCTACTCGTTATTTAAAAAGAAATATCAACTTATAAAAATACATTACATTTCTACATAATATTGATTCCAAAATGGTAGATACATTTTTTTTAATGAAGTTTCACTAATCTCCTTCCAACAAAACCATAAAAATGAGAAATAATGATTGTTAGCATGCATCTCCTCGTAAAGTGTTCATTAATTAATGTTTGTAGTAACACGAATGGATAGAAAATTTAATAACGAACATTTTGAAAGTTTTTTTATCAAAAGACCATAATTCGATTTTATAAAGATTTTATTTTTTAATCTGGGCATAACTCATGCGCCACCAGTATGCCGCTAGGGCACTAGGAATGCTCACGGCCGTGTTTTGGTCAGGGTACGGCCTTAACAAACATTCAAACATACAGACGTTCAGTTTTATAATCTAGATAGTATTAGTAGAATGTGTGTTTTCATTTGACCTAATAAAGCATTGACAAACAGATTCGTCGTACTTTTACCTATTTGAATGCCAGGCCTTAATTGCTACAGTACTGTGTTTTTGTTCAGATAAGCACCTATTTATCCACGGACACATTATGTGTAGATAGTACCATGTCCATTGTCTAGGTTGAGCCAGGTCAGACTACCTAATGCCTAAAGCTGCACAGATTTACCTTAATCTCGGTCTTGGCTACTGCTAATACAATCAAAGTAGGTTAATAGTCAGTCATAGGTATAAAATACATACAAGCATCTGCCTGCGGCTTCGCCGACCGTTCCGTTTTTGATGGATTAGGTAAATTTACCTATGTTTGCAATATTTATAAGTATGTGAGAACCATGTTCCTATTTAACAAATTAAGGAATTTACCTGTTACTACTTGTAATACTTTATATCTATATACGTATAGATATAAAGTTTAGTAGTGATGCGTGCATCGTCCTCACGTATATGTTGTGAAACACTTTATTTTAAAGAGTAAGTATGAAGTTTCTTGTCCGTTCTTCTCCATTCTAGAATCAATTATTATCTACATTAAATTTAAATTTTTGACGTTCAATAGTGTCGCTTAATAGGCTAGTTGAAATAAAGCATTGCTGTCTTTTGTCTTAGTCAGATCATCGGTCCATCTAGAGCGAGGCCTTCTTTCCAATGTTGAGTCTCCCGGTTCGCGGTCACCACGCCAGAACTTTTCGATCCCATCCGTTATAAAAATAACATTACAGACACAGACCCCAGTAAGACGAACAGAAATAGCATGGCTTTTTAAGCTCTGAAGATCTATTTTTAAATCCAACTCATTCAATTTCAAGGTGCATGCTCCAAGTAACCGAAGTTCATGTTGTTCGACCTATAAAATTGTCTCCAGTGAATGCTCTACGCTTTATGATCTCCGAGGGACGTCTAAATTGTATTGGAATCTGCGAAGGAAGAGAAAAGAGACTAATAATTCTTTTTATTACGAAAAGTAAAGAAATTGACCTGTTTACATAATTTTGACTTATGGGACCCCGCCAGGGACCGAGACCATGGAAATAAATTCATACTTTTTACCCGACTGCCGAAGGAGGGTAATGTGTTTATCAGTCTATGTATGTATGTTTGTTCCTATGTGGCGTTCTAGAGACCAAATACGTAGGCCGATTATGATGATTCTTACGTCAATCAATTTGTCTTAACCCTGCGAGTGTCACTTGGTACATTACAATTGGAAAATAATAAAAAAAGAGATTTTGGGCGCCATATTGTGGGCACCAAATATCTTTTTTTTTCAAACTCATAGTGTGGGGTATCAAAATAAAGGGTTTTAAGGGGTGATTTCAAAAATATATAACACTTATATGTTAAAATGTACCTAATTCTAAAAAAAATAACTAAAAAGCTTTAAATAAAAAAAAAACAAAACACCCGACTGCTTAAAAAGCGAACTAAAAAGACGTAAACAAGAAGAAAATCATGCTAAGCAGACGAAGGATACTTCTGGTTTTGGTCAGCTAGCTCGCGAACATGTATCCTCCGTCTGCACAGCATGAATTTCTTCTTGTTTACGTCTTTTTAGTTCGCTTTTTAAGTAGTCGGGTTTTTTTTTTTAATTATCTTTTTTTTTATCCAAATGTATGATGGACTCCATATTCCATAAAGGACAAAAAGTATAGAGTTATGTTTTGTATGAGGCACAGTTAAATGACCAGCTATGGTAAATAATATGAATCACCTGGTTTCACATCCACATCAATATGTGTGCTTGTAATATATAACCTCAACAACTTAAACAAATATGATTAGATTCAGGCTCGGCGGCGAAGTTGCCTTTCGATCTAGACTACTAAATAATACCTACGTACCTATGCATAAAATTTCATTTTACTATCAGTTTTTACGATCTATGCCAAATATTTTACATTTTCGTCATAACTCATCTAAAAATTCAGTCACAAAAAACGAGAGTAGAGAAATATGTTTTCTCAAAGCCCATAAAAATCATAACACGACAAAGCTATTCTCGTCCTTATTGCGTAATTGGTTCTATACGCTGTTAGATCTGTATCTAATACATTTTGTTCTAAATCTATTAGGTCCATTAGCTGGAGGTTTTTTTACTTAAGTAATATATTGTTCAAAGGTTCTAATCATGCGATCGCGTGCCTGCGATGGGCGAGAGAGGAAAATGACCGCACGCCGGGCGGCAATTAGCTAGGTTTGATTGAATGGAATAAGTGCTGTGCTTCGAGTGTTTTGTGAGGCTTTGTCCTTAAGTTTGTTGTTTATCTGGTGTTGGGCTGTTTTAGGATGATGGAGACGCTAGAATGTCCTTTATTCGGAAGACGGTTGAATATTGCAAAGATAACTCTTGAAAGTTACCTTCTTGTTCGTTGGACTTGTAACAAGGCTCAGTTAGTGATTTATCGTATCGTAGGCAAATATATACATTATCTTGTACCTTTCTATATTTTTTAGTGCAAGTTTTTTATTTTTTTTGTCTCATAAAAAAAAAAAAAATTACTTGAACAAAAAAATATAGAGAGGTTTGATGAGTAAAGCAAATGAAAAATATTTTATTCTATGACGTGTGTCCTTGTAGAGAAAATCATAAATGATGTCAATTATTGATAAGGACGTTATGCTTAAGATACATATATTGTATCTACATATTATTATATACTTGTAGTTATATGTTTATCGACGTAGGTACTCTTTTACTTGTACTAACGCAGACAAAGTATTCGCGTTGAAAAACATCGTGAAAACATTCAGATTTATTCGTGTTAAAAATATACAGAAGTTATGGCAAACACCAAACCATAGAGAGAAGATATCCGCTATTGAAAGGGGTGCTCGGTTGATTGAACCATCAGTGTAATATCCTGAACTGGAGTGACGCTCATTTTTCGAAGACATTTTTGAGAAATGGTCAACAGGGAATCGATTACCGGCTGCTCTTTCTTCTGTACCATAGAGTAAAGAGGTGCAGAAAGTCCATCGATCCATACCGAAATCCAAATTCAAAATATCTTATTTTACTAGTAGGTACTTTTGAAACATCAGAAGCGATTGCATGAGTCCAATTAGGTGTAATCTTTAAATCATTTATATCATTAATTGAATGATGTGACTAACGTGTAAGGTCTTTTGTTCACGAGGCACCGCACGTCCGCACGACACGATTTGCGGTCACGATTTTTAACACACGACACAAAGCATACGGTCTGTCGTCCATTCGTTTGTTCACTAGACACGATTATGCAACGACACTGCAGTGCATTTGTATTGTTTTAAAAGAGAGTGAGCGTCGAACCTCGCGAACGCCGTGCGGTGCGGTGTGTCGTGTCGTCAACAACCGCATACCGGTTTTGTTCAGCCGCTAAATCGTCACCCGCAAAATACCGTGACGACATAGGCGAAAAACCTTATAAAAAACGTGTCGTGTGTGGTGCGGTGTCGTGCAATTAACAAACGGTCCATACAAATATATGGCACTCTGAATCGTGACAACATTTTGCGGTGTCGTTTGTCGCGTCGTGAACAAACGGCCTAAGATTTAAATAAAAGCTTGTAATAAATAATTATCTAGTCCTGTTTAAAAATAACACGAAAACGACGTTTGAAAGTGGTATACGTATCTATCGAGATGAATCATTAAAGTGAGATATTTTATTTTTAGTAAGGCTAAAAATAAAATATCTCATTTTAATGAGAAATGTTAGGTACTCGAGGATAACTTAACGGGTCAGAGGATTTCCTTATAACCCAGTAAATGGATTTCGGAAGTAATACGCCATTTGCTATACAATACCTAGGTACGCTCTAAAACTTACTTTTTGGTTAATGTAAAACGGAAGAAACTCAAACTAACTACATTGTGCTAGAAGTTCAACGGGTAAGATTCGAAACCACAACCCCTCAATCGCTACTGGCCCACAAACCAAAAATGCTTGCTCACTTTTTGTCGATATTACATTTTGTAGACTCGGTGGATTGCAAAGCGAGTGCCACTTGACACTTGACGTTTGAACATCTGTCAAACTTGTCAGCTGTCAAAAATTTCATGCAACGTTCCATTTTATTACAATGATGATGCGGAAGAATTTTTTGATGCCAAATAGATCTTTCCCTTCCTCCTATTATACCCGTTTCGTCATCATTTTTTTCATGGTATAATAACATACTCCGTATACTTCGCCTGGTATTCTCTTCCCAGGATGGCCAAAGCCTACGTCACGATAAGTGTTACCATTGATTGTCCTTTTTAGAAAATTTAGGTACTTTCTCATATAGTTAATGAAAATAAAATAAATTATTAACTAGATTAACTATTTCGTAACTCATGTGATTCATCTATTTATTGTTAAATTTATTTGTATATTGAATTATTAGTTCATAATTGCTTTGTTAAGATAAAAATGCATTTTGCTCGGGTAATTCAATCACACACAGTGGCAACATATCGAATTGACAAGTGTCATACTGACAACTAGCCATTTCATCGCTATTGTCGTGTCACTCACACCTATAGCGTTGTTTCGCTCGGTGAGAAAAATACTGTGGCTCCCAAACATTTGTGATGAACCCGTGAACTTTGAAAGATACACAAGAAAAATTGTTAATTGTTTCGTAAACTGTAAAAACAGCAGTATAAAAGGCGGTGTAATATATTTTTTTCTTTTCCCAATGAAGAGACGCTATCATATGCGTGGCTTCAATATTGTAACTAACTTCACCTAAAATAACTGGTATGTGCCTTTCATTAATTTATTATTTAATTTATATACGCTTTCCATAATTTAAGGCATAGTTGTGTCAATACGTCGTTCCGTCGTTCTATTCTATTCTATTCTTAACCTAACCTTATTATTTTTGACTTATTTTAGTCAAGTCAAGTTTTGTGAGTTTTCGTTCCGAAATAAATAAAAATACTAAAATGCAATCAATTAAAAGAAAGCAAAGTAAATAAATACAAAAAGTATCAAATATGACGATTTATTAAGAATTATAAAACATTTGTACTTATTGTATTATTTTTATCTTTTTCCCCACTAAAAAAGTTTGAGAACCGCAACGCAATTGATGACGTAGTCTTAGGCCAATCACGTGACCCAGCTGTCACGGGAGGAGAATACCATGTCTTGTTCTACCATGATTTTTTTTATCAACTTATATAAACTATGTAATTTATTTGTATCTGTAAATAGATGGCACCTGAGTTGGTACCTTAAAGGCAAGTTTGGTGTAGCGTATTGTTTTCAACGACTCAAGTTTGAAAGGGACACGTTCATAATATTGTACCTTACTTCTGAAGGACGGTAGTAGTGGGTGATTGTAGATGGGTACCTATTGTTTTGAATCAATTGATTCACGTGTTTCCGTGTTTATAAATAGATTACTGTCGGTGATTGTAAGTTGTACAACAACATCAAATTTTGGGGCGATTAGTGAAATTATAGATACTTGTTAGATTTGGGTGCTATTTATAGACAGATACTAAAAATAATAGTTAAGAACTCTTATGACTAAATAGTGTACGACAACAAACTGACAATAATATTTCTTTTTGGCATCAACAAGGGACGTAGGAGTGTAAGCCCACCAGTTAAGATGAGGTCCTAAATTCAACCCTGTAAGCAACTTGGTAGGGAAATCTAATAGGAATGCTGCAGTATTTTAACATATATTTGTATGACTCTAGATATGTCGAAAAAAAAGGATAATTATGTGAAAACGAAAAATCAATCTGTATAACCTTTTTTCAACCAAGTTATGTCGGCTTCCAACATGATTTGATATGTAGCCTCTCGCAGTTCATTATCATAAGTTTTAGCCGAGAGATGTCCACTGCTGGACATATGCCGCCCCTAAGTGTTGCCTACACTGCCTACACTGATCTGTGTGTCTCGCATCATTCGCAGATTCCAGCAGCCTTGACCAGGCGGGCGAGCAAGGCCTACTGTGACAGGCTTGAGTCACACATTTTTATCACAGTTTTGGAGAAAACACCATGATAAAATACGTGACTCAAGCCTATCACAGAGGCCGTGCTCGCCCAACTGATGGTCACTGCGCCTAGTGGGAGTTACGCGGTCGCCATTCCAGAACATTTCAGCCCAATCGACCGTCCGTTCTGCGAGCAATATGCCACTTAAGTTTGGCAATTCTTCGGCCTATGTCGGTAACCCTGAATCTCTTGCGGATGCAGCCTTAATAAAAGCTAAACCATCCAGTTAGGGTCTCCCCGCATGAAACCAGCCGTTCACTTTATATACCCACAAGAAAGTTAACTTAGTAAGACATCCCTTAAACTTAGCCACTATAACTATAATCTAAGAATATCTCATCTAAGAAGAATAAATCTAAGAAGTTCGATGACATTTCTCATTTTACATTCCGCAATAACTTTCTATGAATGCCTACAAACAATCAAAATTTATATCCTTATTAAGTCCTGGTATGGCCGTGTGAGCAGTGGTGGCCCAGTGTTTTTTCTTTTTTTTTTTTGTATAACCTATTAGCTCGCGCTTGACTTCAATCTCACCTGATGGTAAGCGATGATGTGGTCGACGGTGAAACACGCTTGGTTATGGTCCCGACTTACGAGTTGTAGGCTGTGGGTTCGAACCCGAGCAGGCGCTTTACTTTGTGTAATTTATTTCATCACTACTGCTCTCAAAACGGCGAAGGAAAACATCGTGAGGAAACCGACATGTCCTAGAACCAAAAATTCAAAGACATGTGACATCTACCAATCTGCACTGGGCCTGCGTGGTGGATAATAGCCCATCTCCCTCTATGAGAGGAGGCTTGTGTCCCAGCAGTGGAAACATTAAAAGGCTGATGATGTGATGGCCGTGTGAAGGGATGAAACGCATGATACTAAAAGATTTACGAATATAACAGAGGATGGATGAAGAGGGAGGGTACGGCCAAAGAAAAGATGGATGGACTGTGTGAGGAGTGATATGAAGGAAAAGGAAAGGAAAAGTTGACTACAACTACCTACTAGAGTCTAAACTAAATCCGTGCATGTCGTTAGACGTTTGTGAGCTTTTAAATCCTCTCCTGACATCGACTTTTGCTCGCTTTTCATCCATCTCAATTTAATATTACAAAGAGGTAGCATTGCTTGTTTATAATCTAGCATTTGCCTGCGACTTCTTCTGCAAAATTAGTATCTATGGATTAGTTTATTATTGGTTAATCTTTGAGAACTTTGATTCTTTTACTATAATAATATTTGAAAGAAAGCTATAATAGCGCTGAGCGATATACAACTTTTTCATCATCACCATCATCTATACCAATATTATAAAGAGGAAAGATTTTTTTGTTTGTTTGTACCGAATAGGCTCCGAAACTACTGGACCGATTTCAAAAATTCTTTTACCATTGGCAAGCTACACTAACCCCGGGTGACATTAGCTACTTTTTATCCCTGTATTCCCACGGGAAAGGGAACCATGCGGGTGAAACCGCAAGGCGTCCGCTAGTTATACTATAAGCATAATCTCCTTTTTAGGGTTCCACGCCTCGTGATGGCGTGAGATGGAGTGATGGCGTGACGGAGGACAGGACGGTATGGAAGAAGAAAACGTATTGCGCCGACCCTAAGCAGCATGGGACAAGGACAGGAAGATAATGATGATAATCCTAATTAATTACTATGTTACCCGTGTACATATATATATATATATAACAACGAGTATCATTCGTAAGCATCATGTTTAAATTAGGTATATAACGTATTTTTATAACTGTCAAATCCGACTTCGTAGATTGTCACGACTTTTAAGTTTAATTTATTATTCTATACCTCTCTGTCAGGGAGATCAAAGTAAAACATAACGCTATAACTTAAAACGAGCTTGGCATCCAAATTTCTAAAGTCAACGGAGAGAAAATAGGTTACAGCGTTAGTGGAATCACAATTTGTAAGTTAGGATTGAATTTCCATTACAATTTGCGTATTTTTCTACTGTAAAAAGTACCTTCATTATTTAACAACGCATGTCCTCGAAAAGAGCGGTTTAACAGGCAGCCAAACTGTGCGGAAAGTGTCACTTTTTTTACTAGTGCTTTTTACTTTCCTGTATTTTTTTTATTTTTAACTCCAACGTCAGCCCGACGCATAGAGTTTATTATTGGAGAAAAGTTTTAAAAATTAGTTATGTACAGATTATCATTCATATAAAAGGTAGAATAAAACTGATACTTCATTTTAGGCGTTTTTAATTACTCTAGATTTAGATTTTGATCAATAAATTAATTTTAAATATTAATTAAATATGTTTGGAAGAACGTATATTTTGCTCGTGCCTTATTGCGTTACGATGTGACAGCTATTTGCACATGCGCAGTAGATATGCCCGAGGAACTATTAGTTAATCTGTGGATATGCTGAACGCGCTTGAATAAGCTCGCCATTTTATTAATTTTATTTTATTAATTTATTTATTTCCTCGCACAGTGCATAGTAAAATGTTGTATAATACACGTACGTAAGATGATTTCCGACACGTGTCGATTTACTCAAATGCCACTCATCGGAAATCACTTACCTTCCACACTTGTAGCATAAATAACTATTCTAGGGCTTTGTGACATACAAGGAAAGGTCGGCACATTGATCTAGGATTTATCTTCAAAGGAATTGTGTCAACAAGGTTTTAGAGAAAACAACTACACTCTTTGCGCTGTAGCATGGTGCGGGTGACAGTTTCAATAACATTTCTTACGCATATACGTATACGCATATTTTGTATTTTTAGGTCATAACATAGTTATACCATATGCCATAGTTGTTGTAAGTGGAAATTTATATTTTTCCTACTCCTCCGTTATTCTTTTCTGATTAATTTCGTTGCGGGATCCAAGACAGTTAAATTCATTCTCCGGGACTTCGTCGAGCTTCATTGCCTCGGCGCTTTTCTGGTGGTCACCACTGTTGATTCTGGCTTTCAGGAGTTGCAGTGGTTTGGGAATAGTGCGGTGGGATTGTTCCAAAAAAAAATACCATAGTTGCTTGTATAACGTTAAACTACAAAAAATGCGTATACGTTTATGCGTAATTAAAACGCGCGTAAGTATAGTATCAGACCTTTTTGTTGGTAAATCTGTCGCATGTGTACAATCTAGTCGATTATTCCTTCGTCAGTTTTCCTAAATCTTTCCTGTATCAAATTAGAACAAAATAACTTTTGAAGCTACAGCACTGAGCAGACTACTGCTTAGAAAATTGCATTTTAATCTTTGGAAAAACAAAGATCGAAACTATTTACTTATGTCTAGATAACATCCAGCTAAAACCTTTTTAATGGACTGGTCTTTTTTTGCTATCCCGAATTGTTCCGCTCCTGGACAAAGGCCTCCCCTCATTCCCTCAATTTTACTAAAAACAAATTCAAAACATTGACTGTATAACAATACAAAGTCGCAGAATCTTTAATGCATGGAACAAACGAAAATGAACCTTAAGGTTACAAACCAGTACAGGTTCAGTCGCAGTAAAGATATACCTGTACTCTAAGTGAAATCAATGACGAAAAAAGGTCAGGTAAAACATTAAGTCCCATTATCAGATCAACACTACTAAATTACAAAGTATAAACCAATTAGGTTATCACAATATCCATTACGGTGTTTATCAAAATGGACCTAATGACGAAGGAAATAAACACGCAGCCTTCAGGTAACCGTCTTATCAGTGACGCACCTAATCTGCGCTTACATTTCTGTAATACTAACTAAGATTTTAAGCCCTTAATTACTTTAAAATTACCTATATTACCCCTGTAATGCAAACTCTGAAGCAAGAAACTAACCCTTTACAAGACATGCTTGCGACCATTCAAATATCAACCCTGCGATTTAATATTAAGGTCGATTTCAGCTTATTGGTGCTGATTGAGTATCCGAAATTCGTAGTTACATGTTCATATAGAATTTAATTTGTAAAGACAAGCTCGCCGATAGCAAGAAAGCCCAATATCCCGTGAAGTTTACGCTTGTTTGAGTATGAACCTGAGGTTCAGAGGCAAGAGGCAACCGTAAGCTTTTCTTGGTATTCGGTAATAAGATCAGACAAAATTAACATCTAATTATTAATTTAAGGCAGTTACGCGGTTCCTGAAACATGTTTCGGAAGTGTTGTTGAAGTTATAATTTAAAGTTTAAATAGACGACAGAAAAGATAGAAGATAAAATCCTGCCAGGCGCAAATAAAATCTTATTTTTTCTTTATTTTTTTCCATCATCGGACAACAAGACGTACGGCAATGTGCCCCTGGTACATAGTGGACAGCCCATCCATACGTACAAAGTTTTTTGCGAATACTTTCATTGTGCATACAGATAAGGAGTGGCATTCCCTGACGGAGTCTTTGTTTCCTGATAACTACAACCTTGGTGTCTTTAAGTCAAGAATGAATAGCTTAATTCTAGGTAAGCGTGCTTCACCGTAGGGCACATCATCGCTTACCATCAGGCGAGATAGTGGTCAAACGCGAGCCTATAGATAAAAAGAGATATGTGACGTTAAAAAAAACAAACATAGCGGCTTTTGGGCGCCATATTGTGTGGATGCAATTTATTTTTTCATCCAAAACCATCGAATATCGAAATAAAGGGATGTTAGAGATGATTACAAAAATAAATACCGCTTTGAAATTAATTCGAAACAAAAACAGATACAAAAAAGTTGTAAATAAAAAGTTAATAAAATCAAAAAGCCCAGAAGCGAGCTAATAAGATGTAAACAAGAAGGACATGCGGAGACTATATATGGTTTTGGGCAGCCAGCTCGCGATTATGTGTCCTCTGTGTGTCTCTGTATGTAGCTTACTTCTCTCGCTCTTGAACTAATTCATTGACCATAATTACCGAATTGCCCAACCGTTACGTGGCAATATTCATAATGACCAGAAAATGTGATACATATAAAAATTTAAATCAGTATTGCTCGATTCGATTGCTGGACACATTGCTCGATTTGACTTGACTTGATTCATAATCTTTCTTCTTTTTTCTTTCTTCTGTTTCGTGGGACACCACTGGTATCAGAGTTAATTAAGCCGCCTCTGAAAACCCCAGAGGCCTCTGACTTGGCTATTTCAGACCTACATTTACTAAGTCCAGGTTTCCTTACTATGTTTTCCTTCACCGTTGCTCGTGATTTCCAAGATAAACTTAGAAAGTACATATGAATTTGAAGAAGTCACATTGCTACTTGCCCGGATTTGAATCCACTACCTTAAGCATGAGAGGCAAGCCACTGGGCCACCAAGACACATTCATAATGCCCGGGCATTGTGCATAGTGCACTGCTTAATCACTTGGTCCATGACAAATAAATTAAAAATAAAACAAATCCCAACGAATTCCTTACCCGAATATCCCTGAAGTAGAGTATTGTCGTTGGTCTTAGTAAACAATAAGCAATGACGATGCAAGCTCAACCCCGACCTCCCCACGAAAACTTCTCGTACATACCTCCTTAAAAGAAAAGGTATTACTCACAAAAGCAATTTCACAACGTTGACTGCTCATTTACGTTCAACCAAAGAGAGTCCTCAAAAGGCCGTGAAAAGTACAAAAAGAAATGACATTAAGGAACATAAAAAGCCATACAAAAATGAATTACACGGTAAAACTTTATGAACACGAAATAATATACAATTAGCACCAATCCTCGTTGTACGGAAACAAAGGTTTTTCATGTCCAGCCGACATTTGTCGGGGCAGGCCTCGAAGAACATTGGTTAATCAAAGCGCCACTAAATAAAAACTACTCCATTTTGTTTCTTTTAGTTTTCCTGCTGTTACCACGCACGACATAACGTAGCAGGGTTTTTATTACACCGAGGTAGAAGCTAATTAGGTTTTGGTATATAATTCTGGAAAACTTTTACGTACGTAAGCTCTTAGGCTCGATTTCCAGGTATTGCTAAGGAAAACTTTTATGTGAGAAAATAACACGTTTAGCTTAAAGGCTTTTCATTAGTCATGAGTACAAAAGTAGTTATTTCTGTGGAAATTATTCATAGAACATAAATTGAGTGAAAATACTGTAATCGTATGCTCGTGTTGTGGCACTTGCCAATGTGAGGTAAGAAGGTTAGGTTATGAAAAAAAGTTAATAAATAAAATCAAAAAACCCGACTGCTTAAAAGCGAAATAAAAAGACATAAACAAGAAGAAAAACATGCTGTGCAGTCGGAGGATAGGTACCTAATAGCGATTGATTGATTTTTTTTATTAACTTTTTTATTTACAACTTTTTAGTTATTTTTTTTAGAATTAGATACATTCAAACATATAAGTGTTATATATTTTTGAAATCAACTCTTAAAACCCTTTATTTTGAAAATCCAGAGGACCCATCCTCTTCGGAAGAAGATTTTTTTTTATCGCCCAACAAAATGGCACCCAAAAGCCGCCATTTTTTCTTTTACAGTTTTAATGTATGGGTGTGAGACATATGCCAGTGACACTCGCAGGATTAAGACGAATCGATTGACGTAAGAATCATCAAAATCGCCAACGCGATTGGTCTCTAGAACGCCACATGGGAACAATAGTATATTATGCAACTAGTGAATAAAAGACGGATTTAAAGCGAGGGCCATAGATGAATCAAGAGCAAGTGAAGGATTCTAACGACTGAATCACGACCGTAGGGAGTGATTCATGATGATTGAATCACGAGCATAGCGAGTGATTCAAGTGTTAGAATCATGAGCGACGCGAGTGATTCATGGCTCTCGATATAAATCCGTTTTATTCAAGAGTTGCAAACTATATTTTATACCATGACTTCGAGAAAAAGAAAGATTTACCTTCAACATTTACATAAAATGTGAAACCCTGACCCCTAAGCTAGGTAACAGCACCTGTGTTTCAGGGTCCAGTGACCACCTCCATTACGTTACATAATTAAAATTAATTAAATACCATTGCAATTAATATTAGAATTAGAATCTAAATAAGTATTCAATAAATATCTTAGACTAAAATCAAAATCATAATTAAAATCCTAAATAACAAACTCAAAATTAAAATCGAAGAAGGAGTTTGTGTATCGAGTATTTTTTGCACCAGGAGGCGCAAGGAGGTTACATAGCATTGAGATGGACGTCTAATACATTGGTGTGTTCCAAATTCAAACACCAAAACAGTGATTAAAAGTGCTTTTTATTCACTGTTTTCAGTGAATAAAATAAGCTTTTTAGAGGGGGAATGGTATAAACTATATTTTGTGATTAATAAATAAATAAACATACATACATAGACTGATCGGCAGTCGGGTAAAAAAGTGTTTTTTAGATATTATTAGCTTCTTCCAGCGGTATCGCCCGCGTGAAAAGTGTTTTATCATCCCTAGGGAACATTATACCAGGATATAAAGTAGTTAATATGCTATTCCAGACTATAACCAACCAACCCGCACTAGGCCCGCGTGGTCACAGAGAGGAGGCCTGTGTCCCAGCAGTGGGAAAATTATTATGCTGATGATGATGATGATTCTGGAATCATCATCATCAGCCTATTAATGTTGTACGGTTAGCAACCGCACATCGTACTTTGGCCTAGTTAGAATACTGCAAATTTTGTTAATTTATAAAATGTAGAACTGTACCATGTACAAAATGTTCGCACAACATTCAACATTTTTTAACATTTTTCTATTATTTTATCTTAACATTATTTTAGTGCAATTTAGTATTAAATACTTTTTTTAACATTAACATTTATTTTATTAAACATTCAACATTAAGTGTAAAAAAAAGTTAAATCAAAAAATCAAAAAACCCGACTGCTTCAAAAGCAAACTAAAAAGTCGTAAACAAGGAAAAAATCATGCTGTGCAGCCGGAGGATACTACGTGCGAGCTGGCTGACCAAAACCAGATGACAATGTATCCTCCTCCTGCACAGCATGATTTTTTCCTTGTTTACGACTTTTTAGTTCGCTTTTGAAGCAGTCGGGTTTTTTGATTTTTTGATTTAACTTTTTTTATTTATAACTTTTTAGTTAAGTTTTTTTCGAATTAGATACATTTAAACATATAAGTGTCATATATTTTTGAAATCACCTCTTAAAACCCTTTATTTTGATACCCCACACGATGGGTTCGGAAGAAAAAAAAAATTGGGCCCCCACAATATGGCGCCCAAAATCCGCCATTTTTCTATTGTCCAATTTTAATGTAGCCTATGAAACTCGCAGGATTAAGACGAATCGATTGACGTATGAATCATCAAAATCGGCCAACGCGTTTGGTCTCTGGAACGCCATATAGGAACAAACATACATACATACATACATACATAGACTGATAAACACATTACCCTCCTTCGGCAGTCGGGTAAAAAGGCTGCCTGCCCTTTGCCTTACAAATGTTGTGTAACCTATTAATGTAATTATTGCCAAATTTCATCCAGATCCGTACAGCCGTTTTGGCGTGATTGAGTAACAAACATACATCCACACTTTCGAATTTATAATATTAGTAAGATTTGCAGCATTTAAAAGTCTTCCTCTTCATCATATCGCTGATTTCAAATTAAATTTGTTTTAAGCAGAATTCTGCCAAGTAAAAACGTTATAATTTGCTTTGTAAAAGTCTTTAAGAGTTCATGTGTTGCTGCACAGAGAGCCAGATAACAGGTGAGACATTGTTTAGGATTACAGTTATTACAGTGTGTGTAACCCATTTAAAAGTATGGAAGAGAAATCCCCTAAGCTTAAAATATAAATTAGTTAGTTATCGACAAGGTTTGCTATAAAACTCGGTTACTAGGAGGGTAGATGGCGCTTCGTCTAGCCTAACGTAAAAAAAATCGCTCTGTTTTAATGATATGTTTAAAAATATCGTGACTGTACAGAAGTGAATAATAATAAGTTAACTGATACAAAATTAACTAATTACTTAGTGACAGTGTTATCTCTGGATTTAATACACAAACAGTGATGTTAAAAACAAAAACTATTTTTATCAAAAACCGTTACTTATACAATAAAAACAAAACACCAACAAGTGACAATAGCTTTAAACCTTATAATATAATCCACAAGACACTCTGTGATCCTAATATTTAGAAATAAGTTTAGTAAAAAACAACAATAACAAAGACAAAGTGAAAAAAAGTGATTAATACAACAATTTTTAACGACAACCGTCACCAAGAAAAGTTAATTAGAACGTTAAACTGCCACATAAAGTAATTTTGAACTGTGTCGCAACCACTCCAAAAATTCGACCAGCAAACATAGTGCATAGTTGGCCTAGTGGTTAAAACAGCCGCCTACTTTTGCCAGTTAACTTGTGTCGCACAATGGTCGCGAGTTCAAACCTCAAGCCGAGCTATATTCACTTTTCGTAAATTCGTAAATTTCGAATATTGAAAAACCGACAGGTGTAAATTTAGTACCGCTATCAGACGCCAGAGGGCAATAGTAACTACAACGATAATAGATTAAGAACAATAAAAAGTAAATTACTATGGAGAACTTCGATATGGATAATATTACCGTCAGAAAACCAGTAAAGGCCAATTCAATGGATAATATTTACAACGAAAGCAGAAATTCGACGTTAATGGATACAACAATGATGAGTTTGCCTAACACTTCAATAAATGACAGTGACGCTATTGTATGCTATAAAGACACAATTGGAAGATTGACTCTGGAATTAGAAAGTGCCCATCTGGAGATTGAGAACTTAAACAGTGAAAACTTTCGTCTAAAAATGGACATAGGCCAATATCAAAAAGTTATTGAGACATATAAGAAGGTAAAGATATTAGAAACGAAGAGTTTTTCACCGAAATCTGCAAAAAAAGGAAACACTATAAGAACGAGCTGCTTTTCTACACCGACAAAGTTGGCTATTAATCCTAAAACGAAACATCAAAAGGACAATGCCGAAAGACAGACTCCCAACAATATTGGAGACACAGCGTCCAATAAAGCAGGATCAATCTGTAGTTCTGAGGGAATTCTACACGCAAAGTCGACGCCAAAGAACAGCGTTCAAAGTCCCAGCGCGTGTACAAAACCGAGTGACTACGACTCAAGGTGTGAAAAGTCTTCATTATTGCATAATATTAAAAACAAACAAAACGAACAGTATAAACGGAACAAAATATGCATTCTGAGTAGTAATAAACAGAACAAGACAATGTCTATAGCAGAAGAGACGATTGAGAAGCAATTTGACTTTTGTCACTATCTGACACCAGGAGGAGCCACATGTAATCTCCTGGAAGGATTAAGCAATAAACTTGAGGATTACACGAGGAACGATTATTGTGTTATTTTTATTGGTGAACAGGACTTTAAAATTAGTAATAACTACTCTAAACTAATATTAGACATAAGGAACACGCTCAGTGCCATATCACATACTAACATTATTATCTGTTTACCAACATATAAATATAATGTTAATTCTGTCTTGTATAATTGGCGAGTCATGACATTTAATCAACTTTTATATGAAAATGTTGGGAAACATAAGTATGCATATGTGTTGGATTCAAATGCAAATATCGACTATAACTACAACACATTCTTTAGGCAATCTGGTCAACTAAACAACTTTGGGCTCCGTACCGTTTTTGTTAATCTTCTAAATCTAATTGGGAACATACAGTGTTTTAACACTCAGTCTTCGAGGAATCACTTGGTTACATTAACGACCCACGAACCTACACATGTACTAGAAACAGAAAAACAGTTTTTTCGCTAGTAATAGTATAAACGTGATGCATCAGAATATAGCAGGCCTGTTAAATAAGACAGATGCTTTATCTGTTTGCCTACAGGAACTAGAAGAAAAGAACATTAATATTGACGCACTGTGTATTACAGAGCATTTTATGATGTCAGGTTACGAAAACCACTTAAATGTACCTAATTATTGTTTAGCATCAGTGTTTTCTAGAAAAAAATAGTAAGCGTGGTGGTGCGTGCATTTTAATTAGAAACGGGCATCAGTGGAAAGAGCTGCCACAGATAGCTAATTTGTCAATAACTGGTGTAATAGAGTGTTGCGGTGTAGAGCTCATACAGTATAGTATTGTTATTTTGTGTGTATACAGGGTACCAAAAATAAATAATATAAACACATTCTATGGGGTGTTAGAAAAAATATTACGAATCATATGTAACAAAAAATATGCACATGTTGTAATGACGGGAGACTTTAATATTGACGTAATGAAAAATAATAATATTGTATTGGAATTTGAATGTCTGTTATTAAATTTCAATCTAACATTAGCTTTAAAACAACCAACCAGGATACGTAGCCAAACGTGCATAGACAATATCGCACATAACTTTAAAACCAAATGTAAAACTGAAGTGATTGAATTTGCACTTTCAGACCTGTGCAAAGCGTTATTTGAGCTGTGTGCTCAAATAATAAAGTGCCCGGTGAAAAAAACTGCTATTTTAAAATATTGGCGTATAAAAAAACGTGATTTTAATGCAGAGAATATGATTAAATTTAAAGATAGTTTAAAACAATTGACTTTTTCAGAAATTTATGAAACAAGTAATTCTAATGATGCATTTGACATATTTATTGACACATTTAAACTGTTTTATGACCTATGTTTTCCATTTAAATGGACAACTATAAGGGTGATAAGGAAACCTAGATGGATATCACACGGCATTAAATTATGTAGCAAAAAGAAACGGCAATTGCTGTGGCGTTATAGACTAAAACCAAATATAACGAATAAGGCAAGTTTCTTAAACTATAAAAATAGATTTAAAAAAGTTATGAAACTTACTAGACGTGCCCAAAACAATTATTCTATTAAAACCTCTACCAATAAGTCAAAAACAACCTGGAATATAATAAACAAAGCAAAACCCTGTTTCCCTAAGGAACCCATTAGACAGATCAACTTAGATAATAAAGTATTAAATGACCCTCAAGAAATAGCAAACGCATTTAACGACTTTTTTGTAGACAAAATTCAACCGATTCCATGTTCAGGAAATAATTCAGTTAATATTACAAAACTTCGAGATTCAATTTATGTTGCCCCGAGTATACCAATAGACATTAAAAACATTATAAAATCATTAAAAGCCACAAATAGTACAGGATATGACGGAATTTCCACGAAGGTAATCAAGTATGTATCTGACTTTATTTGTAACCACTTGAGCTATCTCATAAACCTGTGTATCTGTTCAGGTGTATATCCAGATGCCTTAAAAGTGTCTATAATAAAGCCTTTATTTAAAAAAAACAATAATGAACACATGGGCAACTATAGACCAATAGTTGCCCATGTGTTCATTATTATATAAGGAGATATACTCATACCTTGAGAAGAAACACATTTTAATCGATGAGCAAAAGGGATTTAGGAAAAACAGGACAACCAATATGGCTACTTATGACTTCTTGCATAAGGTAATGATAAAGATGGACGTTAGAATCTCAGTATGCGCTATTTACTGTGACATGACGCAAGCGTTCGATTATGTAAACCATAACATTCTACTACAGAAACTAGAGGCATATGGCATAAGAGGAAATATACTTAACCTTATAGAGTCTTACTTAATTAACAGAAAACAGTACACGGAAATAACAAAACTAAATATTAAGACAAAAAGAGAGGAAATTTACGTATCTGGCGAACGCCTATTTACGGTGTCCCACAAGGGAGCGTGCTTGCAGCACTATTATTTATCCTATATATCAATGACCTGCCTGATGCTATTGACTACCCCATGACCCTATTCGCAGATGACAGCACAGTGACTATAACATGTAATAATAAGGACGTTTATAAATATGACATTAATGAAACCTTGACATCAATAATAGCATGGTTAGATAAGAATAATCTTAAAATTAATTTAGATAAGACGACAATAATGCATTTTAGTCAACGGATACATGCTGATACTGACATTGAAGCAGTCTACAATGGCACAGTATTAAATAAAGTCGACGACGCAAAATTTCTTGGTGTAATGATAGACGCAAAATTGAACTGGAAAGCGCATATTGAATATATAAGCAAAAAACTGAGCTCGTCCGCGTATGTCATGTACAAACTGTCTTCAGAAATTAACCCAGACGTTTTGGTGACAGCTTATCATGGATTGGTGTCATCACTTCTGCGCTATGGAATAATATTTTGGGGTAACTCTACGGACAGAGAAATAGCGTTTAAAGCTCAAAAGAGGTGTATTCGGGCTATGTTTAAGATACAATCGACAGAAAGCTGCAGACCATTGTTTAAAAAATACAAGTTATTGACTTTTCCCTCTTTATATATTTTTGAAGTTGCATCGTTTGTAAAGGCAAACCCCCAACACTTTCCACGACTATCTGACACTTTTCCACGCAACAGACGTGACAATAGTCAACTTTGTTTGCACTCGGCAAAAACTGCCCTCATGGGGAAAAGCTTTTTTTGTATGGCCCCGAAAATATATAACAAAATACCACAGTCATATAAAGCTATGACAACAAATCTATTTAAAAATAAGATTCGAAATGTATTAACAGACAAGTGTTATTATAATATAAATGACTTTTTAACGGACTCCTTTTGAATGTTTATGTTATTGTTATTGATTATGGTATTGTTATTCTTATAAAATTGTATTCTGAAATTATGGAATGATTATTTTGTTTTGACATATTGTTTTAATATCTTGTTTTTTTTTTATTATTATTTTTTTATGTTCTGACATTCTAGTATCACATCCTTGATTTGTATTATTTATTGAAATCTGCACGATTTTTCACGACATTTTCATTTTACACATTAAATATTTTAATATCATGACATTTTTTAATAATTCTTATTGACATTCTAGAATGATTATTTTGAATTGATTTATATTTACACAACATTTATTTAATTTTTAATTTTTTACTAAATATGACATTCTATTAAGTATTTTGATTTGTATTCTTTATAATGTAAACATGACGTTCTATCATTCTGTATCCTAACACCTCTTCATGCTGACAATTTGTTATGTATGTATGATACTCATGTTTGAACAAATAAAAATGATTTGATTTGATTTGATTTGACTATTCAACACGATTCTTAAACATTACTAGATTTTGCCCGCGACTTTGCTATGGTGGCCGTAACCACGGAAACCATGTAAGTTTCTGAATAAAATTACTCACCAAAGTTTAGCTATCTGGAATCAATAAAAAAATAAAATATGCTTCAAATTATTGCAATTACATATAAAATTAAGGCAGCCACAGTAGGTATTTAACAATACTTGTGTTGGGGCTGACTCGCTCATCATCATCATCATCATATCAGCCGAAAGACGTCCACTGCTGGACATAGGCCTCCCCCAAGCGTCGCCACATTGACCGGTCCCGTGCGTCCCGCATCCAGCGGATCCCCAACTCGATCATTCTCTTCTTAATCTTTGTAACAATTTCGAATAGAAATGTGCTAAAACGTTAGAAAAATTGAAACATAAAAATATGTAAAAATAAGCAAACAGATATTTATCGAAACATCTATAGAAATTGTGTCTATTCTATAAAACAATTATTCATTAAAAAAAATTTTTCAAAACAAGCTTTTTTTAAAATAACTAGTCCGCCATCATGGGCCGTCCACCATATTGGATTTAGAATGACGTCACTTAGCTAACCATGCATTGTCATCCAAACTAAACGTGTATATAAATTTCATCTTAATAGGTGGAGGATAACTGCTTTAAAATTCAGTTGCAAGATTTTACCCGAACACACTTACACAGGTACATAGGTACATTGCAAGTTAAAAAGCTAGTAAAAATGAATGTTCATGAATGCTTGTAATAAGATCAGTACCTATTTCAAGAGAAAAAAAATATTGTAGCTCGTATAATACTCACAACGGATCTTTGTGTTTCTGAAGTTGGCTCTGTCAACGATTGCGCACGAAATAGATTAACTGCATAGAGTAAGTGAGATAGGATGATGCGACAAACGTAAGCGAGTGGAAGAGACAGTTATATAATGTTATTTTCACTTTCAATATTGACACAAAAATAGCTACTGCGCAGCCTCTTGCAGCCAATTCAGAGACACAAAGATCCGTTGTGAGTATTACACAGGTTAGATATCACTTTGTAACAAAAAAATAAGTTACACAAGAACATACATTGAGTAAGAACACTTTCTCACGAGAAGGTACATTTATAAAATACGATAAGTCCCAAGCCGTCCTTTACAATAAGATAAAGTGTTATGATCGATGCTCACAAACTCACAACTGTGAACAAGCCTTTAGTATTTACTCCAAAACTACAGAGTTATATAATGGCTTGAGCCATCCATCAGATTACCTCTCACCGCCCTCATCCATCAAAGTGAAGGTAATCCTCACTGACTATGAATTCAAATACAGGCCTTCAAACTCTGAGAATTTGGTATTGGCAATATATGCGTATATCTCCGATCAGCTTCCGTACTATGACATGGAAATGCCATTATGAGTTTGCTTTTTAGGGTTCCGTACCCAAAGGGTAAAAACGGGACCCTATTACTAAGACTCCACGGTCCGTCTGTCTGTCTGTCTGTCTGTCACCAGGCTGTATCTCATGAACCGTGATAGCCAGACAGTTGAAATTTACACAGATGATGTATTTCTGTTGCCGCTATAACAACAAATACTAAAAACAGAATAAAACTAATATTTCAGAGGGCTCCCATACAGCAAACGTGATATTTTTGTCGTTTTGTTGCGATAATGGTACGGAGCCTTTCGTGCGCGAGTCCGACTCGCACTTGGCCGGTTTTGAGCTTTTTCGATAAGTGCGTGGCGAGGATTTGCAGCGCTACTGTGAAAATTATATTCATATTCATATTATTTATTGTACACAAAATAAACATTTCAAATACTAAAAGGAAACCTTATGTACAAAGGCGAGCTTAACCCATAATTGGGTTCTCTGACAGCAAACCTCAGTACTAAAGAGAGATTTACAAAATTAGGACAGTTAACAAAAGCGCACAACAAATACTAAAAAACATTTGAATTCTTACTAACTAAATACACTACACAAATACGTGTACATATATCTAAAATGCATACAATGTTGAATTATTCATTATTGAATTATGATTTGTTTATTAATGTTAGTTTAATTGATTTATCTGTCTGTGTTTAGTCTGTGTAAATTTTAAATTATTAATATTATTTGTCTTATGTAATTCTATAATTATTGAATCTCTGCACGTGTTGGGTCAAACTGTGGGTGCAAAGAGTAATTGCAATAAATAAATACATATGCGTCATGTTGACAGGAAATGTTTCTTAATTCCTCTCCTTAATATCTTTAGTGGAGGTCTATCCCGTGTGGAATGAGGAAGATTACTGATTGTTTCCACGACAGCTGTGCGAGGTAGCTGCTCGGTGCGAAGATACGTAGCGAAGCTGTGAAACAGTCTATAGCTGAGTGGTTCGAAGATGCGTAGTGGGCTGTTCTCAGCTGTGCCTGCACACATTCCTCGCATACATCTCTTGTTCGTGTCCTTCGCACCCATCTCTCGCTTGTTTTATGTATGTACATACCAGGCCCCTCAGAAAGTATTGCGAAAAAAAGTTTTTATATATGGGAGACTGGCCAGTTATAATGTTTTTCGAAAATATGATTATTTATAAGTAAAAATAAGTAAGTTCCAATTTCAAAATTTCCCTCCACATTTTTTGCGAGTTAATTCAAAGTATTGTGTCTCACTGAAATATGGATCTGCGCCGGGAACATTTTAGAGCTATGATTTTATACGATTTCAAGTGTCGCCTGAAACCGGATGAATCGTACGATAGACTTCAAATGGCATTCATGGATGAAGGCCCTTCCAAGGCAACCGTGTATCGTTGGTATAACGAATTCAAGCGCGGTCGACCAACTTTGGGGGATGACGAAAGAAGCGGTCGCCCTTTGACGGCTGTTACCGAAGAAAACGTGCTAGCAGTGAAAAATTTAATCCAAGACAATAGGCGAATTACATATCAGGAGATTCAACACATATTGAAGATTGGATCGGGAAGCGTTCACGAGATTCTACACAGCCATCTTCGCGTGAGGAGGATAGTATCACGCTGGGTGCCGCACAACCTCACCGATGCTCAGAAGCAGGCCCGGGTGGAATGGTGCCGTGATATGCTTAACAAATTTGAAGCAGGCTCGTCTCGGCGTGTTTACGACATCGTTACAGGTGATGAGTCCTGGATTTATCAATACGACCCAGAAACCAAGCGCCAGTCGACTGTTTGGGTGTTTCAAAATGAGCCAACGCCTACCAAAGTGAAGCGATCTAGAAGCGGGGGTAAGATTTTGATCGCTAGCTTTTTTAATTTGACTGGCCACTTGGTATCAATTCCCTTACGGGATCAAAGAAGCATTAATGCCGAATGGTATACTACCAAATGTTTGCCAGAAGTTTTCTCTGTTATAAGCAACAAGCGACCAAACACAGGGCTCCGCGGGCTACTGCTCCACCACGACAATGCACCTGCGCACACCGCACTCAAAACGAGGGACTTCCTGGACAGCACGCCAGTCAAACTCCTGGGTCACCCTCCTTACAGCCCTGATCTAGCACCGTGTGACTTCTTTTTATTCCCAAAAATAAAAAATCAGCTCAAAGGGATACAATTTTCGTCGCCGGAAGATGCGCTGGCTGCGTTCGAGCAGGCTGTAAACGAGGTGTCTGCGGCGGACTGGAAAAAGTGTTTTGAAAACTGGTTTAGGCGCATGAATCTTTGTATAGAGGCTGGTGGAAAGTACTTTGAAAAGATTTAATAAAAATATATGTACGTATAGAACAATTTTTTTTAGTTTCGCAAAACTTTCTGAGTGTCCCACGTATACCTAGCTTCACTAGCTCTTTTCTACAAGAGCTACGCTTAGCCAGGTTTGGAAAATAAAGTGATCCCATTGGTGGAATTTTTAGCTATTTCATATATCAATGGTGGAAAAACACTCCGATTATATTGTGAGAGAGACAGAGCTATACAAAATGAATAGCAATATCTACATTTCAAAACGGATTCTTGTTGGCATTGAAATAGTAGTGACAGTGGATCTTTGTGTTTCTGAAGTTGGCTCTGTGAACCGTGCGAGTATATTGATAGAGTAAGCAAGATAGGACGATGCGACAAACGTAAGAGAGAGAAAGAGGCAGTTATCTGCTATCTTCTACTTCAAAATTGCCACAAAAATAGCAACTGCGCAGGCTCTTGCAGCGAACTTCAGAGACACAAAGATCATTGTGACTACTATACGTCATAGAAGGTCTAAGGGGTTCAATATTCACTAGGCTAAGTGATATAAACATGCATAGTGCCACCTCTGTGCAATAGTTTATCCTCTATTGAATCTTAGGATTATCTCTAAAGCGTAAATCTCAGGATTTTTCCTCAGAATCCAGCTATAGTTATTGCGGTTTAGTATGGCAGCAGCGGTCATTGACCCAACAATTTTTTTTTTTTGTATCCAGTTGTGTCTCACCTCCATTTATTGACGTTTTTATATTTCAAAAACGGCAATATAAGCTTCGGACATTTATCGTGATGTTAAACATGGTTGTTAAAAATTTAACTATTTTTGATAGGGTTTTCATGAAGAGATATTAGGGAATGAGCAACGATCGCTATTGCTATTGCTGTAATAAAACCATTATAGTGTAACAAAATTGCATGAAAAAAAGAGTTACATGCAAAACACATTTTTTTTTAAGTTAATACTTCAACTGAAATCTCTTAAACAAGTTAAATTAAAGTTTTATTTATTTTCTGTCACATATTTTTTAGAGTAGGCATTTCAGTTCTAAGCTTTTGTAATTCAATTTTTATTTTAACGATGAAATATGAGATTTATTATGTTAGAACAAGTTTTTGTTTTAGTTTCAGCGTGTGGAAACCTGCATGACTTAGAACCAAAAATTCGAAGACATGTAACATACCCGCACTGGTTCCGCATAGTGGATTAAGAGGAAATTTAGGCAGAAAGCTCCGATTGAATTTCCTTAGTAAATGTCATAATTACTACTGGACAAATTTAACTTAAATTTAAAAAGATAAAGGTTGTGCTTCTATTGTTTTTATACTTTTTTTATTTATAGTTGTAAATTTTTTACACTAGACCTCTGTGGATCCCCCCCAGAGGGTACCCGCATTGTCGAGGTGGGGGGCTCAGTAGCTGAGGCTTGGTCACCCACGGTGAAGCGAAGGGGAACCCGAGGAAGGGCCGCTCGTCAGAGCTTTTGCCGATTAAGCCGACGACGTAGCGGTCAAAAAGTAGGTTGCGGTTCCGCTTGGTAACAGAGGCGACATCGCAACTGAGGTGGGCCGCGATGTTGTACGGCGCATCCCAGGCCCCATTCGCTATCGCGGCTGAGGGTTGGAGGCCGCGGCGGTGAGTACTGCTGGTATTACGGTGCGCCGCTCTCCCTACCCTCCGCGGCCTGGACGTGGTTATCCCCGTCTGATGGCGAACGCGGTGACGCCGCAGGGGAGGTCGCTATCCCCTGAGGCCGAAAAGTGGTAGGTGGCGGGCCACTGACCAGACCCGTCACAGGGGGATCAAGGGTACCATATACGGGGTCGTCTAGCACCCATGTGCTGGTTTGATCCCTGGGGCGTTCACGGTGTGCAATGTGTTCTGGTGCGCCGGTGATGGGGTGTACACCCCAGAGGAGAAGATAGGGCCACTCTCTTATATTAGTCCAATATTGGAGGAGGATATAGGCGAGAGCCAAACCTGGAATTACGACTTTTTACTTAGGATATTCAGTCGGCAGTCTGCGACCATATTTCCTCTTAAGGGCCATTCCCTCTCTTACAGAGGGGAGGCCTGTGCCTCAGCAGTGGGCACATTAAAAAATCCGATGATGATGAAGTTTTGTACTGATTGCCGTTATGTATCAAAAATCATGCTTAAAAAGGATCGGAAATAGTCTAATCATATAAGCCAAATTATATAATCTAAACTAATATTAAGGATTTTACAATTAGTTTTAATTGCGCCCCTAAGACGACCCACTGTCCGTTTTTTTGTATCAGTATCCGTTTACAAGTTTTCCACTAACATAAAGTAATACTAGAGCTAAGTTCCATAATGGGTTGTTTGCCCCGGTTTTCACAGCCTGTACGGAAAGCTGGCACCACCTGTGAACTGACGCTAAAGGACGGATTTTTATAAAGTTTTGACATAGTTTAAAAATAGTTATGGCAATTTAACAAATAAGCTATAGTTCCAAAGTTGCAAGAGATTTAGTACCGCCGTTAGCTCTACCATAAGCACCTTTACTTAAAAGCAGAATACATTAATGTTCCCCGAACGTTGTAACGAAGGGAACAAAAACAATTATGAATATTCCGACAAATAATTCTCTTTGTGACAGACAAAGGGTATTAATGGTGATACGGGGTCTTTTATACGTTGTTTTACAGTATGAGGCTGGTAAAGGTAAAAGTGGCCCTAAAACAGGATTTATTTTTATCTTATAAAAGAGGTATTTTTTTAAGGAAAGACGTAATACTTGGTTTAAAATAATTGTAAGTGTTAACATATATTAAAAATAATGAAATCGTTTCTTTGTTTGTACAAGGAAATCGCTGGAAGTGCTGATCATGAAAATTATTTTACTGGTGGAAACCAACTACAACTACAATCAATCAACAACCAATCAACTATCAATGATTTTCATAGGGTTTTTAACCCGAAAAAATTAAATAAGAGTTTTAAAAAACTAAAAAACCCGATTTCATCGAAAAGCAATCTAAAAGTAGAAAACAATTTTCAATAAATTTAAATTAAGAATAGTGCGATAAACAAAAACACTTTTAAAAAAGGCGTTGGGTGTGTAAGAGAGATATACAGGGTGTCCCAGAAATCGACGTCAAGCCGTAAATGGGTGATAGACCAAGTTATAACAGTTCTCAGAAAAATACGAAAAAAAATCTATCTCATGTTTTAAAAAATTTATGGTCACTTTAATAATTTACTAAAAAAATCAATCCCTGTAATGGTTCTTTAACTCCAATTGCTACAAATCCCATAATTTATCTATTTTTTTTATTATTATGTTATCTTGAATAACGCTTGTGTAGATTTTTGCCTAAAATTCAAAGCCAACTCCTCCTACTTGGAAGAAAATTAAACTTTTTCAAAACCAAATTATTCAAATTTACTATTTCGCCCAACTTTAACTGACTGTACTGAAAAAAAAATGTACTACGCTAGTTTGGCAAGTAACATGAAAAATTGGCGCATTTAATAAGGATTCAAAAATGGTGTAACACTTGCTAGATTACGTTTTCAATAATTGGTCAAGTTTTTTTTTTGTAAATAGTCTCAGTTTTTACACAAAATGTCCATACTTCCTTAAAATGACTTTAGCTTACCTAAAGCTTTGCTAAACTCCGTTTCTAGTTCGATAGAGACGGAGAGAGTCATTTTACGAAGTGTGAGCGAGACAGAGAGTGACGCCACCTTTATCAGTGACACAACCTTTATCATGAAACGGAGATACAATTTACCGATGAGTGCGAATGAGACAGCAGTAGTTATTGTTCTGTTTTGTAAGCGCAGACGCACACACAATTACAAATCAGTACGTTACGCTGCTTTGTTTACTGCGCATCTCCGTATTCGTTCATGTTGATTCCGTACTTACCACTTTTTGCGTTGTTTTCTGGACTTAATTGCTTGTGATTTGGACTGTTTAATTCCTCTTTCTGACGACCTGTGCTTTACTCTGGACTGTTGCTGATCCTGTGATTGTGTAGTACTACCATGGCTGTGTACACTGCATTGGAATATGCGAACATGCACCTCGTTTATGGGGAATGCAGATGCAATGCCAATGCAGCCGCTAGACTTTATCGTGAGAGGTACCCGAACAATCGTCACCCAGATCATCGAGTTTTTATTAATGTGCACCGTTCACTATCAGAGGGACGATTCCCTAACCAAGTACATGGTGAAGGAAGACATCGTAATCCGTACGAAGACGTCGTACTACAAGCAGTCCAAGAAGACCCAAGTGCTTCTGTACGTGGGATCGAAACAAGCACAGGTGTATCTAAGAGTACCGCCCACCGAATCTTAAAAAAGAACGAGTTCCACCCGTATCATGTACAGCGAGTACAATCATTACTGCCACGGGATTACGCTCCCAGAGTTGCGTTTTGCCAAAGGATGCTAGAAAGGCACAGAGAAGACCCTCGATTCTTAGAGAAGATTTTATGGACCGATGAGTCAACATTTAAAAAAGATGGCTACATGAATTTGCACAATTTGCACGAGTGGCATGTAGAAAATCCAAATTTGATGAGGCAAGATAAGTCACAGTATCGATTTAAAGTAAACATGTGGTCCGGGATACTAAATGGCAGAATAATTGAACCTTTTGAGCTGCCAGAGATTTTGAATGGCGCAGTTTATTTGGATTTTCTTCAAAATACTTTACCAGATTTATTAGAAGACGTGCCACTGAACGTTTACAGGGAAATGTGGTTCCAGCAAGATGGCTGCCCAGCGCATTATGCCCGTTTAGTAAGAGAACATCTTGATGAAGAATACCCGCTCAGGTGGATAGGGCGCGGTGGGACAATCTTGTGGCCACCCCGTTCGCCTGATTTAAATCCCCTAGATTTTTTTTACTGGGGAGCGGTAAAAGAGAAAGTGTACTCAAAAACAATAGAGAATTTAGCCGAGCTGCGGGAAAGAATAACGGAAGCCGTTGTCTTTGTAAACAGGCGAAGATTTGCCCGGAAAATAACCAGATCTTTTTTAAGAAGATGTCGTGCTTGCATTGCCGTCGAAGGAAGGCAGTTTGAACAAATATTGTAATAAAAAAAAATTATATCTGATAATTTGTTTTTTTTTTCTAAGATGAGAAATCTGGTCCTGACTTAAAGTAAAAAGGTTGAGTCACTATCATAACTTTGCTCTTAAATTACGTAAAATTTCGATTTCTTATCTCGCTCACACTTCGTAAAATGACTCTCTCCGTCTCTATCGAACTAGAAACGGAGTTTAGCAAAGCTTTAGGTAAGCTAAAGTCATTTTAAGGAAGTATGGACATTTTGGGTAAAAACCGATACTATTTACAAAAAAAAATTTGACCAATTATTGAAAACGTAATCTAGCAAGTGTTACACCATTTTTGAATCCTTATTAAATGCGCCAATTTTTCATGTTACTTGCCAAACTAGCGTAGTACATTTTTTTTTCAGTACAGTCAGTTAAAGTTGGGCGAAACAGTAAATTTGAATAATTTGGTTTTGAAAAAGTTTAATTTTCTTCTAAGTAGGAGGAGTTGGCTTTAAATTTTAGGCAAAAATCTACACAAGCATTATTCAAGATTACATAATAATAAAAAAAATTGATAAATTATGGGATTTGTAGCAATTGGAGTTAAAGAACCATTACAGGGATTGATTTTTTTAGAGATAAATAATATATACAACTGAATATTTCTAATCTTATGACTAATAACAAAACAAAATTACATACAAAGGGGAGAAGGAAAAGGGCTCATTGCGCATCAAAAAATTCGTCCACATCGATGTCAATGGGAAACGTGCCCAGAACGCTGGCAGCATTGCCACGTTGAATGGCAATGCTGATCCTCTGGCTGAAGAAAAGGCCAGCCCTCTGGTCACGTGAATAGTCGACTAACCGTTTAAACTCGGTGAGCACTCGGACCCCATGGACCTAATGTCTCAACCCCAAACGGCTCAAATATATAATTGCCAATAAAGTTGTTATATTTGCGCCGTTTGAGGTTTTCTGCACCAGCAGCAGCCGCCCCAGCACAGCCCGCCGTGCTAAGAAGATGGGATGGCGCAAGGGTATCGACACATGTTGCATCCCACACCAAAGGCCTACCCAATTTTTTTAGTAAATTTTTAAAGTGAACATAATTTTTTAAAAACATGAGATAGATTTTTTTTCGTATTTTTCTAAGAACTGTTATAACTTGGTCTATCACCCATTTACGGCTTGACGTCGATTTCTGGGACACCCTGTAGATATCAGATATTTTCAAAATTACTCTACTTTTACTAAAATATGTCAATAAAATATTATAATTGATAACAAGCACATTGCGCTTGTTTAAAGTAAAAATTTTTTTTTGATAATCACACTATTCTTATTTTAAATTTATTGAAATTTTATTTCTACTTTTAAATTTATTTTTCTATTACAGCGTGTTTTTTATTTATCTTAAACTATCACAATTTTTTTCCTTTTTTTTTCAATTTACCATTAAAGAGTTGTTTTTTAGCTTTTTAAACGACAATTTATTAATTCTCCCTGTGATGGGTGTGGATAATTAGCGTGCCTACTGCCTTCCCTAGATGTGATAGTCTCTGGACCATTTATTTAATAAGTCTACTTGGCGCAAAGCTCTACTCTTCGGATATAACAAAAAATTAAGCCATGCGCATGTCTTAGCACGCGCTTTGGCACTTGACACAAAGACACTGACTACCGGGTATCGGATAATAAAAACCCAAATCCTGAAGATCCTGGTAAGGATAATGGCACAAACTATTTAAATGATTGCATTGTCATCGGTCCTTGATAACCACTCAACCGTGGCGGCCATTTTTGTCATTTTGACGGATCCGTGACGGGTCGGCAGGGCGCGATGGCGCGAAATGCCCGCGCGCGACTAAAACGCCGTTATCTCGAAAGTTTTGCATGGGAACCCTACATGAAACTTATGTTGTTAAAATCGTTATGAAATAAGCTATATTTCAAATGGTTTATTTCAGTTTGGACTTGGTAACCAATTTTACGTATTTTTATCAATTTTATTAATGTTATTGATGTTATGTACCTACTCAATTAATAATTAGCGCTTATTACTATGTAAGTTAGCTTTTAGATTCTTCAAAATTGTGAATGTGGTGTTTGCCTCTAAGTAATTGTTGCACTTTAAGATTACTTTAAGCATGTATTTTTTGTTATAATTAAGTGTAAACAATTGTTGGTGAACCTAATAAAATAACTAAAAAACTTAGTTAACATTATCATCGTAAAAATTAAGGAAGACCCACCACTTATTTTCATAATAATGTATCGTCTGATAGTGGAAATAGTGTTCACATTTGAACATAACTGTAGTCGGCTTTTGTACCGTTATATTATATAATATACAATAATTATGTCAGCGTGTGTACGACATAGTTAACGAGCAGAACATATCCCGAACTAAATACATAATGTAATGTCTATGTAATCCTGGCTGACGACATTAGACAGCCCTGACCTTCAGGTCAACGAATCTCTAACATGGTAATACATGTCTGATTCATGAGAACATATATCCAACAATTATGTACATGTGAACAACATACAATAGGTTCCTTGGAAGAGGTCCAGAAATATCAACTACTATTAATAAATTCAACTCACATACTACACATAATTGTGACTTGTGTTTTTTCTTTTATTTATTGTATTATCCTATAAACAAATTAAATAAAAAAGCATTTCAAAATATAAGAAATAATAGCCCACCGGCATCGGAAACAGGGTCCAAGCTACCGGGTGTCAGTCAGGGCTCCTGAGAGGAAAACCTCCTAATTATACGTGCTGTGTCCAGGAGTACCACTATCTGGATCAAGCCCTTGATCCAACTGCCCAAATTGTCTATGTAATCATTTCAAGACCTATTTAGAAAAAAAAACAACTAACTATCCTATTGCTTTATTCTTCAATTATGATGGCCCTATTTTTCAGGAAATTATAATTATCAATCCACCTATGAGTCTATCTTCAATCTTGTTTCCTAGCGAAGGTGTTACAGACCAATTAGATTGCTCTTTAGTTTAGCAATTTTATTATTAAAATGTGATGGATATTTTATAACAGTATAACTAGATATCCTAGACATACAATAGCTTTCATCATAATATTAATCAAAAAGTTACTACGGAACATTATAATAAAAATTCTGTTATGAAAAAATATCCTAGTCTCCGTTTTTCACTACCATTTCACGGAGGAAGTTTCATATTGCAACTTTTCAACTCGATTCTGAGCATAACTTTATTCGTAAAAGTAGTGCAAAGCATGAAAAATATAGTGTAACTGTGTGAGATGGAGGATAAGTTGGTACAGAAAAAATAAATCAGCGAATAGTGTCAGGAATACAAATTTTTGTTATGACCCCGTAGCAGAGTGCTACGACGTAGCAGTTTGCTACGGAGTAGCAGAAGCTACACTATCGTAGCTCAGCCGCTACAATATAATATCTTGCGCATAGCGCGGAGATGTATAATAACTCCAGCTAAGTTGAATTTACGACTTTATGATGGTATACTAAAATACTTAATTGCAAAACAAGAGTTTTTAATTCCGCTTAACGTTGTTTTCATTACCAAGATTTCTCATAAACAAAGTTCGTTTTACAACGCCTGCCCAGATTTCTGTGTTAATACTTTAGTTTCAACTTACAACATGTCACATACTCAGAAGTTGTAGGAACATATCTGCGACAAATTCCTTGACCCACTTGCAAGAGGTTTGTGATCACAGAATAACGCGGAGTCACCGTCGTAAATAACTTTGCAAGCCTTCATAAACACTGGGACAGCAGCTTTAATCTGTCACTCCGTTGTTTTGGAATGAACAAACACAATTTTGATAATTATCGCGTTTCCTCTCATGCAAGGGCTAAGAAATTAAATTTTTATTACATTAACTTGTATTGTTTTGGTAAGCTTAAATGACAGGGGAGATTAGGCATGCATGTCTGTTTTGTGTCAGGGTTGGATTCGCTTAAAACCTTTAAAACATTTTAAATGTTAAACCTCCATTGCGATATTGTAATTTTTGGTGATCCATGATTAGCACTTTACTGGAAACAACGGCATGTAATCATGATTTGGCTTTTGTAATATCAGACAAGATTTGTTATGTCCGTTGGTTGCGAGACGCACGGCACCGATCAATGTGGCGACGCTTGGGGGAGGCCAATGTCTGACGACGAATGTCTGTCTGTCAATGTGGACGTCTTTCGGCTGATATGATGATGATGATTTGTTACACTTTCTCTCTTCTTCTGTTTCGTTCACTCACTACTGAGGAACACGACCACAGACGAGGCGTCTCCAACTTATTCGGTCTTCTTCAGTGTGAGCCGCTCTGTATATGCTACTTCCTTGCCAGCATGCGTAAGACCAGACGATATGTGAACGTAAACTGAAAAAGACCGGCCAAGTGCGTGTCGGAATTCACACATTTAGAGTTCCGTACCAAACCGCAAAATCAAGTTGGTTTTAATAGGAAAAACTGGTCAAGTACGAGCCGGACTCGCGCACTGAGGGTTCCGTACCAATATCGCAAAAAAACGGCAAAAAAAAAACACGATTGTTCTATGTGAGTTCCACTTAAATATTTATTTTATTCCTTTTTTAGTACTTTTTTGTTATAGCTCATTTCAAATTCATTTTATTTTAACGTTCACAGTTATAACATGATGACAATCACAAAGTGCTAAGAAATTAAAACTAACAATGACCATAACAATTTAGCAACGGGTCCTAAACTAGGCACAGCCTGTGTCTTGGTGACCCAAACATTACACTTAGTTATTATGTAGGTATAAAAGTCCTGCTAGCTCTACGTGGCAATTAATGAGCTGCAACAGAAATACATCATCTGTGAAAATTTCAACTGTCTAGCTATCACATTCCATGAGATACAGCCTAGTGACAGACAGACAGATAGACAGACAGACGGACAGTGGAGTCTTAGTAATAGGGTCCCGTTTTTATATTTTGGGTACGGAACACTAAACAATATTGAAAGGTATCGTTGGTTGAGCTTGGTCGTTGGCGTTCAGTAGTTTCTGCCTACTCTCATAGGAAAAAGGAAGATTAGCTTTAAAGTTTATATTTTTTGTAGTCAAACTCCAGTGTCTATATTTAACTTTTATGTACTATCACAAAATTTAAATCCACACAATCCCTCAATAAAACAATGTTGACCGAAGTTAAATTGAATTTGGCAGCCAGTAGTGAGCCAAAGGACCAGTACCTAATTTGTAAACATTCGGCGTACAGAAAAACAATGCGGTTCGTTAAGATCCATGTTGCCTAACTGAAATCACAGCAGCTGTACCGATTCAACGAAATATTGTTAATCCGATTTTCTGTTTATAATTCAATGAAGCCGTCATTTTGGGTTTAGCAAAGATTATTTTGTAATGGCCGCTTGCTGAATTGTCTATTATAGAGTTGAAGTCTGTCGAAAATTTTTGAATAGATTAAAATATTTGGAAACAAGACATTTGGAATCGAGTCTATTTGCATATTGATTTAGTGTGTCTTCATCACTTTTTTTACACTGCCTGACTTTTTGGTCACCATCCAAAAACAAGTTTAGACATTAGATATCAATCAAAGGCTAGCAATATATTACTGGTAATAATAACCTACTTTAAAAAGAAAGAATAAATCAGTTGTTAGCAAAATTTTGTTGAGTTATGCGAACCAAAATGTACTCATCTGCTGTTTTTTTTTACTTTGCCCCACACTAAGAATTTCTTCCTGTATCGTGGGCGCGTTTACAAACATATAAACTCACATACACAACACTCAGAGCCAGAACAACTATCTGTAGGTCATACAAATATTTGTTCCGTGTGGGAATCGAAACCGCGACACGCAGCGCAGCAGTCAATCGCTCAACCACTGCGCCAACCGTGCGCCCGACCGATATTCTTCTGTGGTTGTGGATAAAAAAACTGCTTGTGTGTTTTAGTACTTATGCATTTTCTGAAATAGACAACTACATCATAATATTATATTGCCTTAATATGAAGTTTCATTTATACTCGTAATGTATACTAAAAATAATATTAATTGTAAAAAATATGGACTTTTTATGGACCATGTCCATTTTTTTTTCAGAGATCCTCGCAGGTTTTAGATACATGGCAACAATAGAGCCATCACGCGCATATTGTTCTATTTTCAAAATGCCTCGTTCGAGCCCAGCCAGCCTTCACTCGTTCTGACAAGTTGGCTGACGTGTTTACCCGCTCTGGGCGTTCGATACGTCTTTGTAATTTTATAAAACGGGAAGTTTTGTAAGGCTAAATTATTCACCGGCCTCATCTAGTTGAAAATGCTTAAAACATCGCTTTACGGTGAGATAGTGGTCTAACAGGCGCACCAGTAATAAACAAAAAAATACAAAAAAGATAAAAAACGTATAAAAGTGTTTTTTTTTACTAGAACTACAGTAGTGGCAGTGGATCTTTGTGTCTCTGAAGTTGGCTGCAAGACCATGCCCAGTTGCTATTTTTGTGTCAATGTTGAAGTAGAAGGTATCATTGCATAACTGTCTCTTTCACTTGCTTAGGTTTGTCGCATCCTCCTATGACAAACTGTCTCTTGCGCCATGGTTTGCAGAACCTTCTTCAGAGACACAAAGAACTGCTGTGACTATTGTACAATGTTGCAAAACAACTGTTTTGATTTTTTGTAGGTATTTAATGACAGAAAATCGAAAATAATAACAAAAATGTCTTGCAGGAGCCATTATTTCATCATTTCGATCATAGTTTGACTTTTCGACCGCATTTTTTGCTTCTTCTTCGTGTCGCTGACACGAGAATCGCTCATATTTGTTTAGCCTAAATCTCAAATTTGTTTGGCACAAAACTAAGCTATTTTACGGCATCGTCGGTAGCAACGCATATATCACTATGGTTGCATATTTTGGGGCACAGAAGGTAGAGTATGGTTTGCGACTCGGCTTCACATGCACCCTGCCGGGCGAGCACGGCCTCTGTGATCACGATTTTATCACGGTTTTTGCTCCCAAACTGTGATAAAAATATGTGGCTTAAGCCTGTCACAGTAGACCCTGCTCTCCCACCAGCTGTTGTTCCGTCGAGTTACACCTTCCTACTTGGTTTCTGACCCAGTTCAGGGACTTCCAATCTTTTGATAAAGAACAAAAACAATTTTGTTCATTGTGTAGTACATTTTCCAACCGTACTTATATAAAGCCGAGTTTAAGATCAAACTCTTCGGAAGTTTGCTCTAATTAATCAGACATCTTTGGGTAACTTACCATTGTTAAACATCCGCCTAAACTCCCGTTTACTTTAAACAAACAAAACAACTTGAACTTTATGGTTACGTTTCTTCAACATGTGATAATAACAATATACTTGCTTATTTTTTACTTGAATCTGCCCGCGGCTTCGTCCACGTGAATAAAGTTTTATTCTCTCCCAAGGAAACTTCCTAAGTAGATGAGAAAAGTCATAATAATATGTCACATTTTATTCTATTCGTATATCAAAAAACATAAAAATCTGTTCAGCGCGTTTGACGTGAAAACGTTAAAGACTGACAGACGCATTTTCGCATTTATAATATTAGCGTATCTTAATTAGTGATAAGCAATGATGTGGTCGATGATGGAGCACGCTTTCCTAAAAGAAACCTTCTTTACTCTTGAAATAAAGACCTTCAAGTTATAGCTACCAGGAATACAGACTCCAGCAGGGAATTCCGACTTAAGTACATTAAACAAATCCACAGACTTAACGCCGAGTACACATTGCTGACTCTCACCTCTAAACCGTTCATATCACTGCGTTTCTAATTAAACCACCGAATTCACGGTGAAGCGTCGATGCGCTAATATAATAAAGCTAGTCAAAACACGATTGACATGGGCACTTATAAAACGTCGACAAAAGGTGCACGGTTAGGGTTGGTCGTTTCCTATGGATAAGAACCGGCAAGAAACTCCACGGTTACTACTCTTTTAAAAAATAGTTTAGTTTTACAGTGTTTCCATTTTACAGCATTAGCACTTAGATATGGGGGACAACGTAGGCCCGCCAATAAGTCGTAAGAAAAACAAAAAAAGATAAAAAAAGATATTATATTAAAAAAAAAACGAATTATAAAGTTAACAAATGTTAAGAAGCATCAAGGCCTACAATGTTCACACAATTACAAAACAATCGGTAAAAGAATCTATACAAAGTATAACAAGACTAAATTTAACATGTGGCACAAATGTTGTTATCAGTGCTCTAACTATTCTTAGCAAAGGGTTATAAAGATGATTGAAAACCATAGTAAAAAGTCTATTTAAAAGAAATAATGAGATTGAGAATAGTTAGAGACATCCACACATTTGTGCCGTTTATGAGTTACCAGTATTAACAGTACTCCTTAGTTGTCCGCAAAAGTGAATGTATTCTTCTGCTTCATGGTTTCTACTTACAGTTCCTGTTAGAATTGCGAAAGTATCGACTTGTAAATAGGACTTTATTTAGTTTTCACGCAAAGGAAAAGGTACGTAATCCATGCTATACTGAACAACTCTCATCCAAAATAAGTCTGACCCAGATTACTCTATAAAGCTCGGACAGAAACTGAGCTAGTCTATTTCATTAGACAGAATTAGTTACTATATTTGTTTTATTTTGTGTAAATAAACAAAAAAACTTAACAAAAATACACCTAGCGTCTAATAAAAACACTACAAACTGAAAAGTTACTTCAATTTCGGCAGTCGGTATTCTTGTTTTTGTTTCTTCGTTTTTTGACACCGACTCCCGGTTTTTTTTTTCACTTTGTGGTGATTTCATTTGTAACACGGTTGTATCTTTTTGTAAAATAGTTTTACTTTTCACTTTTTAGTTGTGGTACAATTATCTATAATGCGCACAATTATGCCAGAATAAATTAACATGAAACTTGAACACAACCGGTAAATTATAGTAACTGTATAACTCTTTAAGCGTGCCGGTTATGTTATGAAATGGTGTAAACAATAAACAGATACGTGTATGCGATTGCAGCAATTCCGAGAGACTTGCCCTCATTTATTGAAGAGATCTGTTGGTGTCTCCGAAGTTCTTCATCAGATCTTGATCAAATTTAAATGGGACCACATGAGAAACTAAAGCTTAAAAAAAGAATCGTCAAAATCGGTTCATCTAGTTAAGAGTTTTGAGGTAACAAACATAAAAAATATATGGTCAAATTGAGAGCCCTTTTTGAAGTCGGTTAGAAAAACAAAGATATTGTTTGTAAAAGGTAGTTTATGGAATTACTGATTTGTTTACGAAAAATCTTTTACTTAGAGGAATCTACAATAGCTCTGAATCTTATTCTTACGGGTACGGGAGCGACACCTTAGGAGAAAGCTGTGTATTATACATGTAATACAAGATTAAGCAACGCCATCTAGTGACGAGAGGAAAAACAAGGAGAAGCTTGTATCGCCAGTTCATATCCAATAGTAGAAGTAATCTTCTCGGAAGCTCGTGTCAAATTGAACTTTCTGTAAACATTCACAAACAAAGTTTTTGACGCATCAAGAACGGTTTAGAATGTTCCAGAGACATTTCCTGTGCATAAGGATGCCGAAATCGTCGTGGGTCAGTTTCAATTTGAAAGCGATACGGGGCGAACGAAAGCAAAAAAGTGCGAAGTGATAAATTGGGTTTGACTAATAAAATGTGATCAATTAAAGTGCGCTGTTTAAATAATTTATTCCTGAACCCCAGATCGTAACGTAAATAAAATGCACCCGAGTTCGAAGCCAATTTTAAAGATATGAATGTATGTTCTTTGTAACCTGTCAATCTTTATTAAAATTAAAACTATAATAAAACCTAGTATTCATTTTCATAATATAAGTAGAAACCTCCCTACAAGATTGGATTCTGAAACATTCAATTATTATACTTATCATGAAAGCAAAATATACTTCAGTTAAACAAAAATTAATTGAAGCAACATTTTAATTAGTATCGTAAAATTCATTACAAAATCACTGGAATGTATTTTGCTAAGAGGAAATCGAGGTAGGAATATGTAATAGCGCTCCAACGTTAAATTAATGAAAGGAGGAATTCGGCTGAGAGAGGCAACACTCGTAAGAAACAAGAGGTAAACGATATGCTGGAGGTACTTTGTTATTGATTTATTTTGTTTTGTTGTGCAGTCTACGCAGATTAACCTATGTCTCCTGTCCCCGGGAACCTCATTCTGGTTACGACGACGTATTGACGATTTCTAATAAATAATAATAATATATATACTTATATTTCAGGGCGATAGCTTGAGTCCACTTTGGTTTTGCCTAGCCCTGAATCCTCTAAGCATGCTGCTGGAGAATTCAGGGCTAGGCTATCGGTTGAAGAGAGGCGGTCAGGTTATATCTCACCTCCTTTACATGGATGACCTGAAGCTCTTTGCCCCCAGCAATCTTCAGCTGATGGAGCTACTGAAGGTAACTGAAACTTTTAGTAACGCCATCAGGATGGAGTTTGGTGTGGACAAATGTGCGGTCATGCATGTAAAGCGAGGAGAGATTGTGGAATCCGTGGGAATTCAACTCGCGGATTCCATAAACCTGAGATCCCTCTCTCCAAACGAAACCTATAAGTATTTGGGTATGTCGGAAGCGTTAGGTATCAGCACTACTGACATGAAGCAATCGTTGAGGGAACGCTACTTTGGCCGCCTGAAGAAGGTATTCAATAGCCTTCTTTCGGAAGGAAACAAGGTGCGCGCCTTCAACGGTTGGGTCATGCCGGTATTGATGTACTCTTTCGGCATACTCAAATGGACTCAAACGGAACTTGACGCCCTGGATAGACGGGTCCGTACACTGCTGACTGCATATCGAATGCATCACCCACGATCGTCGGTCATGAGATTGAAACCACCACCACCACGGAAGTGTGGAGGCCGAGGCTTTTTAAATGCCAAAAACCTCCACAACCGCGAGATATGCAATCTCAGGGAATATTTTCTAAACACAGACGTGGGTATGCATCGAGATGTAGTAGCAGTGGACAAGGGACTCACCCCGCTCTCCTTGGCGAATGAGAACTGGCGCAGGCCTGTAGTGCTTGACACTAACGACCGCAGGGAGGTATGGCAAAGTAAGGAGCTTCACGGACGCTTTTTCCGGGCCCTACATGGGTCCGATGTAGACCAATCAGCGTCCGTAGCCTGGCTACGTTTCGGTGACCTCTTTGGGGAAACCGAAGGTTTTGTCTGTGCAATTATGGACGAAGTTATCATGACGAATAACTACCGGAGATTTATTGTGAAGGATGGCACGGTTGACATCTGTCGGGCATGTCACCGGCCGGGTGAATCGATCCGCCACATTATATCTGGTTGTTCTCGTCTAGCTAACGAAGAGTACTTGCATAGGCACAACCTTGTAGCCAGGATTATCCATCAGCAACTTGCTCTGAAATACACTCTTGTGGCATCGGAGGTGCCGTACTACAGGTATGTGCCCGACCCAGTTCTCGAGAATGGCAATATCACATTGTACTGGGATCGGTCCATCATCACTGACAGGACTATTGTAGCCAATAAACCTTATATAGTGGTGGTAGACCGAATCGAGAGGCGTGCAATGATTGTTGACATTACCGTCCCTCATGACGGGAACCTCGTGAAAGCTGAGAAAGATAAGCAAATTAAGTATCTTGACTTGGCTCGCGAGGTTGTCGACATGTGGGATGTGGACACAGCGATCATTGTACCGATTGTCGTGTCGGCCAATGGCTTAATAGCCACGAGCCTCGACCAACATCTTAGGAGGCTCTCGTTAGGCGGCTGGGTCAAGGGCCTGATCCAGAAAGCAGTATTGCTGGACACGGCTCGTATTGTTAGGAGGTTCCTCTCTCTGGAGCCCTGACCGCCGGTAGCTTGGACCCTGTTCCCGATACCGGTGGGCCTCTATTTTTTTATATTTTTAAATGTTTTCTTTTTTGTATGAGTTTTTAGAAAATATTTAAAAATGTATAAAATAAGAAATTAAATTAAATAAAGGACATAATAATATCAGCCTGTACCTAACTGTCCCACTGCAGGGCAAAGGCGTCTTCTCAAACAGAGAAGGCACGAGCATGAATCACCAGGCTTGTTCAACACGGGTTGGCGATTTCAAAGTTATATTAACTAGAAGTCCAGGTTTCCTCACGATGTTTGCCTAGCCACGGGGCCACCACGACATTATACTTGTTAAAATACAATTACAATTTTTATTGTTCCGTACCCAAAGGGTAAAAACGTGACCCTATTAATAAGACTCCACTGTCCTTCTGTTTATCTGTCTGTCTGTCACCAGGCTGTATCTCGTGAACCGTGATAGCTAGACGGTTATTTTCTGTTGCCGTTATAACAACGAATACTAAAACCAGAATAAAATAAATATTTAAGTGGGGCTCCCATACAACAAACGCAATTTATGGCCGTTTTTTGCTATAATGGTACAGAACCGTTCGTACGCGAGTCCGACTCGCACTTGGCCGGTTTTAATTGTTATACATATCTTAACTTTTAATAGTCAAAGATCCTTTGAGATCAGGCAGATCATTGCGAGTATACAGCGATTTGTTACAACAAAAACCTAAGTCGTTTTTACTGATGCACAAAAAGCTTAAATAACAGCTTTGTGATGGATCTATTACACCCTGTATCCCTAGTTTAATTATAATTACCATGTCTTTTTACTTAACAACGTTTTGAAAAGATAATAATATTAAGCTTGTGTAAGTCAGCATCAGAATCTCAAAATCTTTAAATCAGTTTCCATAGAAATTCATAATTAATTGTTGTATCACAATCATTAAATAATTAATTTCTTAATAATTTAACATCAATCATTTTATTTCATATTTTTAATGATGTTACTCAAAAGTAATATCGTTGTATAAACCAAACCTAATAGTAAAATAACAAAAATAGTAGAAATATCCGTATCGAGCAAATAAACTATTAAGAACTCAATTGTACTTACTCAAAATATCACATTTTGTCAAAATAGAGCTATTCTAAGTACACTATCAAAGGTCTACAATAGCTTTGAAGTAAATAGCCCGTGATTAAAAAGGTCTCAGCAATAATGGACGCAGACTGAGTCTTCTATAACTCTACTCTACTCTTACAGCTAGAGTGCTGCTAACTGACAATTGGCTAATTTTAGTTTTTTGACAACATTGTAATCTGCAAAAAAATCTGTATCGATCAGTCTAAGCAGTATTTTTCTACAATCAATTCTGGATTCAAGCTTTGTGGTATTTATTCCACGTCTACTTACGTTTCATAACACTCCACAAACCATCTTCATATCTTTTGATATTGTATCAATTTTTGAAACTCTCTTATAAGTAAGTATTCTTTGATATTCTTATTACCTGTAAAGCATATCTAGTTATTTCTGATTGATTTGTATTCTTAAACTTAATTTCTATTGCTTATTTACAAAATTATGGAATTTTTTATACTGCCTGTGGCGAGCGGTGCGATGATAAAAAGTGGCCGTGGGCATCATGTCGAACAATTCATCTGAACACATACCATTATATAGGCGGTAGAAGACGCACAGTGAGGCGAAATCTCTCCTCAGGCTAAGCGGCTCCACACCGCCCAAAAGTATGGGATCGTCGACTATCCGCAGCGCACGTCTTTGTACCGACTCGACATTGATTGATACTCTGACATTTTCATCTGACATGACATCTGTCTGATTATTTTATTTTCTTAAAGCCATAGACATACCATATGTACCATGGACTACCTAGACTTTTCCTTAAGCTAGTTGTACATTATTTTAAGGTTTGAGCATACTGACCCGCCTTTGTAAAGCCGTTTTTATTCGTTCTGGTCTTATTGAGATTTGAATTTGAAATTTAGAAGGGATGGCAGAAGGAATGAAAAACGGGCTTCAGCTTTTTGAGTCTTAGGTCTAGCCTGAACGCCAAGTGTCTTATAGGATATACGTATACGAAGAGTATTTTCTATTCTAAAACTCTTTAAAACTGTGAGTTACCAGCTCATGTATAACTATATTATCTGAAGTGCTCCAAAAATATATATTGTGTGTGATATACTGAGTATCATTTGTCTAAATCCTGCTATCAAGATGTGCCACTCTGGCACAAGGTGCACGTATGTACTGCGGCAGACAGGAACCCAGCGGCGCGGCGTGACGCGGCGCTGGTGCGCTCGCAGCACGCGCTGATGCGCTCACAGCATGCGCTGGAGCGCTCGCAGCATGCGCTGGAACGCTCGATGCACGCACTGGTGCGCTCTGAAAACAAGCGCGCCACGGCATCCCACCAGCCATCCCATCACGCCGTGCCACGTCTTCCTGCCCGTCCTGCCTGTTAAGCTGCCCACGTCGTACGAAGCCGGCTCTTAATTTTAACCTTTTATTTTAATTTTATTAACGTGGCTTACGTTTAGCTCTCCGGAGCTAAACATAACGCTACAGCTTCCAATTAAAAATTAAAACGCCTCAAATTGATATCTTTACAAACTTATTTGTGATAAGATTATGTCATTGATTTACACTAACAATGTACCTATTTGAACGTTCGGAATTAGATCTATTTTTGACACCACAAACTCTTGCTTATTATTATGATTTATAGTTGATAAACAGCATAGATTTTTATCACGTTGCGCCTTTATTGTTTTTCGTCTACAACTCAAAACATGGTTTTGTCAGATAGCTGCCGCTATATGACGGCATAACTACTTACAATATAAGTACATGTTTTCTGTACTGTCTCAGGGGACGATCTAAAATGTTATTCTTTCCATGAATGGAATTACTTTTTTTATTCGGGCCAGCATTATTTTTTGTGAAGTAAATATAAGCCAGTTTTATTATTGTTGAAATATTTATAACAGTTTTTAAAATAATTATTAAACTCTTAGATCTTGCATTATGTTGCATAATTATAAACCTGTTAGTACCTAATAATAATGTATATGGATAAATACATACTTTTAAATCTAAATTAATATATTAAAGACATGAAATTGTTTGTTTACATCTTTGCAAAAGGCAAAGTGTAGTAATGTTTTTATGACCGGACTACAAAAATTTATCCACTGATAAAAAGCTACACTATTGCCGAGATTAATTCGCAACGTTTTATTCCAATCTAGCGACCAGCCCCGGCTTCGCACGTATAGTAGAGCAAATAAAACTCCCATGCGGCTTGTGTTTTCCCGACATTTTTCAACCAATCACATAGACAGTCATATTTCAACCGATTTACACAAAACTTTGACAAATTATACACCTAAACCTTCGTTATGAATTTGGTGAAAACCTCATGATAATACGTTCAGTAGTTTTTGAGTTCATCGCAAACAAACAGATGAGGCGGGAGTTGGTTCAGATAGCTATTCATTCAGAAAATTTTAATAAAACTTTAAATTTTTGGATTATTTACAGTTCCAGAAAATCTGCATGAAATTTTCTGATTTGCTGATAAGATGAGAGCGTTATGCTAATATGCCCTTAACGAAATATTTTACGATATTAAAGCGAACGTAACCACGAGCGATATCATAAAAATAAGTATCGAAATGGATCGGAAATAAAATTTAAATAATTTTAACATAAAATAACAAATGTGTTTACGTAAAGGCAGATCTTGTTGGAATTTGCCAATGAAACATGAATTATTTTTGTTAAAACTCGATTTTAGGATGAAATTTACATTATTTTTCGTTTTATAGGTAGGCTGAATATCCATTAAACGAAGTTAGATAGCCCGTTACTCTGATACCCAGTTCATTGCTCCCTTTGCTCCTCCGAATAAAAACTACTACTGTACCTTTTACCAACTAGCATTTCACTAAGGATAAAAATAGACTCAAGTACATAAATTTACACTTTATTACCTTACGGAACACTAATAGTTCCATGGGCCTTATATGTACATATATACAGAAGTAGTAGTAACTAGTCGCGCCACCTAGTATCGAATAGCGGAACTAATCTTCTCGAAAGCTTGTGTCAAATAGAATTTTCCAGAATGTCCGAGCCGAAAATTCTAGAAGTTTCTAGTCGCTTCTGTAACAATGAGTTCGAAAGTCGATTGTTCTGGAAGATTCTCGAAATATCTAGAACAGTATGGAACGTTCTAGAAACATCTTCCGTGCTTTATAAAGAGCGGTCAGGTTAGTCGTAAGTCAGTTTCGATTGAACAGCGATACAGTGCGATCGGAAAACGAAAATAGTGCGAAGTAATAAAATTGTTTTTGAAATAAAGTGTGATTAATTCATTGAGGTAATAATGTACTACGCACGATTAATTGAAGTCTGCTGTTTAAATAATTTATCCCTGAACTCCAGCTCGTAACAATACATACATCAGGGTCTTACACGCGCACCGCTTGCAACTACTACTACGCACCTGACCTTTTCGACGGAAATCAGATTTCTACCAACTTCCGTATAATAAATTCCTTTTGGTACCTACATAAAATATAAAAGATAGTACACGGAATATACGTTTCCAGTAATACACGAGTAAATTGGCTGGACAATCAACCTCTACATTTTCACTTAAATATTTCTCATAAACATCTCAATAGTAAATATTCTGGGAACTACGAAACTCCAACTTTAGCCGAAATTCATGTGAAATCGAATTAATGAGCGTCACAAACAAGTTCTTGGTAAGCTCTTGTGGGTTGTTAATAAAATAAGAAGAAAATTAGATACTGTCTGAAACCATTATTGCTTACTTTTGTAAAGTTCGAGAAAGAACTTTTAGATAGAAGTCGTTCAAAGGCACTGACATTCTTTTGATTGACTGGCTTAGAGCATTGACGAACGTGACATCTGCGATTGTCACAGATTGAGGACGACCACGCAGTTGTCGCCTGTCATTACAATGTGTTTTCTTGCCTGTATGGGCTCTAAGCTCTGACAGTTATTCCCGACAAAAGATAAAAAATAATCAACCAACAGTCAATGAGTGTACGAGTATATACAGTGTATAAATATATATAAATGTAAAAAAATAAGTAATAATATATAATTGTAAAAAAACCTGAGGCGAGGAACAGATTAAATATGCTAACCAATGATTACAAATTTCACTAAATCACCATTTTTCTTCGGGTGTTAGCCTCACAAATAGTCAAATAAGTTGGAGAGTTAATTATTTAACCATTTGTTAGACTAACATTTGACGAACAAACGCGTTTTACCGAAATTTGAAAACAGAGCCTACACCTTAAGGAAAATCACGGGCTTGTTATTTTTAACCGACGTGCAAAAAGAAGAAGGATATAATATGTTCGAATAAGTTTAAAAAAATATATTTTTCAATTGTCAATTATTGTAAACCGATTTTGAAAATTAATTTTGTGTTTTAAAGGGTATACTCTCGAGGTGGTCCCATTGTCAACAAGTCGGAATCTGACGATGGGATCCCATAGAAATCAAGTGAATTCCTCAAATATCATAGGCAAACATATAGAGATTTTGGTATTTTCATTTGCACTAAGAAAGTATCATTTGGTAAAGTGGAACTGATGAAGAAGAACACAGGTGGCCACTGGAATTCCTTAATGATAGGTATGTCACGGGTATAACACATCTCGAATATAAGCGAATAAAATGAAAAACAAAAGGTACCAACTTTTGTTTTTCATTTTATTCGCTTATATTCGAGATGTCTTATAGACACCGACTTCGGAAAAGAAAGTATAATTTGTTTTGAGTTCGGTAATTTTTTTTAAATTTAAAAGGTTTTTGATAATCATTAGTAAAAAAAACATTGATTAATTTTACTGTGTGGCTTGCAAATATTTGTTCAGAAACAATTTTGCGTCATCGCTATAAAAATCTTTTATATTCCATTATGATGAGAATCTACGGCAGATCAAATAACAAAGAATGTTTCATTAAAACATAGCCATGGGACTTTTATCAAAGGTTATTTTATGAAAAATACTATACAAACTTGCTGTCCCCAAATATTGAGGCATCTTTCCTGCTCGTGAATGAGGTATAGAAGGGATCTTACGAAGAACATGGATGGATTCGTCTAATTTTGATATTGTGATGTTAAGATCACCAATCTGGTCCATTATGGAATTCCTGACAAATGGGTTAAATATGGTTCGATGGCTGCATGCATAATTTTGTGTCCTGAATTTCATGTTTGTAAATAGATGTCTCCTGTTCCGATTATGTCCCTGTTGCTAATTGCAAATTTCCGTTCACCCTAGATGACCTGAATAACTCCTCAATTGCTGCAGTAAATGTAGCTCGTTGTGCCTAAACAGTATGATTCAACCTACCGTCACCACGAAGAATCATTATAAGATTTCAATAATTTTGTTATTTAAATCTACCGAACAAATAGTATCAAAGTTACTTAGATAAGGACTAAGTACCGTTTTTAATAACACGATGAGCAATTCTACTATACAACAGTATCTAACACTGTCAACTTCTACAAATGTTGTCTACTGCTTCATCATAAAATCAAAAGCAGCTACAACAATAGCCCTTAAATGGTCATCAACTTTTTATAACATATTAAGGAACACAGGAGACGCAATTTTCCTCTACATAGCGAGGCCTTGTCCTTTGTCGAACAGACAGAAAAGGTACCGCGAACCTTTCGCCATTTTCATTTATTTTGTCTGTATTCATGGGAAAATGAGCGAATGAGCTAAAGTAGGTCCTATTGTGATTTATTTTGTCTATGGCATGGAACAAAGGAGGTTCGGCGAAAAGGGATGGAGGGAAATTTTTACCCGTCTGTGCAAACCAGAAATATTACATTGTATTATCTGTGTTCAAGCTAGTTAATTAGTTGAGAATAATGGAATGCAAGCGTGAGTTCTGCCATTATTTCCTTGGCTTGTTTTTTTGCTTGATGTAATCTAATGCGAAATATGTGGTCGTAGAATTAATTAACAAATGTCGTTTCACATTTTATAATTAGTACCTGGGCGACCGAGCTCTGCTCGGGTGAAAATAGAGAAAACGACGTTTTCTAAAAAAAATAACCTAGCTAGATCGATTTATCGCCCCCGAAAGGTCCTGCATACTAAATTTCATGAAAATCGTTGGAGCCGTTACCGAGATTCAGATTATATATTTATACCATCGCATTAGGTATACCTACCTACGCTATAATGATAGTTGTAAGAGAGATTTTACTAAATAAATATACATATACCTATACAAAAATTGCTCGTTTAAAGGTATTAGCTAATTATTTTATCCTATCTTACTAATATTATAAATGCGAAAGTTCGTTACTCAATCACACCAGAACGGCTGAAAGGAACTGAATGAAACAATAGCACATAGGCAACTTTTTGTCCCGGTATAATGTTCCCTTGGGATGATAAAACACTTCTTATGCGGGCGAATCCGCTGACAGAAGCTAGTATTTCCATAAATGTTGCTAAAGTGCGATAACCAAAAAAATCATGTTCTTCAACGACACCTCCACTCTCATGTATGCCACCTATTACATTGACTGCGAAATATGTGTGATGCATATACCTCAGCCTACCCCTTCGGGAAAACCCAGCGTTATGTTCAATTTTTCAGACATTCACACAGTGCTTGTTCGTGTAATAACTCTCACGCCCAACTGTTTGTTTTTCAACATAAAATCGCAGTTGTAAATATGCTAAGTGCATCGCAGGCAAAGCCGTAAATAACCCATAGCTAGCTACTACGTGCATCACTAAGACCTATTTCCCATGCTTTCACCGTTTCGCTAAACAAATAGCTTATAGTCAGGCAGCGGCGTAACTTTACCATCTGAAGCCCGTGGCAAATTCATAGGATTGAGGCCCTGGTAACTTAATGTAAAAAAGCTTGAGGATCCAATTTCATTCTAAAATTTTATGAAACTTTTTTCGGTCTTTCTGTTGTGTTAGGGTCCTCATGTGCCCCCGGCATTCCATCCCTCGTCATCACATGATCATACCAGGACAAACGGTTTTCTATCAGCTTTTCTGTCACTGACGCCAGTTTCAAACTTTCTCTAATATACTTATTACTCACTTTATCCATTCTCGTCACTCCGCACATCCATGGATCCATATCACTCCGCACATCCATGGATGATATGGGAAGAAAATGGATCTGGATGAAATTTGGCACAGACATAGATAATAATGTGGAATATCACAAAGGTTACTTTTCAAGGTTACGTTTGCAGCGCGATGGTATTCTGGTAAGGCCCACTGTTAATGCCACGGACATCCTCGCGGCAACGGGTCCCCTCAAATGTCGCGACACCTGAATCATGTGTTGTAGTATAAAAAAAACAAAACCAAATAGTATAAACACAGAAGGTGAATCTGATTTATCAATATATTGGTATTTGTTAGTAAAATATACGTAATATTAAGCATTATCACCAAATTTCAAATTCATAGGTCAAAGAAAAGTTAAAAAAGTTACGTCGGAACAAAATTGTGTGACAGATGATGTACAGATGGACAGACCGACTGACACGTGAGTTACAGCAATAGGGATCCGTTTGGACCCTTCGGGTACGGAAACCTAAAAAGTAATGACGAACAGAAATCAGAGTCATTCACTGAGGATGTCAGCATTAACTACCAAGGACTACTAAGCTGGTCTCCTAAATATCACATATCAAAATACCTTAGATAAAGGGGGTAACCAATTACTGCAGAATTGCAGGTGTCTGTACCATTTTCACAGAACCTCGGCTTGAAGTAGCAACATTGTTATGCTACCTGCAGTGAATTTGAATTGCCGAAAGCTCTGCCATATGTAGGAGGTGTCTCCCCTAGCAACTTAGTTCTGGGAAACGAAGGAAATGCAGAATGCAGGCAACGACTGTTTTGGTCTTGTAGATACTAATTGGTTACTGTGCCGTGAGGTGGGTGACATTTACAGATGTCATTATGTTATCTAATCTAATATAATACATTTAAACGAACAATTCTTGTATATATATAATCTGAATCTTGTGGCGATGACCTCGTGGCTAACAGTCGCACGGGTCGATCTTCAAGGTTAAGCAATGCTTGCGGAGGTCGATTTCAACATACCGAGTTTCCTCCGTGCTTCGGAAAGCACGCTAAGCCGTTGGTCCCGGCTGTCATTTGAAGATCTATGACAGTCGTTACGAGTAGTCAGAAGCTTGAGATCTGACACCAGTCTAGCCAAAGGGGTACCGTGTTACCCAGTTACTTGGTTGTGGAGGTCAGATAGGCAGCTCCGCATCGCTCCGTGTAAAACACTAGTACTCAGCTGAATCCGGTTAGACTGGAAGCCGACCCCAATATAGTTGGGAAAAGGCTAGACAGATTGATATAATCTGAATCTCGGAAATTTTGAATGCAGGGGATTTCGGGTGTAATAAATCGATAATCGTTTTCTCTTATTTCACCCAAGCAGATCTCGTTGGCCCCGGTACTTTTATTTAAATCTGAAATGGTAAGATCAACATCAATATGGCACTCATCCCAGTTCAAAACAAAACCGCTTTGCTATTTTTAGAAATGATTAAGGAAAAAAGGATATTTTATAAGTACACCCTCAAAGGAAAAAGGTTTTATGGGACACGAAATGTTGACAGAATGTTGACCTATCTTTTAAATATTTCGGTGAAACAATTTTTATTCATCTCCGTAATTACTTCCTTATTAACTTGGCAACCCAATTCAGCTATAAATACTTCACTCTTCTTTCTACTTGATACACGAAGGTCCAAAACTTCGCGGAAAATTTTCCTTAAATTAAGATGTTTTTTAAGGAAAAAATGCCGCGAACTTTTGAATCTCCCCGCGTAATTCCTTCCAGAATAAATATTCTATCTTTCTTCTTTCTTTTCGTGTGAGAATGTGGCCACTTGTGGTGTCAGAGTTTATTAAGCCGCCTCTGGGAACCCCTCAGGCCTCTGACTTGGCTATTTCAGACTTAAATTAAATAAGTCCAGATTTCCTCACGATGTTTTCCTTCACCGTTGCCTGTGATGTCCAAGATAAACTTAGAAAGTACATATGAATTTGAAAGAGTCACATTGGCACTTTCCCGGATTTGAACCCAATACCTAAGCACGAGAGGCAAGGTCTTAGCCACTGAGCCACCACGAGCTATATCTCTTATATATATATATATATATATAAAAAAGAAAGTATGTATGTTCATCTTAATGAAATTTTCAGACAATATTTAGATTGATCCAGCGGATAATCCTTTAAAGTTTGGTGGCGCTCGGATTTTTCTTTAACTTTAAACGCGAGCAAAGCCGCGAGCAGAAGCTGGTATTCTATATTATCTAATAAATCTATATAAGCTACTATGATAGATTGACAATGAAAAATAAATAATATTCGAAGACATCCTGCAATTTCCCAACCGACCTGACCAACCCGCACTGGGTCCGCGTGGTGGATAACGGCCCATTCCCTCTCACAGAGAGGAGGCCTGTGTCCCAGCAGTGGGAACATTAAAAGGCTGATGATGATGATGATCATGATGAGACTGAAAATAGAGTAAAATTGCAAGCTTATAAGAGAAATAACACACATAACGACAACAACAGACATTGACATTTTGCAGAAATATGCTATCCAAGCATCTAAATCTGACAGTGCCCTGTCTATAAATATTAATACAGCACTATAAAATGTCTTTATTGGTATGTGTGGGAAAGGATCATAAACCTGCTCTTATACTTGTCGCAGGGAAATGGGGATACTAAGGATTTCACGAAATCCCTAGGGATATCACGAAATCACGGTAGATGTTGAATTTTCTCGTTTATTAAGAAGACGTACTAACTACAAATGTTTCGTGATTTGACAAAATGCTACGTTGTCACTAAGGGCACATAAGGGCTTAGAGAAATCAGAATGTTGTTTCGACCGCCATGTCCGATCGAGTCTTATTCTCTAGTTTCCGTTTTTAGGGCTCCGTATCCGAAGGGTCAAAATGGAGCCCTATTGCTGTCTCTCACGTGTCCGTCTGTATGTCCATCAGCCGTTACAGCCAAACGGTTGGAGCTACAGTCTTCTAATTTTCACAGTATAAGCAACTTTTTGACCCAAAGCCATACAAATTTATGAATATTTTTAAGGGGGCTCCATACAGAGACAGGGGCATTAACAAAAAAAATATCTTGTAAAACAAAGGAATGAAAAGCCACCAAAGTTAGCTTTTTACAAAATTTTGTTCCGAAGAATTGTTTAACTTCCCATGGACCTATGAACTTCAAATTTGGTGATCATTTTTATTACTACGTATATTTTACTAACAATAAATTGATAAATCAGACTTTCTAAAAATACTTAACGTCAGTCTCTTAGAAACGTCATATTTTGTAGTGACATTATATTAGAATTTTGTGTCATTTATTTAGTAAGAAGACATAATAATAATCATGAACATTCGACATCTAGCGTGATTTCGTGATATCCCTAGAGATTTCGTAAAATCCCTGATATCCTTATTTCCTTGCGACATACTCATTTTAATGATGGCTTTGTGCCCAGTCTGAGTAGTTATGACAACGTATTGTAGTAGTTTTGATTTGTAGACACAACCCTCGTTATGATTTTAAACTACAGGACTTTACTGCTATACCTACGAGTTTTAAAATGAAATGAACATAAACATCACCGCATGCTGTTACATACACTATATCTTCGTCATGATTCGCAAAATTTTCTCACTCTCCCATATACTGTTAAAATATCACCGTGTCAACTTGAGTAGAGTGAGCGTGAAGTAAACTGTCATTACCCGACTACGGCAAAGCAAAAGGGAGGGTTATGTTTTTGACCGTTATGTGTGTATGTACGTATGATCATCTGTTCCCTCATTACTTCTTAACTGCGTATCATAATTTGATAAATGAGGTGTCATTGTTAACGTCTTATTTTTTAGCTGAATGGTCCGCAGGCTATGTGACGTCACATTAAATTGAATATACCCTCTAGGAGGCCCGAAGTCAAGAACACAATTTTTTTTTCATAGTGATGGTGAGAGTATAACCGTAGTCGTATGCCACCTACAATACGTTCTGCAAAGTAGCATACAACCACGTTTATACTCAGAACCCCACTATGTTGGTTTTTAGTATGGGTTTTAGTTTTTTAACTGATTTTTTATTCATCGAAAGTAATGGATAGAAAAAGTAAGTAAGTTCACTTCAACTAAATTTACACTGTGAGACTCATTAATTGAGGCAAAGGGTCAATTGGCTGCTATATTTCGGAGAGTGTGCTGTGTAACTTCAGAATTTGATTCCGCGAAGCCTTTTCCATCATCGGTCTACAAGACGTACGGCAATGCGCCGTCGGTTCATGGTAGACATCCCAGCCATAGGCACAAAACGTTTTGCGAATACTTTCATTGTGCGTGCAGCTAAGGAATGGAATCCCTGCTGGAGTATTTGTTTACTGATAGCTACAACCTATGGGTATTTAAGTCAAGAGTGAATAGGGTTCTTCTAGGGAAGCGTGCTTCACCGTTAACCACATTATCACTTACCATCAAGTGAGATAGCGGTCAAACGAGAGCCTATCAGTAATAATAATAACGATGTAACATTGTAGTATAAGTATCAATGTAAATACTATCTCATACACAGATAATATAATACTAGCATACAGATGCCTCATCCCATACAAAGAGACCGTGCCGACGCAACTAGCGTTTTTCATCTAATTATACGGATTATTTTTTGTAAATCGAACGCGTTCGGTTCAGTTCCGAGGCGATAGATAGATCACCATCTATATCCGTGGAACGGAACCGAACGCGATCGATGTATAAAAAATTGTCAGTATAATCATTACAGTACGTTGGGACAGTTTTTTTGTATGGGATGTGACACCACTGATCTCATAGGATAGTAACCAACATAGGCTGGTAACTAAATCTAAGTAAGAATTGAATTGCGCTGATCAACGGCAATCTCCACACGGAGCTCGCGACTGTTCTAGTGTTTTTGTCTCACTCGCTCACGTACTAATCCCCTGCTGGAGTCTGGATTTCTGCCGGAGTCTATGTTTACCGACAGCTACAATCTAGGGGTATTTAAGTAAAAGGTGAATAGGTTTGTGCGTGCTTCACCGCTGACCACATCATCGCTTATCATCAGGCGAGATAGTGGTCAAACGCGAGCCGAATACAAAAAATTTAAAGGTAGACTGAATAGCACTGGTGAAAGTGACATTCTATTGCCGATAACAACTGTCGAAAAATTCAAAATGTATGGGATGATTTTGATATGCGTTACCGAAATGTCACAATCCCACATAATTTTGCACTTGACAATCACTGTAAGAACGTCACATTGTTGTATATAATTATAGTAGAAATTTGAGTCTTATGACACATCAATAGATCTCAAATTGCTTATGCGGGTTCGGTGCAGTGCGAGTGTGTCTTCGTTATCTGTGATTGTCTTAACAACCACAACTTATCAAAGACCTTATACTTCTTACTACTAGACTGTGCACCAAAAAATTTTGTTTAGCTAAAATGAAATCTATTATCATACGCCTAGGTTAGCTATTTACTTATAAGCGGTAGCTAACCAAAAGCGGTCCTGGCGAGAGGGTTCCCGCTGGTAGTGTGTCCTTGTCTGACATCTTGCTAACTCAACTAATCATTGGATTTGGTAGAAATGGTAGAAAATTTTATATTTTTCATTTTTATGTTATACCAAAATGAACGAATAAAAAAATATATTTAAATACGTTTCAAAGTCTATGAAACTTTGAAACGTATTTAAATATTTTTACAGTTCCTATAATTAATCAATTCATTGTATTTAAAAAAAATTATTATATATAAATTATTATATTGGCATTAATACTGAGTAAGAGTAGTACTTTTAAATGTTTGGGCCTGGTAATACTAAATGTAAGACCACCAGGTTGGAGTTTTTGGCGGGATTTTTTCGAGTGAAGTTCAGCGGCTGTTAATATTAATTGCAAATTGATTCCTAGTGGATATTGTGATATAAAATTGGTGTAGTTTTGTGTCTCAACTGTCTACGCAACTGGACAATATGTGAAATCATTGACAGAAGCGATCTCAGGATAGTTGAGCGGCGAATTTTATTGTAGTATTGACTACCTCCGCAAAGCTTACTGGGAAGGCTGACTCGATACAATTTGCTGCCAAATACTCCAAAAACCATTAAATCTGTTACACCCGTATTCTAATGCATATATGTGAAATCATTGAGATCCTTTGGGGTATTTCAAAGCATCGTCTGAAGACTGCAGGATCATCTAACGCCTCTCCTTCATGAGCTTGAGAGTAAGATCAGAGAGTTTTTTTTCCTATCTATACGATGGGTCTTGAAGAATAAGACTTATGCAGACTTGGGATTTGAGGATTATCGAGTCCTCCCGAATACACCATCGTAAACTGCTCAATTCCTCTTCGAGTTCGGTCATCTTATCGTCGGTCTGGAGTCCGGAGTGTGCGCGTGTTGTACGTTGCCAGGTCCTGTCGTCGGTATTTGTTGGGATAGCCGGATCTCATCCGGGATTCTTTGCACCCCTTGCCATACCGTAACCTAGACCGCTACCGTAATCGAGGTTAGGCAGGCTGCCGGGCACTAGGGGCTATGTTTTATTTTTGCTATTCATGGGGAGTGCTTTGCAGGCGGGTTGGCGATCCCAGTATGGTTGTTACAAATGCACAGAGAACGCTGCTGATCATTCTCTGGTTTGTCCCTTAGTCGCCTCTTACGACACCAATGGAAAAATTTGGGATTTCGAAATTCTGTACGCTCGACACCGACTCGGTAAGTGACGTAGATTCTAAAAAATATACACACATTTTTTTTTTCAATGAATTTGGTAGGTTTAGGTAGCGTAGTTAGGTAGCATAAATACTTATATTGGGATACTCACTATTGTTTCTACAATCAATTTGTCCCGTGTTATGTTTGGTCATGGTCACCTCATTAGAAAGAGACACACTACCAACGGGAGCCCTCTCGCTCGGGCCGGTTTTTGCGCCATAGTGCACAGTCTAGTAGTAAGAAGTATAAGGTCTTTGCAACTTATTTATACTGCTAATTTGTAAAATCTTAGAATATTTTATACTCTGACATTTTCATCTGATCTGACATCTGTCTGTCCAGTTTATTTTCTTAAGCCATAGACATAACATACCACGGACACTTTTATTTTTTATTTTTTACAAAGCTGGTTGTACACTATAATCTTCAAAATAAAGGCAGCGGCAGACTGCCCCTTCTGTAAACCGTTTTTATTCGTTCTGGTCATGATTACTGATAATTGAGATTTGAATTTGAAATTCAGAAGATATGACTCAGAACGAGAAAAAACGGGCGTCAGTTTTTTTAGTTTGGTTTTGGTTGCGAAATTTGAAGGACATATTTTAGCCTTGAATTACAAAGTATATTCTTATCCACAAAGTACTAATAAAATTGTAATGAATTCAGTTTGTTAATTAGTGTTATGATTCCCTGAAGACTATAAATTAATAACTATTATACTCTCAATTGAACTTTTTACTGTTTTAATAACAAGATGTGCCAGTCTGGCACGTGGTGTATGAACTGCGGCAGACAGGTCCTCAGCGGCGCGGCGGTATGCGCGCCCTCCAGCAATAAGTACAGGCTGCGCACGCTTAACACGAGGGCCTACATATCTAGGTAGCGCTCCACCAGCCGTCCCATCGCACCGTACCACGCCGCCCTGGTCTGCGGTTGCCCCTTCGCCAACTTGGAAGAGGCGGGCGGCAACGAGAGTAGCTGAACCCTCAGTCAGTCGTTCTGCGCGAGTGGCACGTCGTACGAAGCCGGCACTTATTTTTATCTTTTTTATTAACGTAGCTTACGTTTAGCTCTTTTGGGCTAAACGTAACGTTACATAATACGAAAAACAGCTTGTTTAAAAATACATTTTCAATTAATATTTTGATTATACAACAAATTTCAAAGCGTGTGGCGTGCGCTTAGCGGGCACGTGTTCCGACGACACCTTACTAACAGACGAAAACAAGGGAATTTCACAAGCAAATAAAATAAACCATAGAGAACCTTTTTAAGAAACCTTTCGTATTCGACTCTAATAGAGGTCACATTCAAGACGGTCCCTATACAAGCCTATATCTAAACTTAATGCATTATTGATTGAGAAAAGTCTGCCTCGCGATGGTATTCGATCAGCAATGTTCATAAATTGTGGTCGCGGCCCGCCAGCGTCTCGGGGTCTCGGGTATTGGAGGCATGGCATCCGAGGAATGTGCGGCTCCATAACGGTGTGTGATGTTTTATTAAATGCCGCCTTCTTACTTTCTTTGTGAGTGATATCTTGGGGATAAAGTTGATGTGTGATGTGTTTTTTGCTGTTTACTGATGGGGGTAAAATTAAGGCTGGACAAAGTGATATGTAGCTTTAGACCACGCATAATGGATTCACTTAGGTCCATTAAAATATCCAATCCTAAGAAATATCTAATAATATTATAAAGTTGAATGATAAATGATACCAATTTATTTTGCAAACAGGTTAATATAACACTTTTACAATTCCATCTATTTTGTTTGAAAATCGATCACGCCTATACGGCTTAACCGGATTTGAATGAAACATGGCACACGAATAGGCCATAACCTGGATAAAGACGTATCGACACAGGATACTTTTTTATCCCGGTCGGTAGTACGTTCCCGATGTTCCCATAGCCCAAAATACTTTTCACGTGGGTGTAGTAGCTGGCAGAATTTAGTATTTTACAAAAAAAAAAGACCCGTATCAACTGCTTTTCTTCATAAAATAATAATAGTCTTAAAAAGGTACGACTAGTGACTGCTTATAGAGATGTAGTGATTTATGAAGAAGACTGACACGTTGCTCCCACATAAATTGAAATAAAATTATTCATTAAAATATTTTTTTTTATTTAAAACAAGATTTTTCGTATTCTACAAACCCGTTTTATTTGATTTCCATATCATGACAGTGCACAAAAAATCACTAGTCCACCATCTTGAGCCGTCCGCCATATCGGATTTAGAATGGAGTCATGAACAATGCATTGTCATCTTAACTAAACGTTTATGCAAAATTTCATCTTAATCGGTGAAGTTTAACTGCTTTAAAATTTAGTTGAAAGATTTGACCCTGTTCGGGTCAAATCTTTACATACATACATACATTGCAAGTTAAATAAAAGCTTCTAAAATTAAAAGAAAGATGATGAAAACTGCTTGATTTAAGAATCCGATTCAAAACTTTCATTCAACATCCACAATACTAACTACATAATAATATTTAAAGTTATAAAACTACGAACGACAATAACAACCTAATAAACAGATATTTCCTTGCAAATAATCTCGAAGACCAATGCAATCTGAAAAGTACGAGCACAAAAATGGGAACAGAAACTGAATTTGGTTGCTGCGGTGACCCATTTCTTTTAGTACCTACGACTTTTATAAGTATGTCGTTCAGCGAGGCAGACTTCTCATGCCAGACGAGAGCGTATTCCGATTTTTACGTGCACTTCTTTCTTGTAACGATGTGTATTATTTTGAGGAAATAAAATGACAAAAAAAAAATCTCTACTACAAACACTAATTGGAGTGCCGTTACATTATGATAGAAGATGACTTGTGATAGTTTGAAGACTTTTTTTCTGTTCGGCAAATATAATACTAGTATTTTCCTGTGGTATTTATGTAATAAACAATAGCATATGACACTCAACAATGGCTCAACTTTATATAGTGAAAGGATCAAGAAATCGTATGTGTACTTCCAGAAATTTACCTTTACTAATAAACATTGTGTAAATTATTTCATCACCGCTGCTCTCAAAACTGTGACGGAAAACATCGTGAGGAAACCGGCATTTACTGGAACCAAAAATTTGAAGACATGTGACATCCACCAACCCGCACTGGGCCCGCGTGGTGGTTTACTGCCTGGTGTGGCGGATATTCGCCCCTTATTAGCTTACAGCATAATATTTATTGGTAATAGCCTATGTTATGGCTTGGGAGACCTTCGACATCTGCCTTGCGAGATTTGCTATCGTAAAACCGTAAAGTCAATGATGGCGCCTCACTAGCAAAATCGGATATGTGCTTGCGACGCCATATTCCCGCCCCTAGTTCAGTTGTCATAACTCACCCGCATAGCGCGCACGCCTAATTTGAGCGTCGAATTCGGTTTTCTTCCTAATTTGAAAATCAGCTCCGATTCTGGAGCACATTGTAACCGCAACAGCCTAGATATCAACAGTGTACGTTTGACTGGATATTTGGATCACTGGTGGCCACCAGAGAAGAGAAGAACAGCGGGAGTCTTCAAGCATCAGGAGATCTGACCCAAGAAGCCAGCCTCGGTAAGCGATTTGCAATATTCTCGTTGGTTTTCACGTCGAATGGTCCCCAGTGTCTTTCCTATAGGCTACATATAGACGAATTTGGACTTGCACGCCTCCACGTGACAAGTCGTAATACGTTCTCATCCCGCACTCAGGGCACGGCTATTTACACGCCTGCACCTCCATTTGTTGGTCCTTACGAGCCTAGGATAGGTTTCAGCTACATAAGTTAATAAAATACTCATCCCGCATTAATATTTTGGCGTTTGAAAAAACTTACACATTCGTAAGAAAACCGCCATCTTTTTTTCCTATAATAATTATCTTACATCGAACTCTTCAAATCTTCAAGATGGCTGCTAATAAGCTTGAAATGAAACTAACTCAGCTTACAGCAAAAAAAGAAGCTATTTTCGAAAGAATTAATCGCTTATATACTTCATCCAAAAATATTTCAAATTATGATTTACGCTCAAATGAGTTATTTTTGGCACAATCTGAATCCATTACTGAATTGTATAATAAGTTTGAAACAATAATTGAACAAGTTAATGAGTTACGGTTTGAAATTGATAGTACTTCGCCAGACTACTCGTCCTTGAATTCCATTGAGGATTTATATTCATGCATTAAATACAAACGTAACCTCATACTTGGAAACAACAAAACATTCACGACAGAACAGAAAAAAGGGATCGTAAAATTGCCACCTATACAGTTACCCTCCTTCGATGGAAAAACTGAGAACTGGCCAATATTTTACGAAATATTTCGTAGTAACGTTCATTCGAATACCGACCTGACGGACGCGCAACGTGTGCAGTACTTAATCAGTAATTTGACTCATGATGCCTTAAAGTTGACTGCAGGTATTGTTCCCACAGGGAATACCTATAATATAATTTGGGACAGTCTTGTCAAAAGGTACCAAGACAATCGTAGTTTAGGTATTCATTATCTGAATAACATTCTGGACATTGAAAGTTGCGCCGGTACCGCCGTTGGTTTAAATACATACATAGAAAATTATTCCGCGTCTGTCGCTGCATTGAAACAGTTAGAAATTCCCGACCTATTAGATTTTGTATTACTGCATTGCGGTTTGAGGAAACTTGATTCCCAAACACTACAGCAATTTGAGAATAGCGTCAGTGGGAAAGAATTACCTTCTTATAAGGTATTTATCTCTTTTATTCAAGATTATGTCAAGGTACTCGAAAGGTCGCATAATAATAATTCGCAGACCGAGCCGCGCGCAAAGTATAGTGTAGCTAATTCACGTAAACAAAACACGCAAGGTGCTTCTAAGACCTTCTTATCTAGTAATGAACCGGTTTCGGAAACAAACTGCCAGCTTTGTAAGAAAAATAAACATCAGCTGTTTCAATGTCAGCAATTTAATAACATGGATTCACCGCAAGTTCGTTTCGAATTTATTAAATCGAAACGTGGCTGTGTAAACTGTTTAAGTTTGTCCCACTCATTGAATAAATGCAAATCACGTAATGTTTGTAAAACTTGTAAAAAACAACACCATTCTTTATTGCACTTTTCTGATCATAAAAATAATAATACGTCTGAACAGTCGCCGGCGGCGATCGCGGCAGCCCCGGAACCCGAGCGCTCTGTCTCGCTTAGCGCGGGCGCTCGTTCGACCGGCTCAACTATTTTGCTGTCTACCGCACAAATCTATGCGCATTGTAACGGAAAGGACAAGCTAGTGGTTAGATGTTTGATAGATAACGGGTCTCAAAATAATTTAATTACGATGGATTGTTGTAAACGTTTAAACATACCTATAACAAAATTACGTAATTCATCGTTGCAAGGTGTTGGTATGACCTCACGTCCCGTACATGGTTTTATTTATTTTACGATAGAATCACGTATTAATCCTAATAACAAGTATTATATTCACGCATTAGTAGTTGACTGCATTACGGACAGACTTCCCGCAAATCTTATTGAATTAAATGACAATATGTCATATTTAAATAATTTACCGCTTGCCGATTTAACCTGGAATATACCGGGAGAAATAGATATTGTTCTTGGTGTTCAACTGTTTCCGTACATATATTTGGGAAATAGGGTCGATTCACATTCTCGCGCACCGCCCGCTATATTGACCAGCTTTGGATACGTACTTATGGGAGATATTTCATGTCATTGTGACACAATTTCTACGTCTTCATTTACCGCTCTTGCCAACATTGACATTGAGTCAAGCTTGCAGAGGTTTTTCGAGTTAGAGGAAATTCCATCTCAACGTTTTATTAGTCCAGACGAGTTAGATTGTGAAAATAATTTCAATTCTTCCGTTTTATTTAGGGATGGTAGATATTTTGTCGATTTGCCTTTTCATCGAAACCCCTCTGAGTTAGGCAATTCTCGCGGAGTGGCTCATCGTAGACTGCTTTCACTTGAACGTAAATTTGAGCACACGCCAACCCTACGCGAGAGCTATAACAAAACCATCACTGATTATATAACGGAAGGTTATTTATCAGAGGTACCGGACTCTGAATTGTCAGAAGAAGGTTACTATATACCGCATCACGCCGTTATCAGACCGGGCAAAGATAGCCTTCGAATTGTTTTGGACGCAAGCGCCAAAACTCACTCAGGGTTGTCACTTAACGACATTTTGCACGTCGGACCTAACTTGCAAGCCGACTTGTTTTTGTTATTGCTTGATTTTCGTACGTTTCCTGTAGCTATTACCGCAGATATTAAACAGATGTTTTTACGTATCGGTGTAAATGAGCACCACCGTAAATATTTAAGAATTTTATATCGTTTCAACAAAAATGAACCTATACGCACTTTTAATTTTAACCGCGTTCCTTTCGGACTAAAGCCTAGTCCTTTTTTAGCCATGCGCACACTGCGCCACTTAGCGCGTGAGCATAGTGACCGCTTTCCTGAGGCTTCTAAATTGGTAGAAACTCAGTTTTATATGGACGATTATGTCTACTCTGTTCCTGACGAACAAGTCGCAATGAGATTAGCTCGCGAATTAATAGATCTATTTAAATTAGGTTCTTTTGATCTCGTCAAATGGGCCAGTAGTACACCCGCATTATTAGAGATGCTGCCAGAGTCTCACCGCTCGCCAGTAAATTTCTCTGATACAGATAATAATAATAATTTTAAAATCCTTGGCTTATCCTGGGAACCCGCTAACGATAATTTTTCCTTGACGACTATTGCATTGGGCAGTAGGTGCACGAAGCGAACGATTCTATCGCTAGTTGCCCGCTTGTTTGACGTACTTGGCCTCGTGGCTCCGGTCGTGTTGTACGCTAAAATCCTTATTAAGGAACTGTGGCTAGCTAAAATAGACTGGGACGAAATTCCTCCTGAATCTATTACCAGTCGGTTTACTACCTTTGTACGCGACTTTCCCGCACTCTCTTCTCTAAATATACCGCGTCATATTGGCGTTTTTAGAGAAGCTGTAGTGAATATCGTAGCCTTCTGCGACGCCAGCTTCAGTGGTTATGGATGCTGTATTTATTTACACATCACTGATGCTGAAGGCAACATCACCGTTCGGCTTTTATGTGCAAAGTCCAAGGTTTCGCCCGCAAAAATTACAACGCTAGCGCGATTAGAACTCGTCGCCGCTTTGCTTTTGTCTATGCTTGTTCGCGTGGTAAGAGATAAGCTTTCCGCTCGTGTATCTATTGTTGGTGTTTACGCTTTCTCAGATTCCTCTATTGCCCTCTCATGGATTCACTCATCTCCTCACAGATGGTCTATATTTGTTAGCAATCGTATTGCTAAAATTCATGAAAACTTACCTGCTGCTTGTTTCAATCATGTGTCAGGAAAAGAGAATCCTAGTGATTGTCTTTCGCGTGGCATGTTGCCGTCAGTTTTAATAGCTCATTCGTTGTGGTGGCATGGGCCCGCTTGGCTTCGTCAATCTGTAGATGAATGGCCTCTGAAATTCACTCCGACTGAATGTGCGGCATTGCCAGAGCTGAAAGCAACGGCTTTAGTTACTAAAACTTTAAATGATGAAGCGCATATTTTGGACACTATTGTCAACCGCGTTTGTTCATGGAATAAGCTATTGCGCATATTCATGTACATACTTAAGTTTACAAACAGACTACATAGCCAGAGTTCTGTTAAAATTATTCAAACCGCTGAAAATTTCGTTGTACGAATTCTTCAAAATATTCATTTTTGTAATGACTTAAATTTAATCAAAACTGGTGAACTTCCATCGAAGAAGCTTCGCAGTTTATCAGTTTTTGTGGACGACTATGGTATTTTACGTGTTGGGGGCCGACTTTCTAAGTCTGACCTACCATACGAAGCGAAGCATCCCGCACTTTTACCTAAACGCGATCGCATAGTTGATTTAATTATTGATCACTATCACAATACTTATTGCCATACCGGTTCTGGACTATTGATGTCCATCATAAGACAGCGGTTTTGGATATTGGATGGTAGGACTGTTATTCGTTCTCGCTGCCGCAAATGCAATACCTGCTTTCGTTTAAGTCCTACGCATCCAACCCCAAAAATGGCTGATCTGCCTGGATACCGTGTTCGCGATGCCAAGGCCTTTGTACATACTGGGGTAGATTTGGCTGGCCCCATTTCTTACATACCTATTCGTCGCAGAGGTCAGCATTCGCACAAGGTATATATATGCTTGTTCATATGTTTAGTTACTAAGGCTATACATATTGAACTTGTATCGGATCTCACATCAGAGGCTTTTCTTTCTGCCTTCAAAAGGTTTATAGCCCGCCGCGGTCCAGTGTCTGTTCTGTACTCAGACAATGGTACCAATTTTGTCGGTGCTAAGGCACAGCTCAACGACATTTATTCATTTTTACTAAACTCGACCGTGCAATCCGATATCAAACAAGAGCTTCTTAAAACTCGAATTGAATGGAACATGATCCCACCCCGCGCTCCGCACTTTGGAGGTCTTTGGGAGTCGAATATTAAAAGCGTCAAGACTCATTTGTACCGAGTCATAGGGAAACAACTTCTCACTTATGAGGAACTTCTGACCGTTCTGGTACAAATAGAAGGTCTGCTAAACTCTCGACCGCTTAGTGTTTTATCGACGGATCCGCATCCGGATGTGCTCACGCCGGCACATTTTTTAATGTCCAGTCCGCTTACATATCTGCCTTCTTCTGAACTAACAGAAGAAAGCACTAATTTAAAAAATCGAAAAAAGCTGTTAGACCAGCTTGTATTATCATACTGGAAAAAATGGCGAATTGAGTACTTGCACACGTTGCAGGTTCGTCAGAAGTGGTGCACACCTGATCACCCTGTAGAGATCGGTACTGTCGTTCTCCTGGGTCAAGATAGTGTACCGCCTTTAAATTGGCCACTAGGCATTATAACACAGGTGTTTCCTGGTTCGGATGGCATAGTTCGAGTGGCTTCAGTCAAGGTAGCTTCAGGTACATACAAACGTCCTGTCACAAAGCTTTATCCTTTGCCAACCCAATAGAGCAGTTAACACAAGTGTTTATTGCCTTAATATAAATTTGATATATCTAGCTTTTAAATTATGTCATAACTTAACTTATCAATGTTAAACCGCTTAATTAATAATCTTATCGTAATAAAACCGCTTATTTCTGAGTGCTTATTTTATGCATTTTTAAAATCGTTTCAGACTACTATTGACAGTTTCTGTAATGTATTCAGACCGCCAGAATTTTAATTTTACCGCTTATCTCATCTTTACCCCGTTATGTTACTACTAATAGGGTATGTATTTTTTGTCTTTTTTTTTGAAAGCTTTGGACCTTTCAAGGCGGGGAGTATGGTGTGGCGGATATTCGCCCCTTATTAGCTTACAGCATAATATTTATTGGTAATAGCCTATGTTATGGCTTGGGAGACCTTCGACATCTGCCTTGCGAGATTTGCTATCGTAAAACCGTAAAGTCAATGATGGCGCCTCACTAGCAAAATCGGATATGTGCTTGCGACGCCATATTCCCGCCCCTAGTTCAGTTGTCATAACTCACCCGCATAGCGCGCACGCCTAATTTGAGCGTCGAATTCGGTTTTCTTCCTAATTTGAAAATCAGCTCCGATTCTGGAGCACATTGTAACCGCAACAGCCTAGATATCAACAGTGTACGTTTGACTGGATATTTGGATCACTGGTGGCCACCAGAGAAGAGAAGAACAGCGGGAGTCTTCAAGCATCAGGAGATCTGACCCAAGAAGCCAGCCTCGGTAAGCGATTTGCAATATTCTCGTTGGTTTTCACGTCGAATGGTCCCCAGTGTCTTTCCTATAGGCTACATATAGACGAATTTGGACTTGCACGCCTCCACGTGACAAGTCGTAATACGTTCTCATCCCGCACTCAGGGCACGGCTATTTACACGCCTGCACCTCCACTGCCCATTCCCTGTCACAGAGAGGAGGCCTGTGTCCCAGCAGTGGAAACATTAATAGGCTGATGATGATGATATACAGCCAAACAAACTATAGCTTCTTTACTAGTTAGTTTTGATACTTTAAAATTACTGTTTAGACTCAACCCGTATTTTCAAAAATAAATCTTGACCCTTCACCATTGAAATTCAAAAGTAACTCCTCAGTTAAAATTACGTAAATGTCGTATCAGCCTTCCGAAATATCAATTGCATAAAAGCAAACATCGTTTCAATAAGGCTTGTAACAGGTAAACACATATTTACAATTCCTTCCGTGTGCCTTCTGCCTGATTCAACTGAAAGGTAATATATAAATATGCAATACGTTTTATTGTTAAAATAAAATATATTGTTGTTTTGATCGTTCATTCTTGTTTTGATCGTTTAACTCAAAGGCTTTTCTGTTTGCGAGATTCGATCGTCCCCTTTATTCATTTGAACTTCAAGTATGAATTGTACAATGCCAAAAGACCTTTTCTGAAAGTCACCATTTTTAACTCCGTTGTCTCCATATACGTTGGGGTCGGCTTCCTAACTAACTGGATATAGTACCAGAATTTTAAAAGAAAGAAGTATTCTACATGAGTGACTATCTATCTGACTGCCGAATAGTACGAAGGCCACGTGGCTTGACAGTTTCGTGACCTGTTTTTTTTTGGCCACGATACCATCAGCTTCATCAAATAAAGGTACTTAAATGGTAGGTACATCTAAATAAATAACAGCCTCAAAATTTTAAATCTATCTTCATTTATGACTTAATTAGTCTACTGTACAGTTAAGTACTGCCACGCATACTTATGCCCAAAAAGGCAAGGCAGCTTTGTTTTACCACCACTACCCTTCAGCCTTTAAGTAGGTACTACAACTAAATTGATTCTCCGTAATCTGTAAGCTAAGTACATATCAAACAGATGCGAACCACGCTTCGCGTTAACGTTAGACTAAACCAGTTAAAGTATAAGAAAGGCCTAGCAGTGATTAATAGGGGCGCAGACTCCTACCTATCGTCGTATTCAGTCTATTGAAGCCAGCTAGGTCAAGTGTTGCTACACGTAAATACTCAGTATACATGGTCACGTTTACTTGACGTGTCGTGCTAAAATGTTGCCAGTTTACAGAGTTAAATGATGAAAGGTGAATAGTTTATATTTCTGGGAGTATGATGTTTTTGTTAAACTGGCATCTATTACTCTAAGTGGGTATCACACTATCATACATTGGATCCTATCTCAAAACTTATTTTCCACACGACTTCAAAAAGGAGGAGGTTCTCAATTCGACTGTATTTTTGTTACGCGATTACGCCGCTAATTATGAAAAACCAAAAAGAGAAAAAAAAGTTAATAACAAAAAAAAACATCTTACAAAACACCAAGCGTTTTCGCTTGGTAGTGTTTAACTTTGTTTTCGGAAATCGGTACAAAAAAAAATTGGTTAGTACCAATGACACTGACTTCTGAAAAGAAAGTTATTTTCCACTTTATAGTGTTTTGTTTTGGTTTTTGGGTTCCGTACCCAAAGGGTAAAAACGGGACCCCATTACTAAGACTCCACTGTCCGTTTGTCTGTCTGTCACCAGGCTGTATCTCATGAACTGTGACAGCTAGACGGTTGAAATTCACAGATGGTGTATTTCTGTTGCCGCCATAACAACAAATACTAAAACAGAATAAAATTAATATTTCCCATACAACAAACATGGTTTTTTGCCGTTTTTTGCGATAATGGTACGGAACCGTTCGTGCCCGAGTCCGACTCACACTTGGCCGGGTTTTTATTAAATTCTTATTAAAGACGACATTTTTTATACGTTTATATTACATAATCATTTATATATGACACATTATCATTTAGATCTGTGATCCTATTTAAATGATAGTGACGCTGACGAAAATTCGCGCGTATAAAAATCGCAGTGCGTGCTAAGCCTTTCGTGTTATTTTTAAGACAGATTTCAAAGAAAAGTGCGAAAAAATTGCTGTAAAATAGTGCGCTCTGGTATGATCCTTTGAACGCGAGGAGTTTTAGTTTGATATTAGACAAGGCAATAATGATTATTCCAATGAAAGCTAGAAAACTTAAGGAACAAATCAACATACTTTTCATTACTAGACAGGCATTACGGCCTGCCCCCGTACCCTGACGTCTCAAAACTATCATAGTTCGACTGTAGAAAAAGGGTGTTAAAAAGGGACACATGTATACAAGTCATATACATCTGTCCCTTACGCACACTCAAATTAACCTTGATCTAAGAGTTTATGGTCACCCTCCTGGAAACTACGCTTCAAACCAAATCGATAATCTCCTTTCAAGTGCCAATGCGTCACATTGCGTACATGTGAACGTAGGTACTTGCAATTTCGTTTAGTAATAATCTTCATCAAACAATTAATGAATTTCACTTAAGACAACGACCTTGAGGGAACAAATCGCGCACTCGTTTCACTCCAGCGGGACCCAAAATTTAGTAGTTTTTTGTACTTCCCTTATTATTTTATGTCTTAAAAAAAAGCCTCAGATCAAAATGTAGATACTTAAATTGTCTTTGAGATGGTGTCAAATTCATTAAAATACGCCCAGCAGTTTTGGTGCGATTGTCGTGTTTTATCCATTTTAGACATAACTTTACAAATTAATTACACTATGTTTTACGAATAAAAATAAAAATTTTCCTAGATCAAATTATTAAGAAAATTGTCTAATGTTACATAATATATTTTTCCAAAACATTACGAATAGCCATTTAGACGTGATTCTCATTTGTAAATCAGCTACTCAGGGGTATCTGCGCCTTAACGGTGTGATATTAATTGAAGGAGATCGTGACTAAATACTAACAGCCGCACTGGTCGATCATCAAGGTTAAGCAACGCTTGACGAGGTCGGTCCGTGGATGGATGACCATTTCAACATACCGAGTTTCTCTCGTGCCTCGGAAAGCACGTTAAGCCGTTGGCCCCGGCTGTCATTTGAAGATCTTTGACAGTGACTTGAGATCTGACAACAGTCTTGCCGTGTGTTGGTCGAGCCATCAGGAAAGTTGATATGTTTCAGGTTATAAGTATTCGGTAGACGATCACAAAACGTAGTATGCATGTAGGCGTACTAGCTTCATCAAAATGTAACACTATATTTCTCAGTACATTATTCAGTCTATTTATAGGAAAATACTGAGAATTATTCGAGAACTTAAATTAGTTTTCGAACCAGACCAATAAAAGTAGATAATATTTTTATTATATATAATATATTATTTTTAGGCATAACTTCATAGACCAGGATTGATAATTTTTGAAAAGAAAACAAAATATAGTAGGATGAAACCCATTGGAAAAGGAAGAGAATATAACAAAAAATAAAGGATAAATAATTTACGGGCGATCTCCAGTCGGGAAGTGGAAGGGGGTGAGTTTTAAGGGTGAAAACGGTTTATCTCGATATCCGGCAAAACTACAAGTCCTATGGAAAAAAGTTGAATGGCAGAGTTGTAGATACTAAAAAGATCTACAACTTTTTTATTGACACTTTTTCACATAACCTCAAAATGTATGTGAAAAATTCAAATAACCAAGTTTTTATTTTTTTATTTTTATCTTTTACAATTTTTCTGTCACATAGTTTGGTAAAAACTTACCTTTTCATATCCTAAACACACTATAATTTTATCTAAGCAACTGCAGTTATGATAAAATATATTAATATGAAGTTTGTAATCTAAAGTAATATTTTAAGGAGTCTTTTTTTTTTGTTTTTTCGTACGAGGTTATCACTGTGAGTAGTTATCTTATTAATACAAAAATATAATTATTTTCGTAATTCGAACGCGTATTTTTTATCATCGTAATACTTTTTGGAATATTAGGTAACCATATTCCAAAAATATTACAATTAATAAAATACTATTACACGATGCAAAACCAACCTGCCAACCAATGGCTGTCTGCCTCCTTATTGCTATCGTACTCTTCTAAATTCTAATTAAGAAAATTAGAATGATTATTAAAATCCAGTCAAAACTATTTTTTTCTGCCAGCCTGCATGCTGTACCTCAGTTGACTTTCAGCAGGCAACCTTCACATCACTTTTCAACAAGTTGAGAGAACCTCAGCTCAGCCTAATACTAGACACGTAAGTATATTAAATGAAATCTTTGCACACCACATTGGTCAAAAACAGTATACGAACAATTTATCAAAACTCCAACTAAGTTGTTTCTTTGACACGTTAAGCCGGATTACTGAAAGCTTATAAAACTTTCTAGAGCAGTCAGCATTATAGAACTAATAGCCCGAGATCCCACTGCAAAAATCTGCAAGCAATTTATTTTTGATAAAACTCGATTTTTATGAAATATACTTTATCGTAGACTGCAGGGTTGCTCGACCGCAACTAGCTTCTCTCTTCAGGAGTTTCGCCTGTTTCGTGGGTGCGTTTGCAATATCATCTAGCTGTCTGTTATCTGCCATTCATTGGTTGCCCGGTTCAGCAGCCTTATTTTTCCCATTTTAAACAGTCTTCCCATAAAGGAGGAGGTTCTCAATTCGGATGAATCTATTTTTTTAAATATATGTTTGGACATAACTCAGTCATATAAAGACGGATTTGAATAAAAAAATGTTTGATTGTGTATACTCTCGAGGTAGTCTCATTGTCACCAAATCATAATCTGATGAGGGGATCCCATGCAAATCGAGGGAACTCCTCAAATATTATAGGCAGATATATAGCGATTTTGGTATTTTTATTAACATGGCTAGCATTTGAAAGGCAGAAATTATCATTTGGTGAAGTGGAACTGATGAAGAAGACCAAAGATGGTCACTGAAACGCCTTCATAAGTATGCCATAGATATAAGATGTCTCGAATAGTTAAGCGACTATGATGAAGCAAATGTATATAAATAAATGGTACTGATGAAAACGGTACCATCAAACTGATCTGATAATGAAGCTGGAAGGTAGACACTGGAATTCCGTAATAAAACCAGACATCCTAGTTGTATTTGGGCATATTGAATTCGAAATGAGATGTACTCTGGCTACAAATAATTGTCAGGGTAATATGAGTAGTACCTAAACTAGAAAGAGAAAATAAAAAAACGTGTCGAAAAACGAAAAACAATACGCATACCAAGACACCGACTTCGGAAAACAACAATATTTTTAGCATTGCAGTGTTTCGCTTTATATGTCGGTTTAATATTATTGTAAAAAAAAAAAATTACACCATTTTCTTTCAAATGACGTTGGATTCACTTGAAATACTTTAACATTAAGGAGTAACTATCAAACATAAATGTTAATTTATTTAATTAAGGTTATTGCAGCTAGTTATTTTCAGGCAACTCTGTATGAATCTATTCTACTATAAAGTATCATTCATGAAAATTAAGGTTTATCATAAACAAATATACATGCTGATTTTCGCAGCGGGATCTTAGGCTATAAAGCTGAGTATATTTCGTGAATAACTGCTGTTTCTAGATTCTCTGGGAATCCTATAGATAAACTAAAGTTATCAACCAGGCGTTGCTCGGTTGTAAACAAAAATACAGCTTGCAAGAGTTACAAAATAAACGTGATACTTTCTTTAAAGTAGGTACCGTATCTTTTCTTTAGATCGTCCTATCTTTCCTCTGACTGAAGTAAAATTTTCTTGCTTTCTTTTTGATTTCTTGTCTCTTCAAAAATGCCTTGAATAAAATACATGTCTTTATTCTTCAATCATTGTAGAGATTAGTTGCCTTGGTAACTTTTTAATATCCGTAAGTATGCTTTTTTTAATATCCTTTTTTTGACAGTTGGTAAGAAACACAACATTGTGATCTACATAAGTTTCGTTCACAAATGGCACAGTTTCTCTTATAGATTTAAGAATCTCCAGGAGATAACAGTGAAAATAACAATCCTAGCTTATTATTATGAAACTTTATTTTATTTTCTTCTTTTTTTACAGAATGGCTGCGCCGCATATTATGACACCTTTGAGGACAATCGAGGATAGACATGGCACTCTATATATAGTCCCACCAAAAGTTGAATAAACATTATTTTTTTCGTTTTTATCTCGTAAAATATGAAGACCGCCAACCAACAGATGGGGATTACGTCATTCATTTTTGCAACCGAAAATAGATATTTTGATTACATTTTATGGAACAGATGGACTGTATGGAGTAGCTTTGCATTGATCGAATTAGTAATCCATCGTTACCAACTCAAGTCTCGACTTAAGCGTTATATATTTTAAATAGAATGAATTGTAATGAAATTTGAACTTTGACATGTATAAAATAGAATTAGTTGTTCCTATACAGATGTATCCATCAGTCAGAGCATCATGCATTTGTTTCTAATTTTTTTTTTTTTTTTTTATATGTCTTTATTGGTTTGATTTGGGGTTTTTATCCCAATGGATACGCCGACCAGAATACGGGCCTTAGGCCCTGCAGTAACCCCCTCGGAGGGTCTCCGCATTATCAAGGCGGAGGGGCTCAGTAGCCGTGGCTTAGTCACCTACGGCGACGTGTACAGGAACCCGAGGAGAGGCCGGTCATCAGGGCTTTTGCCGATTAAGCCGACGACCGACGTAGCGGCCAACAAATAGGTTGCGCTGCCACTTGGGCGACATTGCAACTGAAGCGGTCCGTGATGTCGTATTGGAGGCATCGCGGCTGAGAGTTGGAGGCCGTGGCGGGGGAGGAGTACCGCGGTGTGCCGCTCTACCTACCTTCCGTGATCTGGACGGGGTCGCCACCGTCTGATGGCGGACGCGGTGTGGCCGCAGGAGAGGAGTGTCGGTATAGCGTTAGCCGCTCTTCCTATCCCCTGCGGCCGAAAAGCGGTAGGTAGGTGGCGGGGCCACAGACCCGACCCGTCACAAGGGGTTCAAGGGTGTCATACACGGGGTTGTCTGGCGCCCATGTGCTGGCTTGGTCCCTGGGGTGGTCACGGCGTGCAATGTTTTCTGGTGCGCCGGTGATGGAGATTACTCCCCACAGGAGGGTCCGGTGACGGACAGTCCGTGTCCGTGTTCATAAGTGGCACAGGAGGACACCGTGAAGTTTTAGTTAGTTGGAGTCCCACATAACTGCGCTATCTCCCCGTGGTAGCGTGGTATGCATAAGCATTTCTACACGCAAAAAATGTCCTGCAGTAGTGACTACTAAAGACTTTCAACTATCCAAATCAGCACGTTCTCAAGTTTGATATTCAACAGTAGAGATTATAACAGTTAACTCCGTCTCGTTTCCTTGTTAACTTTTAGGAAAATTCCATTATGTGAGTAGGTAGAAAACTTGATACCCACCATCATATACATTTACATAATATGGTACAAGGAAGATGTATAGCAACGTAACTTGCGTAACACGAACGTAATTAAGATTTTGATGAAATATGAGCAAGGGGCGGAATAAAGACATAATTGATTTCACACTCGCGCAGAGATTCATATCAATATCGTTATAAGTATTCTCTAATTTCCTCTCGTTTCGTACCCTTAAATGGTTCCCGAAGATTGAATTAAAATTACTTCACCTAAATGTAATTTACGAATATAAAATATTTCAGTGCGCAATGACCCGAAATTGATTAAATTTGTACCTTTTATTATGTACCTGCCTCCCATTTAAGATATAGCTGTAGGCATTTTAGGGGTACCTATGTAGTCAAACCTGAAACACTCTTTTTAATTTTTAACTACGTGCCATTCTTTTTGGAGGTAACAGTTGTCATGAATAAATTTAACTTTAACTATGAGATCAACTCTAAAATAGGAAACCAAATGTGTTCAGTACATTTATATTACCGGAACATTTTACTGGGATGAAAAGTAGCCTATAGTTTTTGAGTATAATCTATCTCTGTTCCAAATTTCATCCAAATACGTTCAACCGTTCTGGAGTGCTTGAGTAACAAACTTACATCCAACTATCCATCCAAACTTTCGCATTTATAATATTAGTTAGATTTGTCGACAAAATTATAATTTAAGGCCCTACATACCCTTTAGTGCTGTAAAACGGTAACTTGCTAAACCATACTCCTTAGCAACAGCTAGGTTAAAAGGTTTGAAAAAAAAATTGTTTCATGTACATAATTTTGAACACAAGGTTTTTTCGTGCTACTAATAGTTTTGCTTTAAAAAAATAATTAACAACACGATATTTTTTCGCAACTTTTGGAAACTTCTTCAAAACGATTTGGATGTTTAACAATATTTTTACACAGAAAAATTTATGGCTGGCATTCCTTCATAACTAACATAGCATATGTAAATCAAATAATATTTTGCAAACAAAACTGTTCAACAGGAGGTTCAATATTGACATTTTGGCATCGAGTGGGCGCACGGCCAGTACTGCCTTAACATTGCTGCGCCTTAAGTTATTCGTATTTATGGGTACTTTCAGCCCCTGACATATTACCATTGAATTCAGTCACTATGTACAGTGAGTAACGGTAAAAACTAAATACTTGTAAGTAATAAACTCATAACTATTTATCTTGCTTTATAAGTTTATAACCCTCAGACATATTCTCTCGAACCGTTAGAAAAACTTTTATTAAATAGCTTTGAAACAAGTGCTTCAAAGCTCTCTAATAAAAATTAAAAACAAACATTTACATACAGAATTCAAAGTAAGTGTGAATAAAAGAGAATGTACATTTTCAACTTTTCATAAAACTGAGAAGCTACTCACTGCTCTTCAAACTGACCTTTCAAACTTGCGTGGAATGATACAAATATGCAATAGAATGATTTTCTATCTGCGATGGGAGACTGGCTTGGCGAGCGAACAATTGTTATTAAATTTGTATACACAATGCTTGTCATCAAAGATTATTTCCAATTATTAAACTTGGGGTAAGTTCCCTCGACTATTTTGTCCAACTCTAGTTTAGCCTGAAAACTAGAACTTTGGCATTAAAATTGAGTTTGATTTTCTTAACTCCAAGTGCTTAATTCCACAATTATGGATGGATGAACAACAAACATTACCTATATTAACATTAAAACTTTAGCGTTTCATAAAAACAAAAATAATGATAATAGTAATAAATCATTACAATAACAACAACAATAAAAACAACAAACACATTAATATAATATTATTTAATCATCACGTTAAATTCCCATAATATATTGTGTTTCAACAAACATTATAGTTAAGATCTCGAAATTATAATTTTACTTGCGTCGCACGTAAAGTATCAAACCTAAAAAAAGTAGAGGGATTTTTTTCCAAATTATACAATAAAGAGAACTTTATTATTTTTTATTATTGTAACTTCTTAGATTACACTAAAATAAAAAGTACGTTACACAAAGAAATGCTTTTTTCTTGAAAACAGTACTGAATGCATCCATTGTTGATTTCGCTTGGGGATTCCAGGACCTTTCTAAACCCTTGAATAAAAACAACGTTCAATAATAATATTTTGAGAGTAACATATGAAATATGTAAGATAAAGTTATTTTCTAGACTAAAATCATATCGTACTTAAGGTTGAAAGCTGAATTTTAGTAAGTTTCTCTTCCTATATAATATGCATAATGATGCAACAAAAGCAACATCTTTTAGAAGCTTCAAGTGCGCAAGCTTATAATCTTATGATAAACAGGGTAATAAAGTAAAAAAAATAATTAAGATGAAGATGCTTCATCGTCATCACAATCATTTCACTAGAAATACGTCCACAACTGGATGTAGGCCTCCCCAGCGTCGCCATCTCAACCGATCCTGTACTTCTCTCATCCTTCATTAGAGGTCATCGAAAATGTTTAACTTAACAGAATAGTTCGATGATTAAGAAAAAGCAGTAAAAAATCATTACTGTACCCAAAAGAAAACTGCAGCATCGAACACGTCCCCTTGATGGGTTCCCGCATTGTCGAAGCGGGGAGGCTCAGTCGCCGTGGCTTGGTCACCCACGGTGAAGCGAAGAGGAACTCGAGGAGAGGCTGCACGTCAGGGCTTTTGCCGATTAAGCCTATGGCGTAGCGGCCAAAAAGTAGAATGCAGTGCCGCTTGGTAATAGAGCCGACATCACAACTGTGGCGGATGTCGTATGGAGCTTTCCAGGGTCCTCCATACGATATCGCGGCTGTGGGTTAGAGACCGCGGCGGGTGAGAAGTATTGCGGAGCGCCACTCTCCCTACCTTCCGCGGCCTTACGGCGTCGCCACCGTTCAATGGCGGAAACGGTATGGTGGCAGGGGAGGTCTCTATCCCCTGCGGCCGAAAATTGGTAGGTAGCGGGGCCACTGAGCTGACCCGTCACAGGGAGACCAAGGGTGCCATACACGGATAGCCGCGGCGGGTTCGCGGCACCATAAGCGGCACAGGAGGACACCGTGGAGTCGTGGCGGCCCAGTATGCATGAGCAACAACCAAGGCAAAAAAAACCCGGCCATACTTATTTATCAGGAACAATTTACATTGTGTTTGATACATTACTTAACATTACATTACATTGCATTCATCATTATTAATAATATTAATATAAATTCTAAAAGTACATGCATCCTAAATTATAATAATAAAAAAATCCTAAATTATTTAAAAAAGAAAGAAAACATGACAACTTACAACAATAACAAAACGTAGCTTTTTTTTAAACAGAAAATTTCAATACTTTTATTAAATTACAATGCTTCCATTGAGTACAAGTTTCTATCCAACAGAAATGCTTTGAGCTGAGCCTTAAGTAGAAAATAAAAAAATAAAAACCGCCTGCAGTCTATTAAATATTTGTACAGCTTGATAATGAGGGCTATTCTTGACAATGTTGAAATTAGGTACAACTTTATTTCTAAAGTCCTTTCGACGAGTGTTTTCCCTGGCTGTTCTTTCTTCCCCAGATTCGTATTCATGGATATTTTTTTTTTAAATTAACTCACAACACAACTATATATAAGCTGGGCAACGTTAGAATATGGAAGTGCTAAAAATGAGATCGACAGCTTTCTCTTTGTGAAATTCTGGCAATTGTAAGTATTGCTCTTTTTTGGAGAATGAAGGCTCGCTGAGAATTATAACCGTAGCATTTCCCCCAGAACGGTATACGGTATAACGGTATATTATCAAATCTTTAGTGAAAACAATAAACAGAATGGGACCCAATATGGAACCTTGTGGTACCCCAGTAGTAATATTAATCATGGATGATTGGTATGTGTTCCGTTGTCCATTCTGATCTATAGTACTGGTTTCTACACACATTTTCCTATTTCTTAAATACGATGTAAATAATTGCAGGGCTCTGTCTCTAATACCATAATAATTTAGTTTAGCAAGTAGATTGTGATCAATCGTATCAAATGCGGACGACAAATCTAGAAACATACCTGCTACCTTTAATTTATGATTCATTTATTTTGCTAATCACATCATCTAAAAGTTAATAAATATCATCTCCAGTGCCAATTCCTTTCTGGCAACCGAACTATCTTTCATGTAGAACTTTATTTAAATATGCGAGTAGGACACGCGCACGAAGGGTTCCGTACCATTTGTGGTATTTATTAAAGATCTACTTACGTTTCATAACACTCCACAATCCATCTTCACATCTTTTGATATCGCATCAATTTGTGTAACTCATTTTTATATATATTCTTTGTATTATTACCTGTAAAGCATATTTTTAGTTATTTCTGATTGTTTCTTTATTTCTTTAACTTAATTTGTATTGCTTATTTGCAAAATTATGGAATTTTTTATACTCTGACATTTTCATCTGACATGAACTGTCTGTCTATTTTATTTTCTTAAAGCCATAGACATACCATAGGTACCATGGACTATAATACCTAGACCTTTCCTTAAGCTAGTTGTACATTATTGTAAGGTCAGAGCAGACTGACCCGCCTTTGTAAGGCCGTTTTTATTCGCTTTGTTCTGATTGAGATTTGAATTTGAAATTGAGAAGAGATGGCAGTTCGAATGAAAAACGGGCTTCAGTTCTTTTCAGTCTTGGAACTGGTCTGAACGCGGACAGTGGTGGATATACTGTGTACTAGAATACGAAGTGTATTTTTCTACTCTTGAACTCTTAAAAACGGTGAATTATCCGCTTATGTAAAAAACTATTATTATTTGAAGTGCATCAGTTAATATATATATATTTTGTGTGGTTCCCGAGAGCATTATTTCCTGAGACTTACCCTCAACGGCCATCTCGTGACATCAAAGGCCTCGCTGTTTGACGTATTGAGCCATAGCCGGCCTCCACACACCTCGGAGCCTACGTATTTACCCGTTTGCCTGATTATCCGTCCTGCTATCTACTCTACTGCCTACCTGACTGATTTCCTGGCTTGACCACCTACCCGTGGTGTCTGTTGACCTGCCTACCTGCCCGATTGCCTGCATGTCCGTCGTAGCTGCCTGATCACCTACCTACCTCGGGCATTCCACGACTTCTTGCCCGAGCTGCTGCCTGGATAGCTGCCCACGTCGTGCGAAGCTGACCATAGTTCTGCTCTCTATATCCTTTTTATTTTCATAATTTAATTTAATTTTAACCTTTTATCTTAATTTTAATAACGTGGCTTACGTATAGCTCCACTGAGCTATACGTAACGCTACAGTTTGGCGCCCAACTTTTAAATAATTGGGCGCAACGTTGTTTGTGCGCCCAATTATCTGAATCCACCCCATCACCCACACTATACCTACTTTTCACTCTATCTTTTTTAACGTGGGCTCGACCTTTCATCATCCTTCTCTAAATTCTAAAAAACATACTTACACAAGTATATACAAAGGCTAACTTTTGGTTTCTCTTACAGGCCCCATTTCATCATCATTTTCTCTCTTTACACTTTTGATAGAACTTAAACCTATTAGGCAACTTCTTTTTCCCTCCTTATGTTTTCTCTTTGTTTTATTTTTAGAGCGGTATTCCTCTAGAGCGGTCTGCACAACTCAGAAAGCCTTATGTGCAAAGAGCGGTCCCGTAACTCTTTAAAAATAAGCCAAATGCGTGGAGTCTTCTTAAACTTCTTAATTCCCTTGAATCTTATTCTTAAAGAATGAGGTGTTATTTTAGAGCGGTTTGCATAACTCGGAAAGCCTTATATGCAAAGAGCGGTCCCGTAACTCTTTAAAAATAAGCCAAATGCGTGGAGTCTTCTTTAATATTTTTTTTTCCCTCTTGTATCCTTCCCTCTTGTATCCTTCCCTCTTGTATCCTTCCCTCTTGTATCCTTCCCTCTTGTATCCTTCCCTCTTGTAACCTAGTTCCCTCTCAAACCTAGTTCCCTCTCAAACCTAGTTCCCTCTCAACCTAGTTCCCTCTCAAACCTAGTTCCCTCTCAACCTAGTTCCCTCTCAACCTAGTTCCCTCTCAAACCTAGTTCCCTCTCAACCTAGTTCCCTCTCAACCTAGTTCCCTCTCAAACCTAGTTCCCTCTCAACCTAGTTCCCTCTCAAACCTAGTTCCCTCTCAAACCTAGTTCCCTCTCAAACCTAGTTCCCTCTCAACCTAGTTCCCTCTCAACCTAGTTCCCTCTTATAGACTTGAGAGTTCCCTCTTATAGACTTGAGTCCTCCTCCTCTTATAGACTTGAGTCCTCCTCCTCTTATAGACTTGAGTCCTCCTCCTCTTATAGACTTGAGTCCTCCTCCTCTTATAGACTTGAGTCCTCCTCCTCTTATAGACTTGAGTCCTCCTCCTCTTATAGACTTGAGTCCTCCTCCTCTTATAGACTTGAGTCCTCCTCCTCTTATAGACTTGAGTCCTCCTCCTCTATGAGTTCCTCTTGTTTAAATAAATAGTTTCTTAAAAGGTTTTCAAACAGGTGCGGGTAACGACACCTATTAAAAATAAATAAGCCTTCGTTATATCTTAATAAATATTTCCTTGTGGAGTATACGTCATTGAATGTGAACTATATCCCCTAACGTGTGATTGAATGAGAGTGTTTGACGAAAGTATGAAAGATGTTGTGTGATAGAGCAAGGATTATATTTAAACCTCAAAATTTTCTTCTAGTTGAAAATTTTTCTGGGGTCATCGGGGAAATGTGGTATTTATTAAAGATCTACTTACGTTTCATAACACTCCACAATCCATCTTCACATCTTTTGATATCGCATCAATTTGTGTAACTCATTTTTATATATATTCTTTGTATTATTACCTGTAAAGCATATTTTTAGTTATTTCTGATTGTTTCTTTATTTCTTTAACTTAATTTGTATTGCTTATTTGCAAAATTATGGAATTTTTTATACTCTGACATTTTCATCTGACATGAACTGTCTGTCTATTTTATTTTCTTAAAGCCATAGACATACCATAGGTACCATGGACTATAATACCTAGACCTTTCCTTAAGCTAGTTGTACATTATTGTAAGGTCAGAGCAGACTGACCCGCCTTTGTAAGGCCGTTTTTATTCGCTTTGTTCTGATTGAGATTTGAATTTGAAATTGAGAAGAGATGGCAGTTCGAATGAAAAACGGGCTTCAGTTCTTTTCAGTCTTGGAACTGGTCTGAACGCGGACAGTGGTGGATATACTGTGTACTAGAATACGAAGTGTATTTTTCTACTCTTGAACTCTTAAAAACGGTGAATTATCCGCTTATGTAAAAAACTATTATTATTTGAAGTGCATCAGTTAATATATATATATTTTGTGTGGTTCCCGAGAGCATTATTTCCTGAGACTTACCCTCAACGGCCATCTCGTGACATCAAAGGCCTCGCTGTTTGACGTATTGAGCCATAGCCGGCCTCCACACACCTCGGAGCCTACGTATTTACCCGTTTGCCTGATTATCCGTCCTGCTATCTACTCTACTGCCTACCTGACTGATTTCCTGGCTTGACCACCTACCCGTGGTGTCTGTTGACCTGCCTACCTGCCCGATTGCCTGCATGTCCGTCGTAGCTGCCTGATCACCTACCTACCTCGGGCATTCCACGACTTCTTGCCCGAGCTGCTGCCTGGATAGCTGCCCACGTCGTGCGAAGCTGACCATAGTTCTGCTCTCTATATCCTTTTTATTTTCATAATTTAATTTAATTTTAACCTTTTATCTTAATTTTAATAACGTGGCTTACGTATAGCTCCACTGAGCTATACGTAACGCTACACATTATAGCAAAAATGGCAAAAAATCACGTTTGCTGAATGGGAGTCCCACTGTTTATTTTATTCTGTTTCTAGTATTTATTGTTATAGCGGTAACAGAAATACATCATCTGTGAAAATTTCAACAGTCTAGCTATCACGGAACATAGACAGACAGATAGACCGTTGGATGGACAATGGAGACTTAGTAATAGGGTCCTGTTTTTACGCTTTGGGAACGGAACCCTAAAAAACATACACTCGATCGAAGTGAGGCTTTTTAAATATAAAAAAATGAGAGAGATTTAGTGTGAGAACAGAAAGACTTATACCGATTCTCTCCTTTTTTTAACGAAATTTGCCATGAATTCTTTGATTCACTCTCTATACTGTTACAATTAAGGAAATGGCCGGCCGCCCGGCACCTCGTACAAAATTCACTTCAAACAGAAAAAGATTAGGTAGGAACCTATTCTAAATTCAAACTGCATTTTTTTTTTTAAATAGAACGACAAAAACAGTGCCATTACCAATGTCTGTTACTATCTATCCATCTCTATACATCAAATGGTTTAGTTTATTCCACTGAAAACGAATTAAATGTATAGTCAGCCGACTGTAAAAAATGATGTTGCATTCGTCCGAGCTCTGACAAATGATCTTTACAATTTATTGAGTGCACACCAGTGCAGTATTTGACGCGTGTCGGGCTCAAAATGCGTGGACGCGATTTTATAAAAATCGACTTTATTTTAGTGGATAATTCTGTTTTACCTCTTTTGTTCAGGTACACCTACTGCTAGAACTTTCAAAAATCAAATAAAGGAACTGCTGGACGTGTTACTGGATTACGCACTTTTGAATAGGTAAACAAATTGAAGTATAGTTTTGTGAAAATTATTAATACAATATGACATACCTGTGTCCCTCCAAGTGTTAAGCAGGGCTGTACTACCTAACACTTGAGGGCATCACCATCAGGGCTGTACTACCTAGAGAGTTACCGCGGCCCTGACACAAGCAACTGAAGGGACACGGGTGGGTTTTACTCAGTAAAAGTCTGATAGACCCTCCCGTTTCACCCAGAGCGGGAGAAGTCATTGTATGATTTCCGATTAAAAAAAATGGATGTACTACTTAAAGTACTCGTAGATATATCCCTTTACCAAATTTCGCCAGTAGTGTTTAAGTTCCATGTAGCGGACGAGCCCAATGACATCAACCAGCCAAAATCAAGACTCCGGATGCTACTGAGAAAATTCAGATGAAAAACCTGGTAATATTTTTCCTGGACCGGAAATCAAATCCAGTTCTATATGCTCAGCCATAGCTCTTGCCAACGAATAAAAAATAGAGGTAATATACTAATCAATAAGCAATTAATTAAGCTATACTGCATTTCTAAAAAAAACAATTGAAACACATCCCAACACACAATACAAAACAAAAGACAAGCAACAAGTACACAACAGTTGCGAAATAAAATAGTCTCACATTTCAAGGGACGTGTCGCAACGTCAAATACTTCCATATTCCCCGAAATCGTAACTTTATCCCCATCGAGAAAACACAATGCATCTAGAAAGTTTTCACATAAACAAAACATAGTCGTGAGCCGCCGTGACTCGTAAATAAGAAAGATGGCGGGTCTTGGGACGAGCAAGGTCTGCCCGGGGACGCACAGGCCCTTTCAATGAACTCTTCACTGCGCGGCCCTTTCTTTCTTTCTTTTTGCTGTTGAAATTGTGTTTTTGTTGATGCATGTTGATGCGGCTTACGTTGGTTGAAAGTGTGTGCGTTGCTGGACAGATTGTGTAATTTAGGTGACTCATACTTCGCTGACAAACATTTTGATTAAACTTTATGTAAGTGTTACTAGTTACAATTGTATTTCAATCAATTAACAGAGAATATAATGGAGAACGTTACCCCAACAAGAAAGTGTCTTCTAGAGTGATATGAGTGGAACTTATAATAAGTGCGCAATCTGCTGAGAATATGCGCCACATAAAAATTTGTGCGTGTCGTAGTCGTTGAAAAAATGGGAAAACGATTCCTGCTGGAGTAACGTTGTTCCAGCAGGAAAATTCTAAACGAATGATCGGAGTGAGAAATATTGTGCATGGGCAGAGAGCTTATAGTTGTGCAAAAATGTGCACCGAAAATATAATTGGTGCCTCATCAGGTTTTTGAGATATTGTTTTTACTGCTGGAGTAACGTTTTGCAGAATCGTGTAACTCTAAAACCATTGTATGTGCATCTGTAGAATAAACTACACAAGTACCTGTAGTATATAATCTTTCCTAAATATTCTATTTTTTGCAACATTATACGGGAAAACTATGCAATATTTTCATATATTTCCATTTTACTAAGTACTCATTCATTTTTATCAATCGGGTCTTATCACGAAAAATGTCTATCTAAAGTCAACCCTTTCCTCTTATTAAATAACAATGGAACCATTCCGTCTTTAGGATACTAGTTCCTACCAGTGGCTTCGCCCACGTGGAATTCAGAAATTATCCCGAGGGAATGCACGCCCGGGATAAAAACACCTCCTTTGTTTTAAGTCTGTTTAAAATATCCTTTATCTTTCTACAAGGTCCAGATTATAATTATCTTAACCAAAGTTTTATTTCAGCGGTTTCAGCGTGAAAACGTAACAAACATACAGACAGTTACTTTCGCATTTATAATATTAATACGTTTACGAATGGATGTGTCAGGTAGCAAACACCGCCCATTTTTTTTTTCTTTTATAAAATGAAGGAATTGTACCATTACCTAAATATTATACAAATGTGATGAAAATGTATCGTGGCAGCGTGAAATGTGGATGCCGAGTAAAATAAAACCAAAAATAAAGCGGCTTAACGATTTCTTTTGTGCTGATCTGCGACAAGAGAAAAACGTAAAAAATGTTAGCTACTTATCTCGGCGAAATTTAGAAAAAAAAAAATGAAATGCAGAAAGTTTGACATCTACCTACCAATATTAGAGGTGGTTTTTTATTCTTCTTGATGAGCCAGCTATTGGCCTTGATCTCGCCTGAAAAGCAATAGATGGATTCTACGTTCGCGCCAAGAAGACGCTCTTCCTTTTTTATAACACCAGCAATGTATTTAAAAACCCGGCCAAGTGCGAGTCGGGCTCGCGCATGAAGGGTTCCGTACCATTATCGCTAAAAATGGCAAATAAATCACTTTTGTTGTATGGGACCCCCACTTAAATATTTATTTTATTCTGTTTTAGTATTTGTTGTTATAGCGGCAACAGAAATACATCGTCTGTGAAAATTTCAGCTGTCTAGCTATCACGGTTTATGATATACAGCCTGGTGACTGACAGACAGACGGACCGCGGAGTCTTAGTAATAGGGTCCCGTTTTTACACTTTGGGTACGGAACCCTAAAAAGTTACTAATTGTAACCTAGGGGCACAATTTTTTTTTTTCTGTATATGGTATATCTTTTAAATTGGTCCAATATTGGAGGAGGAAATAGTCGAAAGCCAAACCTCGAATTATGACTTTTATGTAGGAAATTCAGTCAGATGTCTGGGACTTCATCATAACTGTGCCGTAATAGTAGGCATGCCACAGTCCTTCTGCCTGCAAATAACAACAAAAATGCGAATACTATAACTTTTTTTTCACTGGACATGAAATGATGATTTGGAGCTTCCAGCTGAAACAAACCGATACTGTATTATTGTTACGGTAATCAAGATAATAGAAATAGCACATGAAATTAGGCATTCCCAAGAGAAATAAACTTCATCTAATCTCATCTATGCACAAACAAGTACATACCTTAGTAACTAGGCATTTACATCAGCAACGGACTACAAAATCGACTGTTTGTTTTTTTTCGTCGTTTCCATAATACGTCGATAAAACTCTATCTAGCGATCGACACTAGGCATTTGTATTAAAATGCAAATAAAATCCATTTGAATATCTGATAAAATCAGATTGGAAACGAAAAGAGAAAACGAACGAAATTGATTTTTATTTCTCTTTTTACTATAGGCACGGGCAAAGATTGAAAATTGTTAGGTTTCCCGGCCTAGCTTTGCTGAAATCCTGACACATTGAATATACCATGACGTGTGGGAAAGTGGGAAAAATATGACATATTGACTAACAAAACATTTGCGCCCGTAGTTTTATTTTATTTTTATTTAAGTGTATATATATATAGGTAGTTATTTTTAATTAAGTATTTTATACTATGTAAATTTTAATTTAGATAATTGAATAAAACCATTCAAACAAGTTACTACAACAGAACATTATAATAGAAATTCTTTCATGAAAAATATGACCTAGTTTCCGTTTTTCACTACCATTTTACGGAGGAAGTTTAACATTGCAACTTTTCAACTCAATTCCGAGCATAACTTTATTTGTAAAAGTAGTGCAAAGCATGAGACATATAATGTAACTGTGTGAGGTGGAGGATAAGTTGGAAAAGAAAAAAATAATCAGCGAAGAGTGTCAGGAATACAAATTTTTGTTATGACCCCGTAGCAGTGCTACGACTTAGCAGTTTGCTACGGCGTAGCAGAAGCTACACTGTCGTAGCTCAGCCGCTACAATGCAATATCTTGCTCATAGCGCGGAGATGTATAATAACTCCGGCTAAGTTGAATTTACGACTTTATGATGGTATACTAAACTACTTAATTGCAAAACAAGAGTTTTTAATTCCGCTTAACGTTGTTTTCATTACCAAGCTTCCTTATGTATAAAGTTCGTTTACAACGCCTGCCCAGATTTCTGTGTTAATACTTTAGTTTAAACTTATACAACATATCACATACTCAGAAGTTGTAGCAACATATCTGCGACAAATTCCTTGACCCACTTGCAAGAGGTTTGTGATCACAGAATAACGTGGAGTTAATGTCGTAAATAACTTTGCAAGCCTTCATAAACACTGGGACAGCAGCTTTAATCTTTCACTCCGTTGTTTTGGAATGAACAAACACAATTTTGATAATTATCGCGTTTCCTCTCATGCAAGGGCTAAGGGATTATTTTTTTATTACATTAACTTGTATTGTTTTGGTAAGCTTAAATGACAGGGGAGATTAGGCATGCATGTCTGTTTTGTGTCAGGGTTGGTTTCGCTTAAAACCTTTAAAACATTTTAAATGTTAAGCCTCCATTGCGATATTGTAATTTTTGGTGATACACGATTAGCACTTTACTGGAAACAACGGCATGTAATCATGATTTGGCTTTTATAATATCAGATAAGATTTGTTATGCTTTCTCTCTTCTTCTGTTTCGTTCACTCACTGCTGAGGAACACGACCACAGACGAGGCGTCTCCAACTTATTTGGTCTTGTTCAGTAGCAACCGCTCGGTATATGCCACTTCCTTGCCAGCATGCGTAAGACCAGACGATATGTGAACGTAAACTGAAAAAAACCCGCCAAGTGCGTGTCGGAATTCGCACATTTGGAGTTCCGTACCAAACCGCAAAATCAAGTTGGTTTTAAAAGAAAAAACCGGCCAAGTGCGAGTCGGACTCGCGCACGAAGGGTTCCGCACCATTGTCGCAAAAAACGGCAAAAAAAAACACGTTTGTTGTATGGGAGCCCCCCTTAAATATTAATTTGATTGTGTTTTTAGTATTTGTTGTTATAGCGGCAACAGAAATACATCATCTGTGAAAATTTCAACTGTCTAACTATTACGGTTCATGAGATACAGCCTGGTGACAGACAGACAGACAGACAGACAGACAGACAGACAGACAGACGGACCGCGGAGTCTTAGTAATAGGGTTCCGTTTTTAGCCTTTGGGTACGGAACCCTAAAAACCGGCCAAGTGCGTGTCGGAATTTGCACATTTAGAGTTCCGTACCAAACCGCAAAATCAAGTTGGTTTTAAAAGAAAAAACCGGCCAAGTGCGTGTCGGAATTTGCACATTTAGAGTTCCGTACCAAACCGCAAAATCAAGTTGGTTTTAAAAGAAAAAACCGGCCAAGTGCGTGTCGGAATTTGCACATTTAGAGTTCCGTACCAAACCGCAAAATCAAGTTGGTTTTAAAAGAAAAAACCGGCCAAGTGCGTGTCGGAATTTGCACATTTAGAGTTCCGTACCAAACCGCAAAATCAAGTTGGTTTTAAAAGAAAAAACCGGCCAAGTGCGTGTCGGAATTTGCACATTTAGAGTTCCGTACCAAACCGCAAAATCAAGTTGGTTTTAAAAGAAAAAACCGGCCAAGTGCGTGTCGGAATTTGCACATTTAGAGTTCCGTACCAAACCGCAAAATCAAGTTGGTTTTAAAAGAAAAAACCGGCCAAGTGCGTGTCGGAATTTGCACATTTAGAGTTCCGTACCAAACCGCAAAATCAAGTTGGTTTTAAAAGAAAAAACCGGCCAAGTGCGTGTCGGAATTTGCACATTTAGAGTTCCGTACCAAACCGCAAAATCAAGTTGGTTTTAAAAGAAAAAACCGGCCAAGTGCGTGTCGGAATTTGCACATTTAGAGTTCCGTACCAAACCGCAAAATCAAGTTGGTTTTAAAAGAAAAAACCGGCCAAGTGCGTGTCGGAATTTGCACATTTAGAGTTCCGTACCAAACCGCAAAATCAAGTTGGTTTTAAAAGAAAAAACCGGCCAAGTGCGTGTCGGAATTTGCATATTTAGAGTTCCGTACCAAACCGCAAAATCAAGTTGGTTTTAAAAGAAAAAACCGGCCAAGTGCGTGTCGAAATTTGCACATTTAGAGTTCCGTACCAAACCGCAAAATCAAGTTGGTTTTAAAAGAAAAAACCGGCCAAGTGCGTGTCGGAATTTGCACATTTAGAGTTCCGTACCAAACCGCAAAATCAAGTTGGTTTTAAAAGAAAAACCGGCCAAGTGCGTGTCGGACATCGCACATTTAGGGTTCCGTACCAAACCGCAAAATCAAGTTGCTATTAAAAGAAAAACCGGCCAAGTGCGAGCCGGACTCGCGCACGAAGGATTCCGTACCATTATCGCAAAAAAAACACGATTGTTCAGCATGTGGCAGCCCCACTTAAATATTTATTTTATTCTTTTTATAGTACTTTTTTGTTATAGCTCATTTCAAATTCATTTTATTTTAACGTTCACAGTTATAACATGATGACAATCACAAAGTGCTAAGAAATTAAAACTAACAATGACCATAACAATTTAGCAACGGGTCCTAAACTAGGCACAGCCTGTGTCTTGGTGACCCAAACATTACACTAAGTTATTATGTAGGTATAAAAGTCCTGCTAGCTCTACGCGACAATTAATGAGCTGCAACAGAAATACATCATCTGTGAAAATTTCAACTGTCTAGCTATCACATTCCATGAGATACAGCCTAGTGACAGACAGACAGATAGACAGACAGACGGACAGTGGAGTCTTAGTAATAGGGTCCCGTTTTTATATTTTGGGTACGGAACACTAAACAATATTGAAAGGTATCGTTGGTTGAGCTTGGTCGTTGGCGTTCAGTAGTTTCTGCCTACTCTCATAGGAAAAAGGAAGATTAGCTTTAAAGTTTATATTTTTTGTAGTCAAACTCGAGTGTCTATATTTAACTCTTATGTACTGTCACAAAATTTAAATCCACACAATCCCTCAATAAAACAATGTTGACCGAATTTAAATTGAATTTGACAGCCAGTAGTGAGCCAAAGGACCAGTACCTAATTTGTAAACATTCGGCGTACAGAAAAACAATGCGGTTCGTTAAGATCCATGTTGCCTAACTGAAATCACAGCAGCTGTACCGATTCAACGAAATATTTTAATCCGATTTTCTGTTTATAATTCAATGAAGCCGTAATTTTGGGTTTTGTGAAGATTATTTTGTAATGGCCGCTTGCTGAATTGTCTATTATAGAGTTTAAGTCTGTCGGAATTTTGAATAGATTAAAAATTTTGGAAACAAGACTTTCTCGAGTCTATTTGCATATTGATTTAGTGTCTCTTCATCACTTTTTTTACACTGCCTGACTTTTTGGTCACCATCCAAAAACAAGTTTAGACATTAGATACCAATCAAAGGCAAGTATCTTACTGACAATAATAACCTACTTTAAAAAGAAAGAATGAATCAGCTGTTAACATTATTTTTTTGAGTTATTTGAATAAAAATAAACTCAGCTGCTGTTTTTGTTTTTTTTTTTTAACTTTGCGCCAAACTAGGTATTTCTTCCTGTATCGTGGGCGCGTTTACAAACATATAAACTCACATACACAACACTCAGAGCCAGAACAACTATCTGTAGGTCATACAAATATTTGTTCCGTGCGGGAATCGAAACCGCGACACGCAGCGCAGCAGTCAGTCGCTCAACCACTGCCCCAACCGTGCGCTCGACCGATATTCTTCTGTGGTTGTGGCTAAAAACACTGCTTGTATGTGTTAGTATACTTATGTATTTTCTGAAATAGACACTACATCATAATATTATATTGCCGTAATATGAAGTTTCATTTATACTCGTAATGTATACTAAAAATATTATTAATTGTAAAAAATATGGACTTTTTATGGACAATGACCATTTTTTTTTCAGAGACCCTCGCAGGATTTAGATACATGCCAACAATAGAGCTATCACGCGCATATTGTTCTATTTTCAAAATGCCTCGTTCGAGCCCAGCCAGCCTTCACTCGTTCTGACAAGTTGGCTGACGTGTTTACCCGCTCTGGGCGTTCGATACGTCTTTGTAATTTTATAAAACGGGAAGTTTTGTAAGGCTAAATTATTCACAGTGTTCATCTAGTTGAAAATGCTTTAATTATCGGTCTTACGGTGAAATAGTGGTCAAACAGGCGCACCAATAATAAACAAAAAATACAAAAAAGATAGACGTATAAAAGAGTTTTTGTTTGCTAAATATTGGTATAGCGTTAGTGAGGAAGGTTTCAGAAACAGTAGTGGCAGTGGATCTTTGTGTCTCTGAAGTTGGCTGCAAGACCATGCCCAGTTGCTATTTTTGTATCAATGTTGAAGTAGAAGGTGTCATTGCATAACTGTCTCTTTCACTTGCTTATGTTTGTCGCACCGTCATATGGCAAAACTGTCTCTTGCGCAATGGTTTGCAAAGCCTACTTCAGAGACACAAAGATCCGCTGTGACTACTATACAATTTTGCTAAACAACTGTTATGATTTTGTGTAAATATTTACAGACAGAAAGGTTAAACTGTTAACAAAAATTTCTTGCAAGAGTCATTATTTCATCATCTCGAAAGTTTTGCTTTACAACAGCATTTTTTACTTCTTCTTCGTGTCGCTGACACGACAGTCGCTCAAATTTGTTTGGCCCAAAACTAAGCTATTTTACGGCATTGTCGTTAGCAATGCATATATCACTATGGTTGCATATTTTGGGGCACAGAAGGTGGAGTATGGTTTGCGACTCGGCTTCACATACACCCTGCCGGGCGAGCACGGCCTCAGTGATCACGCTTTTATCACGCTTTTTGCTCCCAAACTGTGATAAAAATGTGTGGCTTAAGCCTGTCACAGTAGACCCTGCTCTCCTACTAGCTGTTGTTTCGTTGAGTAACACCTTCCTACTTGGTTTCTGAGCCAGTTCAGGGACTTCCAATCTTGTGATATGGAACAAAACAATTTTGTTCATTGTGTTGTACATTTACCAACCGTACTTATATAAAGTCGACTTTAAGATCAAACTCTTCGGAAGTTTGCTCTAATTAATCAAACATCTTTGGGTAACTTACCATTGTTAAACATCCGCCTAAACTCCCGTTTACTTTAAACAAACAAGACAACTTAAACTTTATGGTTACGTTTCTTCAACATGTGATCATAACAATATACTTGCTTATTTTTTACTTGAATCTGCCCGCGGCTTCGTCCACGTGAATAAAGTTTTATTCTCTCCCAAGGAAACTTCCTAAGTAGATGAGAAAAGTCATAATAATATGTCATATTTTATTCTATTCGTATGTCAAAAAACATAAAAATCTGTTCAGCGTGTTTGATGTGAAAACGTTAAAGACTGACAGACGCATTTTCGCATTTACAATATTAGCGTATCTAAATAAGTGGTAAGCAATGATGTGGTCGATGATGAAGCACGCTTTCCTAAAAGAAACCTTCTTCACTCTTGAAATAAAGACCTTCAAGTTATAGCTATCAGGAATACAGACTCCAGCCGGGAATTCTGACTTTACAATCACAAATATCACAAATAATCCTTCAGTACATTAAACAAATCCACAGACTTAACGCCGAGTACACACTGCTGACTATCACCTCTAAACCGTTCATATCGCTGCGTTTCTGATTAAACCACCGAATTCATGGTGAAGCGTCGATGCTAATATAATAAAGCTAGTCAAAACATGATTGACATGGGCACTTATAAAACGTCGACAAAAGGTGTACGGTTCGGTTTGGTCGTTTCCTATGGATAAGAACCGGCAAGAAACTCCATGGTTACTCTTTTAAAAAATGGTTTGGTTTTACAGTATTTCCATTTTACACCATTAGCACTTAGATATGGGGGGACAACGTAGGCCCGCCAATAAGTCGTAAGAAAAACAAAAAAAGATAAAAAAAGATATTATATAAAAAAAAAACGAATTATAAAGTTAACAAATGTTAAGAAGCATCAAGGCCTACAATGTTCACACATTTACAAAACAATCGGTAAAAGAATCTATACAAAGTATAACAAGACTAAATTTAACATGTGGCACAAATGTTGTTATCAGTGCTGTAACTATTCCTAGCAAAGGGTTATAAAGATGATTTAAAACCATAGTAAAAGTCTATTTAAAAGAAATAATGAGATTGAGAATAGTTAGAGATATCCACACATTTGTGCCGTTTATGAGTTGCCAGTATAAACAGTACTCCTTAGTTGTTCGCAAAAGTGAATGTATTCTTCTGCTTCATGGTTTCTACTTACAGTTCCTGTTAGAATTGCGAAAGTATCGACTTCTAAATAGGACTTTGTTTAGTTTTCACGCAAAGGAAAAGGTACGTAATCCATGCTATACTGAACAACTCTCATCCAAAATAAGTCTGACCCAGATTACTCTATAAACCTCGGACATAAACTGAGCTAGTCTATTTCATTAGACGTATTCAGTTACTATCTTTGTTTTATTTTGTGTAAATAAAGAAAAAACTTAACAAAAATACACCTAGCTTCTAATAAAAACACTACAAACTGGCAAATTACTTCAATTTTGGCAGTCGGTATTCTTGTTTTTGTTTCTTCGTTTTTTGACACCGACTCGATTTTTTTTCACTTTGTAGTTTTTATTTGGAAGTCGGTTGTATCTTTTTGTAAAATATTCAGATCGTATTTTTTATTGATTCTTTATGTTTGTTTATTTATTTTTTATTTTATTTTATAGTTAATATAATAATTAGCATCAAACAGTTAATAAAATAAAAATATTGTAAAGTAAAGTTTTTTTTTTGATTTTTTTCTTTTTTTTCCTTCTTTTTTTTAAATAATTTTCCCTCATTCTGACTTTACACAATACTTACAAAATAATTACAATGTAAACTGGGTAAATCCTTGTGAAATATGATAGCTTATTACATAGAGATTGTAACAACATAAGTTTCATACATGGTTCCTATACAAAACTGCCGAGAAATCAGCGTTTTTTAATTTTAGTACAATTTTACTATCTATAATGCCCACAATTATGCCAGAATAGAATACCCGAATAACATGAAAACTGAACATAACCGGTGACCGATTTCACCGGTTATGTATACCAGGGTGAACTGTACACATCGGCGTACCCCTTTAAAGCGGTGTGATGTTAAGTTAAGATATGGTGTAAACAATAAACAGACATGCGATTGCAGCAATCCCGAGAGACTTGCCCTCATTCATTGAAGAGTTCTGTTGTATGTCTCCGAAGTTCTTCATTAGATCAAGAAGCAAAAGCTTTAAAAAACTGGCCAAGTGCGAGTCGGACTCGCGCACGAAGGGTTCCGTACCATTATTGCAAAAAACGGCAAAAAAATCACGTTTGTGGTATGGGACCCTCCATTAAATATTAATTTTATTCTGTTTTCAGTATTTGTTGTTATAGCGGCAACAGAAATACATCATCTGTGAAAATTTCAACTGTCTAGCTATTACGGTTCATGAGATACAGCCTGGTGACAGACAGACAGACAGACGAACCGCGGAGTCTTAGTAATAGGGTCCCGTTTTTAACCTTTGGGTACGGAACCCTAAAAAAGGAATCATCAAAATCGGTGCATCTAGTTAAAATAATGCGAAGTCACCGTCGTAAATAACTTTGCAAGCCTTCATAAACACTGGGACAGCAGCTTTAATCTGTCACTCCGTTGTTTTGGAATGAACAAACACAATTTTGATAATTATCGCGTTTTCTCTCATGCAAGGGCTAAGAAATTAAATTTTTATTACATTAAATTGTATTGTTTTGGTAAGCTTAAATGACAGGGGAGATTAGGCATGCATGTCTGATTTGTGTCAGGGTTGGTTTCGCTTAAAACTTTTAAAGCATTTTAAATGTTAAGCCTCCATTGCGATATTGTAATTTTTGGTGATACACGATTAGCACTTTACTGGAAACAACGGCATGTAATCATGATTTGGCTTTTGTAATATCAGACAAGATTTGTTATGCTTTCTCTCTTCTTCTGTTTCGTTCACTCACTACTGAGGAACACGATCACAAACGACGCGTCTCCAACTCATTCAGTCTTCTTCAGTGGAACCACTCGGTATATGCTACTTACTTGCCAGCATGCGTAAGACCAGACGATATGTGAACGTAAACTGAAAAAGACCGGCCAAGTGCGTGTCGGAATTCACACATTTAGAGTTCCGTACCAAACCGCAAAATCAAGTTGGTTTTAATAGGAAAAACTGGTCAAGTACGAGCCGGACTCACGCACTGAGGGTTCCGTACCAATATCGCAAAAAAAACGGCAAAAAAAAAAACACGATTGTTCTATGGGAGCCCCACTTAAATATTTATTTTATTTCTTTTTTAGTACTTTTTTGTTATAGCTCATTTCAAATTCATTTTATTTTAACGTTCACAGTTATAACATGATGACAATCAAAATGTGCTAAGAAATATAAAACTAACAATGACCGTAACAATTTAGCAACGGGTCCTAAACTAGGCACAGCCTGTGTCTTGGTGACCCAAACATTACACTTAGTTATTATGTAGGTATAAAAGTCCTGCTAGCTCTACGCGACAATTAATGAGCTGCAACAGAAACACATCATCTGTGAAAATTTCAACTGTCTAGCTATCAAATTCTATGAGATACAGCCTAGTGACAGACAGACAGTGGAGTCTTAGTAATAGGGTCCCGTTTTTATCCTTTGGGTACGGAACACTAAAAAATATTGAAAGGTATCGTTGGTTGAGCTTGGCGTTCAGTAGTTTCTGCCTACTCTCATAGGAAAAAAAAAATAGCTTTAAAGTTTATATTTTTTGTAGTCAAACTCCAGTGTCTATATTTAACTTTTATAGTACTGTCACAAAATTTAAATCCACACAATCCCTCAATAAAACAATGTTGCACACCGCACTGTGTTTAAGTTGAAGTAAGTATGTTACTTGTGTCACTTTTATTTGTATTAAGTTGTTTTTTCTTCTTCTTTTTTTGTATTTTGGCACCTTTTTTTCCAAATACCCACATGTATGTGATTTTGTGTGTTGTGCTGTGTCTTTTGTGTGCACTGAATAAATGGTTTATCTATCTATCTATCTATCTATCAAATTGAATTTGACAGCCAGTAGTGAGCCAAAGGACCAGTAGCTAATTTGTAAACATTCGGCGAACAGAAAAACAATGCGGTTCGTTAAGATCCATGTTGCCTAACTGAAATCACAGCAGCTGTACCGATTCAACGAAATATTGTTAATCCGATTTTCTGTTTATAATTCAATGAAGCCGTAATTTTGGGTTTTGTGAAGATTATTTTGTAATGGCCGCTTGCTGAATCGTCTATTATAGAGTTTAAGTCTGTCAGAATTTTTGAATAGATTAAAATATTCGGAAACAAGACTTTCTCGAGTCTATTTGCATATTGATTTAGTGTGTCTTCATCACTTTTTTTACAATGCCTGACTTTTTGGTCACCATCCAAAAACAAGTTTAGACATTAGATATCAATAAAAGGCAAGTGTCAATAAACCAGCTGTTAGCAACATTTTGTTGTGTTATATGAACCACAATGTACTCAGCTGCTGTTTTTTTTTACTTTGCACCACACTAAGAACTTCTTCCTGTATCGTGGGTGCGTTTACAAACATATAAGCTTACATACACTACACCCAGAGCCAGAACAACTACCTGTAGGTCATACAAATATTTGGTCCGTGCGGGAATCGAACCCGCGACATGCAGCGCAGCAGTCAATCGCTCAACCACTGCGCCAACCGTGCGCCCGACCGATATTCTTCTGTGGTTGTGGATAAAAAAACTGCTTGAGTGTTTTAGTACTTATGCATTTTCTGAAATAGACATTACATCATAATATTATATTGCCGTAATATGAAGTTTCATTTAAACTCGTAATGTATACTAAAAATAATATTAATTGTAAAAAATATGGACTTTTTATGGACCATGTCTATTTTTTTTTCAGAGACCCTCGCAGGTTTTAGATACATGCCAACAATAGAGCCATCACGCGCATATTGTTCTATTTTCAAAATGCCTCGTTCGAGCCCAGCCAGCCTATACTCATCCTGACAAGTTGGCTGACGTGTTTACCCGCTCTGGGCGTTCGATACGTCTTTGTAATTTAATAAAACGGGAAGTTTTGTAAGGCTAAAGTATTCACAGTGTTCATCTAGTTGAAAATGCTTAAAACATCGCTTTACGGTGAGATAGTGGTCAAACAGGCGCACCAGTAATAAACAAAAAAATACAAAAAAGATAGACGTATAAAAGAGTTTTTGTTTGCTAAATATTGGTATAGCGTTAGTGAGGAAGGTTTTAGAACTACAGTAGTGGCAGTGGATTTTTGTGTCTCTGAAGTTGGCTGCAAGACCATGCCCAGTTGCTATTTTTGAGTCAATGTTGAAGTAGAAGATATCATTGCATAACTGTCTCTTTCACTGGCTTAGGTTTGTCGCATCGTCCTATGACAAACTGTCTCTTGCGCCATGGTTTGCAGAACCTTCTTCAGAGACACAAAGAACTGCTGTGACTATTGTACAATGTTGCAAAACAACTGTTTTGATTTTGTGTAGGTATTTACTGACAGAAAATCTAAAATAATAACAAAAATGTCTTGCAAGAGTCATTCAATCAACGTTTGGCTTTTCGACCGCATTCTGTACTTCTTCTTCGTGTCGCTGCCACGACAGTCGCTCAAAATTGTATTGCCCAAAACTCAAATTTGTATGGCACAAAATTAAGCTATTTTACGGCATTGTCCTTAGCAACGCATATATCACTATGGTTGCATATTTTGGGGCACAGAAGGTGGAGTATGATTTGCGACTCGGCTTAACATGCACCCTGCCGGGCGAGCACGGCATCTGTGATCACGCTTTTATCACGGTTTTTGCTCCCAAACTGTGATAAAAATGTCACCGTCACTGTCAGCCTGTCACAGTAGACCCTGCTCTCCCACCAGCTGTTGTTCCGTCGAGTTACACCTTCCTACTTGGTTTCTGAGCTAGTTCAGGGACTTCCAATCTTTTGATAAAGAACAAAAACAATTTTGTTCATTGTGTAGTACATTTACCAACCGTACTTATATAAAGCCGTCCTTAAGATCAAACTCTTCGGAAGTTTGCTCTAATTAATCAAACATCTTTGGGTAACTTACCATTGTTAAACATCCGCCTAAACTCCCGTTTACTTTAAACAAACAAAACAACTTGAACTTTATGGTTACTTTTCTTCAACATGTGATCATAATAATATACTTGGTTATTTTTTACTTGAATCTGCCCGCGGCTTCGTCCACGTGAATAGTGTTTTATTTTCTCCCAAGAGATGAAAAAGCTCATAATAATATGTCACATTTTATTCTATTCGTATTTCAAAACTCATAAATATCTGTTCAGCTGGTTTGACGTGAAAACGTTAAAGACTGACACACGCATTTTCTCATTTATAATATTAGCGTATCTTAATAAGTGGTAAGCAATGATGTGGTCGACGATGGAGCACGCTTTCCTAAAAGAAACCTTTTTCACTCTTCAAATAAAGACCTTCAAATTATAGCTATCAGGAACACAGACTCCAGCAGGGAATTCTGACTTTACAATCGCAAATATCACTAATAATCCCTCAGTACATTAAACTGCTGACTCTCACCGCTAAACCGTTCATATCGCTGCGTTTCTAATGAAACCACTGAATTCACGGCGAAGCGTCGGCGCACTAATATAATAAAGCCAGTATAAACAGTACTTACTCCTTAGTTGTACGCAAAAGTGAATGTGTTCTTCTGCTTCATGGTTTCTACTTACAGTTCCTGTTAGAATTGCGAAAGTATCGACTTCTAAATAGGATTTTATTTAGTTTTCATACAAAAGAAAAGTACGTAATCCATGCTATACTGAACAACTCTCATCCAAAATAAATCTGACCCAGATTACTCTATAAGCCTCGGACAGAAACTGAGCTAGTTTATTTCATTAGACGTATTTAGTTACTATCTTTGTTTTTTTTTTTTGAAAATAAACAACATCATCTGCCTGGCCTTTTCCCAATTATGTTGGGGTCGGCTTTCAGTCTTACCAGATTCAGCGGAGTATTAGTGTTTTACATGGACCGAACTGACCTCTACAACCCAGTAACTGGTAACACGATACCCCTTGGGAAGACTGGTGTCAGATATCAGGATTCTGACTACCCGTAACGACTGTTATTGTTTTTTAAATGACATCCGGGACCAACGGCTTAACGTACTTTCCGAGGCACGGAGGAAACTCGGTATGTTGAAATGGTCACCCACCCACGGACAGACCTCGTCAAGCGTTGCTTAACCTTGAAGATCGATCCGTGCGGCTGTTATTATTTAGCCAAAATAAACAAAAAACCTTTTTTCAAAAAAATACAACACTTCTCATACAAACACAACAAACTGAAAAATTACTTCAATTTCGGGAGTCGGTGTTCTTGTTTTTGTTTCTTCGTTTTTTGACACCGAATACTGAAATATTTTTCACTTTGTGGTGGTTTTATTTGGAATTCGGTTGTATCTTTATGTAAAATAGTTTAACTTTTCACTTTTTAGTTGTGGTACAATTATCTATAATGCCCACAATTATGCCAGTAGAGATTATCCGAATAATAGGAAACTTGAAAATAACCGGTGAAATTGGAGTGTACCAGGGTGAACTGTACACATCTGCGTACCCCTTTAAAGCGATGTGATTTTAAGTTATGATATGGTGTAAACAATAAACAGACATGCGATTGCAGCTATCCCGAGAGACTTGCCCTCATTTACTGAAGAGTTCTGTTGGTGTCTCCGAAGTTTTTCATCAGATCTTGATCAAATTTAAATGGGACCACATGAGAAGCTTAAGCTAAAAAAAGAATCATCAAAATTGGTTCATTTAGTAAAAAGTTCTGAGGTAACAAACATAAAAAATATACGGTCGAATTGAGAACCCTTTTTGAAGTCGGTTAGAAAAACAAAGATATTGTTTGTAAAAGGTAGTTTATGGAATTACTGATTTGTTTACGAAAAATCTTTTACTTAGAGGTATCTAACAATAGCCCTGAATTTTATTCTTACGGGTTAGGGCACTGGTGCGACACCTTAGGACAAAGCTGTGTATTATATATGTATTACAAGATTAAGCAACGCCATCTAGTGACGAGAGGAAGAACAAGGAGAAGCTTGTATCGCCAGTTGATATCCAATAGTAGAAGTAATCTTCTCGGAAGCTAATGTCAAATTGAACTTTCTGTAAACATCACAAACAAAGATTTCGACGCATCAAGAACGGTTTAGAATGTTCCAGAGACATTTCCTGTGCTATATATAAGGAGGCCGAAATCGTTGTGGGTCAGTTTCAATTTGAAAGCGATACGGGGCGAACGAAAGCAAAAAAGTGTGAAGTGATAAATTGGGTTTGAGTAATAAAATTTGATCAATTAAAGTGCGCTGTTTAAATAATGTATTCCTGAACCCCAGATCGTAACGTAAGTAAAATGCACCCGAGTTCGAAGCAAATTTTAAAGATATGAATGTATGTTCTTTGTAACCTGTCAATCTTTAATAAAATAAAACCTAGTATTTATTTTCATAATATAAGTAGAAACCTTCCTACAAGATTGGATTCTGAAACATTCAATTATTATACTTATCATGAAAGCAAAATATTCTTCAGTTAAACAAAAATTAATTGAAGCAACATTTTAATTAGTATCGCAAAATTCATTACAAAATCACTGGAATGTATTTTGCTAAGAGGAAATCGAGGTAGGAATATGTAATAGCGCTCCAACGTTAAATTAATGAAAGGAGGAATTCGGCAGAGAGAGGCAACACTCGTAAGAAACACGAGGTAAACGATATGCTGGAGGTACTTTGTTATTGATTTATTTTGTTTTGTTGTGAAGTCTACGCAGATAGACCTAAACAACGGGTGAAAAACCGGCCAAGTGCGATTTAGACTCGCGCACGAAGGGTTCCGTACCAATATCGCAAAAAACGGCAAAAAAAAACACGTTTGTTGAATGGGAGCCTCACTTAAATATTTATTATATTCTGTTTTTAGTATTTGTTGTTATAGTGCCGACAGAAATACATCATCTGTGAAAATTTCAACTGTCTAGCTATCACGGTTCATGAGATGGATAGGTTAGGTTAGGTTAAGACGGGCTGGTGTCCGCAACTCCACGTCTAAGCGCGTATTTTGCGTACGGGTGGGATTCGTCTTCCTCACTCGATCCATCCCAGCTCCTCGAGGAAAGCCAGCAGCGCCTTGGTGTTGCCAACCATTCTCTGTACGGTACCTGAGTCACCGAGGAATTTGGCCCTGTAACCAGCGATTACTGGGCAGCTTAGGAGCAGGTGTGCTGCTGTCTCTTCCTCCTCCATGCATGCTCTGCACAGTGGGCTGTCCGTGATCCCTAAGACAAAAAGATGCTTGTTAAAAGTCCCATGGCCAGTTGTTACGGCTGTGACTGCACGTAACTGTGGTTTTGACAGTCTCAAGGCTTTCTGCGTAAACCGGCCATCTAACGAGGGAAGCGCCTCCTTGGCCTGCCTGCACTCACTATGGTCATTCCACAATTTGTGGTGTTGTTCCCTGGTGCGCTTTTTTACCAGATTCCGGAGGTACCCGAAGGGTAGTGGTACGATGGGTTCTGGTCCCACCGCCACCATACTGGAACCTCTTCGGGCCAGCTCATCCGCTGCATCATTACCTCGAGAATCGCTGTGCCCCTTGATCCATTGAATGGTTACTCTATTGCGTGTACCGACCTGGTTCAGTCGTTGGTGACATTCGTGTATAAGTCCCGAGCTAACCGTGACGCTGCTCAGTGCCTGCAGGACGGCCATGCTGTCCGAGAGAATGCGTATAGGGAAGTCCTCAACCTCCCTGGCCGGTTCATGAGATACAGCCTAGTGACAGATAGACAGACAGACGGACAGTGGAGTCTTAGTGATAGGGTCCCGTTTTTATCCTTTGGGTACGGAACCCTAAAAATGACGCTTAACGAAGTCGACAGTCACTTATTCTTCCCATTATTGGGGTTTATTTTGTACTGGACCTACCCGGGTATGTCATTCTGGTTACGACGACGTTTTGACGATTCCTAATAAATAATAAAAATATCAGCCTGTACCTAACTGTCCCACTACAGGGCAAAGGCCTCTTCTCAAACAGAGAAGGCACGAGCATAGCGATCCACGGTTGTTTAACACGGGTTGGCGATTTCAAAGTTATATTAACTAGAAGTCCAGGTTTTCTCACGATGTTTGCCTAGCCACGGGGCCACCACGACATTATACTTGTTAAAATACAATTACAATATTTATTGTTCCGTACCCAAAGGGTAAAAACGGGACCCTATTACTAAGACTCCACTGTCCTTCTGTCTGTCTGTCACCAGGCTGTATCTCGTGAACCGTGATAGCTAGGCGGTTATTTTCTGTTGCCGCTATAACAACATATACTAAAAACAGAATAAAATAAATATTTAGGTGGGGCTCCCATACAACAAACGCAATTTATGGCCGTTTTTTGCTATAATGGTACAGAACCGTTCGTACGTGAGTCCGACTCGCACTTGACCGGTTTTAATTGTTATACATATCTTAACTTTTAATAGTCAAAGATCCTTTGAGATCAGGCAGATCATTGCGAGTATACAGCGATTTGTTACAACAAAAACCTAAGTCGTTTTTACTGATGCACAAAATGCTTAAATAACAGCTTTGTGATGGATCTATTACACCCTGTATCCCTAGTTTAATTATAATTACCATGTCTTTTTACTTAACAACGTTTTGAAAAGATAATAATATTAAGCTTGTGTAAGTCAGCATCAGAATCTTAAAATTATGAAATCAGTTTCCATAGAAATTCATAATTAATTGTTGTATCACAATCATTAAATAATTAATTTCTTAATAATTTTACTTCAATCAAAAGTAAGATCGTTGTATAAACTAAACCTAAAGTAATAATAATAGTAAAAATATCTGTATCAAGCAAATAAGCTATTAAGAACACAATTGTACTTACTCAAAATATCACATTTTGTCAAAATAGAGCTATTCTAAGTACACTATCAAAGGTCTACAATAGCTTTGAAGTAAATAACCCGTGATTAAAAAGGTCTCAGCAATAATGGACGCCGACTGAGTCTTCTATAACTCTATCGTATTACAGCTAGAGTGCTGCTAACTGACAATTGGCTGATTTTAGTGTTTTGATCACATTGTAATCTGCAAAAAAATCTGTATCGATCAGTCTAAGCAGTATATTTCTACAATCAATTCTGGATTCAAGCTTCCGATTAAAAATTAAAACGCCTCAAATTGATATATTTACAAACTTATTTGTAATAAGATTATGTCATTCATTTACACTAAAAATGTACCTATTTGAACGTACGGAATTAGATCTATTTTTGACACCACAAACTCTTGCTTATTATTATGATTTATAGTTGATAAACAGCATAGATTTTTATCACGTTGCGCCTTTATTGTTTTTCGTCTACAACTCAAAACATGGTTTTGTCAGATAGCTGCCGCTATATGACGGCATAACTACTTACAATATAAGTACATGTTTTCTGTACTGTCTCAGGGGACGATATAAAATGTTATTCTTTCCATGAATGGAATTACTTTTTTCGGGCCAGCATTATTTTTTGTGAAGTAAATATAAGTCAGTTTTATTATTGTTGAAATATTTATAACAGTTTTTAAAATAATTATTAAACTCTTAGATCTTGCATTATGTTGCATAATTATAAACCTGTTAGTACCTAATAATAATGTATATGGATAAATACATACTTTTAAATCTAAATTAATATATTAAAGACATGAAATTGTTTGTTTACATCTTTGCAAAAGGCAAAGTGTAGTAATGTTTTTATGACCGGACTACAAAAATTTACATACATACATACATAAACTCACGCCTTTTTCCCATGGGGGTAGGCAGAAACTACAGGACGCCACCTGCTACGATCCTTACATACTTCTTTTGCTTCACACACATTCATACATCTAGTCATACACACACGCCGGTTATGGGTACTGCCTACTTGGCCTTTCTGAAGAACATCACCTATAAGGTCTATGTATGTCTTTCTAGGGCGTCCCCTCCCGGCGTTTCCATTCACGTCTGCCTTGTAAATACCTTTCGTTAGTCGACAAAAATTTATCCACTGATAAAAAGCTACACTAATGCCGAGATTCATTCGCAACGTTTTATTCCAAACTAGCGACCAGCCCCGGCTTAGCACGTATAGTAGAGCAAATAAAACTCCCATGCGGCTTGTGTTTTCCTGACATTTTTCAACCAATCACATAGACAGTCATATTTCAACCGATTTACACTTAACTTTGACAAATTATACACCTAAATCTTCGTTATGAATTTGGTGAAAACCGCATGATAATACGTTCAGTAGTTTTTGAGTTCATCGCAAAAAAACAAATGAGGCGGGAGTTGTTTCAGATAGCATTTCATTCAGAAAATTTTAAAAAAACTTAAATTTTTTGGATTATTTACAGTTCCAGAAAATCTGCATTAAATTTTCTGATTTGCTGATTAGATGAGAGCGTTATGCTAATATGCCCTTAACGAAATATTTTACGATATTAAAGCGAACGTAACCACGAGCGATATCATAAAAATAAGTATCGAAATGGATCGGATTTTTTTTTTAAATAATTTTAACATAAAATAACAAATGTGTTTACGTAAAGGCAGATCTTGTTGGAATTTGCCAATGAAACATGAATTATTTTTGTTAAAACTCGATTTTAGGATGAAATTTACATTATTTTTCGTTTTATAGGTAGGCTGAACATCAATTTAACGAGGATAGATAGCCCGTAACTCTGATACCCAGTTCATTGCTCCCACACACACATACACACACATCAGCACGTTTGTTAACTATTCTAATATTTTTATTTATTCTGTCTGATATAATATTACTGTCACTTTATCACGGGGAAGACACTAGCACATGCAACACAGTTTTACTAGCGCAGGTGCTAGTGAATCCTTTAATCTAAATTGTATCCATTATGTCAATAAAGAATTATTATTATTATTCATTCATTTATTCTTCTTTCTTATTCAATACATTTTTAAATATTAAAAAAAAAAAATACTTAAAAATATAAAAAATAGAGGCCAACCGGTATCGGGAAATGGGTCCAAGCTACCGGTGGTTAGGGCTCCAGAGACAGGAACCTCCTCACAATGCGAGCCGTATCGAGGAGTACTGCCTTCTGTATCAGACCCTTGATCCAACCGCGCAATGACAGCCTCGACAGATGGTCGTCGAGGCTCTTGGCCATCAGGCCGTTGGCCGTAACGACAATCGGCACAATGATCGCCGAGTCCACATTCCACATGTCGACAACCTCGTGTGCTAAGTCGAGATACTTGATTTGTTTCTCTTTCTCAGCTTTCACGAGGTTCTCGTCATGTGGGCTGGTGACATCGATTATCATTGTGCGGCGCGCTAATCGGTCTATCACCACTATATCCGGCTTATTGGCAACAATAGTCCTATCAGTGATGATAGACCGATCCCAGTACAGCGTGACATGGTCATTTTCGAGAACTGGGTCGGGCACATACTTGTAATACGGTACCTCAGAATCCACAAGATTGTACTTCAAAGCAAGTTGCTGGTGAATAATCCTGGCCACTTGGTTTTGCCTGTGTAAGTACTCGCCGTTAGCCAGACGAGAACAACCAGAGATAATATGTCTGATGGATTCACCCGGACGGTGGCATGCCCGACACACGTCAACCGTTCCGTCCTTCATTATATGTCTCCGGTAGTTATTCGTCAGGATAACTTCGTCCATAATTGCACAGACAAAACCTTCAGTTTCCCCGGAAAGGTCACCGAAACGTAGCCAGGATACAGACGCTTGGAAATCTACATCGGGCCCTTGGAGAGCCCGATAGAAGCGTCCGTGTAGTTCCTTGCCTTGCCATACCTCTTTGCGTTCATCAGTAGTTAGTATTACAGGCTTGCGCCAGTTCTCTTTAGCCATGGTCAACGGGGTGAGTCCCTTGTCCACTGCGACCACATCCCGATGCATACCCACTTCAGTTTTTAAAAAGTATTCTCTGAGGCTGCACACCTCGCGATTGTGAAGAGTCTTGGCGTTTAAAAAGCCTCGACCCCCACATTTCCGCGGGATGTACAGTCTCATCAGTGATGATCGTGGGTGATGAATCCGGTTTTTTTTTTTTTTTTTTTTTGTTGGGACAATCCCACTGCACTATTCCCAAACCACTGCAACTCCTGAAAGCCAGAATCAACAGTGGCGACCACCAGAAAAGCGCCGAGGCAATGAAGCTCGACGAAGTCCCGGAGAATGAATTTACCTGTCTTGGATCCCGCAACGAAATTAATCAGAAAAGAATAACGGAGGAGTAGGAAAAATGAAAATTTCCACTTCCCTCCATATCAAGCAGGAGACAGAACAAACAAGGCCAATAGGCACAAAGGGTCATATACAACTGGGATAAGCCCAGTTGCCTAGCACCACGGATAAAAAATTAACATTAATACATATTAATGGGTCCTAACATTGTGAGCTGTTATATTTGGTTCCAATAATAGGTATGGCAAAAACGCTTGAACGCACGGAAATTTGTTCTAGTTTCCACAAGGTCCGTACAGTAAACAACTCCTGATGCAGCCTGTACATTATTCAACATAATATTACGTTCATTCTGCCAAAGAATACACTCCCATAAGATATGATGTGCAGATTGTAGATATTCGCAGTCAGATGTAGAACACTGACATAAAGGCGAGGCAACGAGCTTGAAAGAAAATAATTTACTTTTAAAGTTACCATGTCCGGTGAGAAATTGGGCAACACAGTGATCCACTTCCAGCCACGTGCTGGCCAGCCGCACGCGAACGGATGGAAAGAATTGGTGGAGGTGTCGGCCCTTGATAGAATTATCCCACCTACATTGCCATTCGGATAAAAGTTCCTCCCAGACGTCAATAGGTGGTTTAAATAATCTAGAGATTTTCTCACGGTCACTCCGCGTTAAAAAGTTCGCGTCCGCGGTCTCTCGTGCGGAATAGTACATTGCAGCACGTCGCTGCACTTCAAGGTCGACCGGAAGTACACCAGCAAGTATCGGTAAGCCGGTTTGCGGTCAGCAGTGTCCGGACCCTCCTATCAAGGGCGTCGAGCTCAGTCTGAGTCCATTTGAGTATGCCGAAAGAGTACATCAAAACCGGCATGACCCAACTCTTGAAGGCGCGCACCTTATTTCCACCTGACAAAAGGCTATTTAATACCTTTTTCAGGCGGCCAAAGAAACGCTCCTTCAGCAGTTGCTTCATGTCAGTACTGTTAATGCCCAACGCTTCCGACTTACCCAAATACTTGTAAGTTTCGGTCGAGGAGAGGTGTCTGAGGTGTATGGAATCAGAGAGTTGAATTCCCTCGGATTCCATAATCTCCCCTTGCTTTACATGCATGACTGCACATTTGTCCACACCAAATTCCATCCTGATGGAGTCACTGAAGGTTTCAGTTACCTTCAGTAGCTCCGTCAGTTGGAATTTGTTGGGGGTAAAGAGTTTCAGATCATCCATGTAAAGGAGGTGAGATATAACCGGACCACCTCTTCTCAGCCGATAGCCTAGACCTGAATCCTCCAGCAGTGTACTTAGAGGATTCAGGGCTAAGCAGAACCAAAGTGGACTCAAACTGTCGCCCTGAAATATCCCCCGCTTAATCCATACAGGCTCATCATCCCCCTGAATCAGTCGACATCCTGAATATCGAAGGACCGTCTTCCATTGCCCCATACATGACTCAAGGAAGGTGCGTACAGTTGCATCTATTTTGTACAACTCCAGCACCCTCATGAGCCATGTATGCGGCACAGAGTCGTAGGCCTTCTTGTAGTCTATCCAGCATGTCGACAGATCCTTGTGGGATCGACGATCCTGCTGGCTTATGGCCATGTCAATGAGGAGTAGCTCCTTAGTGCCGCGGGACCCATTCCTACATCCATTCTGAGAGGCAGACATTATATTACTAGAGGACATTATTATTATTATTTCGTTTATTCAATTTTTAAATATTTCTTTATAAAAACAAATCATAAAAAATAAAAAAATATTATTATTATTATTACTGTACCTTTTACCAACTAGCATATCACTAAGGATAAAAATAGACTCAAGTACATAAATTTACACTTTATTCCCTTACGGGACACTAATAGATCCACGGGCCTTATATGTACATATATACAGAAGTAGTAGTAACTAGTCGCGCCACCTAGTATCGAATAGCGGAACTAATCTTCTCGAAAGCTTGTGTCGAATAGAATTTTCCAGAATGTCCAAGCCGAACATTCTGGAAGTTTCTAGTCGCTACTGTAACAATGAGTTCGAAAGTGGATTGTTCTGGAAGATTCTCGAAATATCTAGAACAGTATGGAACGTTGTAGAAACATCTGCCGTGCTTTATAAAGAGCGGTCAGGTTAGTCGTGAGCCAGTTTCGATTGAACAGCGATACAGTGCGTTCGGAAAACGAAAATAGTGCGAAGTAATAGAATTGTTTTTGAAATAAAGTGTGCTTAATTGAAGTCTGCTGTTTAAATAATTTATCCCTGAACTCCAGCTCGTAACAATACATACATCAGGGTCTTACACGCGCACCGCTTGCAACTACTACCACGCACCTGACCTTTTCGACGGAAATCAGATTTCTACTAACATCCGTATAATAAATTCCTTTTGGTACCCACATGAAATATAAAAGATAGTACACGTAATACAAGTTTCCAGTAATACACGAGTAAATTGGCTGGACAATCTAATAAAATAAGGAGAAAATTTTATATTGTCTGAAAACATTATTGCTTACTTTAGTAAAGTTCGAGAGAGAAGTTTTAGATAAAAGTCGTTCTAAGACACTGCCATTCTATTGATTGACTGGCTTAGAGCGCCTACATCGACGAACGTAACATCTACGATTGTCACCGATTGAGGAAGAGCACGCAGTTGTCGCCTGTCATTACAATGTGTTTCTTGCCTGTATGGGCTAGAGCCCATTCCAGCCCAGTTGGAAATACTGTCAGAGCTTCTAAGCTCTTTTAGTTATTTCCGACATAATATTAAAAATAATCCACCAACAGTCAATGAGTGTACGAGTAAATACTGTGTATTAGTGCCAAAGGGCAATGGAGAGGGCTATGCTCGGAGTTTCCTTGCGTGATCACTTCAGAAATGAGGATATCCGCATTAGAACCAAAGGTACCGACATAGCCCGAAGAATTGTGAAACTTAAATAGCAGTGGGCACTCCACATTTCTCGCCGAACGGATGGCCGATGGGGCCGAAAAGTTCTGGAATGGCGACCGTGAACCGGAATACGATGCGTTGGAACGCCTCCCACTAGGTGGACCTATGATATAAGGTTGCGGGAAGGCGCTAGATGCGAAACGTTCGGGATCGATCAATGTGAAGACGCCTGAGGGAGGCCTATTTCCAGCAGTGGACGTCATTCGGCTGAAATGATGATAATGATGTTGTGCATTTAGAAAAAGACCTGAGGCAAGTAACACTCCTATCTAAGTACACCTTAAGGAAATTGACGAGCTTGTTATTTTGATAATCTTTGAGATTCTCGGTACCCTAGGATCCTGGACCTTTGAAAGGTGTACCAGGTGCCTAAACCAACTAGCAGAAGCCTTGTTAGATATGAAGGAAGAAATGTGATAATTTTGTTAATTATTATTATAAAAACATTGATTAATGTGGCTTACAAATATTGGTTCAGAAACATGAAATTATGTTATGTATTACCGCTATAAAAATCTTTGATATTTGATCATCAAAAAATCTAAGGAAGACTAAATTACAAAGAATTTTTATTAAAACATAGCCATGGGACTTTTATCAAAGGTTATTTTATGAAAAATTCTATGCAAACATGCTGTCCTCAAATATTGAGGCTTCTTTCCTTGTCGTGAATGCCGTATAAGAGGGATCTTATGAGGAACTCGGATGGGTAATCCTATTTTGATATTGTGATGTTAAGATCGCCAATCTGCCCGAAAAGGAATTCCTGCAAATAAAATTTGAACGCGCTTCAATTCCAGCAAGGAACTTTGAACTTTGTTTTATGAATCTTTACTAAGCAACTTAAATCTACAGACCCATTGCCCTAATACCAGTAATATCAAAAATATTTGAGAAGGCTATTTATCACCGTATGAATTCCTTCTTCACGAAACACAATATCTTAGTAAAGGAACAGAAGGGTTTCAGAAAAAATAAATCCATAAATATGGCTATCTATGATTTTCTTAATATTATAATGACAGATATTAATGAAAGAATTCCTATTAGCGCTGTATTTATGGAAATGACGAAGGCATTCGATCTAATTGATCATAATATACTATTAAAGAAACTAAATGCATGTGGAATGAGGGGTAATGCACTTTCTCTTATACAGTCTTATTTAGAAAATAGACCGCAATATACGGAAATTAGACGTATTTCTAAAAAGGAAAAAAAAGAACTCAAATATATTTCAAACAAACGTAAAATCACTTTTGGTGTACCACAGGGCAGCGTATTGGGTCCGCCGTTGTTTTTAGCTTACATAAATGACTTTCCAAAACACGTCGCTTTTCCTATGGTTCTTTTTGCTGATGATAGCACAATAATTGTAAGAAATGATAAAAATAGAAACTATGAAAGTGACATCAAAGATGCATAGCAACAATCTATTGACTGGCTTGAACATAATAATTTAAAATTAAATTTAAATAAAACTAAAATTATGCAGTTTCGACAATATATAACCACTCCTGACATAAATATAACTTTTGACAATAACAGAATTGAAGAAGTAGAGCATATAAAATTTCTAGGCTTGACAATTGACTCTAAACTAACTTGGAAAAAACATGCATCAATTCTTATAACAAAATTAAGTAGGTTCTCCTTTGCTCTATATAAACTTAAAAACATCGTTTATCAGGCAGCTGTTGTAACTGCGTATTATGGCTATGTAGATTCCATACTACGTTACGGGGTTATTTTTTGGGCAAATTCCTGCGAGAAAAATAACATTTTTAAAGCACAAAAGAGGTGCATTAGATCGATATGTAGTCTTAAATCCACGGAAAGTTGCAAACCGCATTTTAAATCTCTTACAATACTCACATTACCTTGCCTTTACATATACGAGACCGCATTGTTCGTCAAGAAAAATATTGAACTGTTTAAAAAAGCTTCAGAGCAACGCTATAGATCGACAAGACAAGAATATCGTCACGAATTATGTCTAAGATCCTCGAAGACCACCCTTATGCACAAAAGCATCCTCTGCATGGCTCCGAAAATATTTAATAAAATACCAAATGACATTAAAGATTTAAACTTGACACAATTTAAACGGAGACTAAATATTTTTTTAATTGATAAATGCTACTATACCATTCACGATTTCCTTCTTGACAAAATGTAATAAACTAAATGATAATTATTTATCAATTAAAAAATTTGACTGTAATTAATTGTATTCTGTATTTTTATTTTAATAATTAATTGTATTGTAAATGTTTATTATAAAAATTGATTGTATTGTTAATATTGACATTTTGTTAATTTGTGTGAAATATTGATTTTAAATTCTTATATTGTTAAATAGTGTATGCCCTAATGGGTAGTTTTTTGAGTCACCATAATCTAACTTTAAGACCTACTGTATCACCAAAAAACACACGAATAAATACTTTGACTTTGACTTTGAGAGTTTAAAGATTGGGCTTGTTGCATTAATTTTATTATAGAGAAATGGAGCAAGATATATAGAAAATCGTTTTACGAAAGAGGTACGTGGAGGTGGAATTGTGCAGATTATGTCTTTTCGACGTTTGGAGATATGTCTATATGGTGTTCTGGAATGTTGGAGTAAAACTGTGTGTAATATGTACTGTTGTCGTACATTTTAAACATTCCAGGATTTATAAAGTTCTGTCGTTGGAAATAAGATAGGGCGAAAGGTGGCAACTTTAAGTATGGCTCTGTGAGCGATCTCTATAGGCTTCATCACTGTCTTTGCAGCTCCGCCCCAACAGGAAATACAGTAGGTGACTAGTGATTGGCAAAGAGCGAAGTATACATTCCGGATAACTGAAGCGTGTGCTACATGTCGCAGTGTTTTAAAGATGTAAATAAGTTTCCGTACGCGGCCGGATAGGATATTAATGTGTGATTTGAAATTTAAGTGTTGGTCAATGAAAACTACAAGATATTTTATTTGATTTACTGGAGTAAGTGAAGGGCACTGGCAGGCCTGCTGTGATATTAAACTACACGAGTGAGCTACTAGGGAGATAGAGGGATTTGGTTGGGAATTTGAGTTTATTGAGAAGGTAATAAAATTAGTTTTAGTGGTATTCAGGGTCAGGGAGTTTGTGTAAAGCCAACTTAGTGTGGAGTTAAATCCTCTTTGTGCAATTGACTGTATTTCCAACCATGAGTTAGCGGCAAAAGTTATTGCAGTGTCATCAGCATAAGATACTATTTGGGCATTTGGTATATCTAGGTTGCAGAGGTCGTTGATGAATACGAGGAAGAGGGTGGGCCCTAAAATACTTCCCTGCGGCACTCCGTATTCGATAGTAACTGTATCGCTATTGTAACTGTCCATAGTCACAAATTGTGAACGGTCAGTTAGGTAACTTTTGAATAAATTAAGCGGTGGCCCCTTACACCTATACATTCAAGTTTAAGTAAAAGGGTCGGAATGGGCACAGTGTCGAAGGCTTTTGTGAGATCTAAGAAAATGGTCAATACCTTTTTACTATTGTCTAAATTCTTCACAATGTGATCAATCAATTTGTGTATTGCGTCATTTGTGGATTTGTTTTTACGAAAACCAAATTGCTGTGGTGATAAAATATTATAATGCTCAAGATAGTGAATTAGTCTTTTATTCATTAAACGTTCCAAAATTTACATGAGTACATACATTAATAAATTCACATAATAATATGTGAGGACAATGCACCCAGAATAGCACTTCACACTATACTACGTAAAGGTATAAAGTATTAAAAGTACACACACATGTACTGTGCAGTTATATAATAGGTACTAGAAAAACATTAACATCCGAAGCAGTTAAGTTATGACCAATCCCAACTGACGGCGCCCGTTCACGAACATGACGCATGAATCGGCACCACCCAGCTCAACCATCATGAAGGGAACCGAATGATCCAACACACGCGCCACCATCAGAGAGACATTTGAGAGAGCATGACACACTCAACTGCCAGGGCACACACAAGTCAACGAACGACACATAGGTATAGCAAATGGTAGATTTACAGTTGGGTACATAGTACCCACACACGTGCTGTGCAGCTATACAATACTCAGGAGCCTCACTTAAATATGTATTTTATTCTGTTTTTATTATTTGTTGTTATAGTGCCGACAGAAATACATCATCTGTGAAAATTTCAACTGTCTAGCTATCACGTTTCATGAGATACAGCCTAGTGATAGATAGACAGACAGACGGACAGTGGAGTCTTAGTGATAGGGTCCCGTTTTTATCCTTTGGGTACGGAACCCTAAAAATTACGCTTAACGAAGTCGACAGTCACTTATTCTTCCCATTATTGGGGTTTATTTTGTACTGGACCTACCCGGGTATGTCATTCTGGTTACGACGACGTTTTGACGATTCGTAATAAATAATAATAATATCAGCCTGTACCTAACTGTCCCACTACAGGGCAAAGGCCTCGTCTCAATCAGAGAAGCCACGAGCATAGTGATCCACGGTTGTTTAAGACAGGTTGGCGATTTCAAAGTTATATTAACTAGAAGTCCAGGTTTTCTCACGATGTTTGCCTAGCCACGGGGCCACCTCGACATTACAATTTTTAAATAACTATTATAAATTTTAATTAATACATAGCATAACTTTTAATAGTCAAAGATCCTTTAAGATCAGGAAGATCATTGCGAGTATACAGCGATTTTTTACAACAAAAACCTAAGTCGTCTTGACTGATGCACAAAAAGCTTAAATAACAGCTTTGTGATGGATCTATTACACCCTGTATCCCTAGTTTAATTATAATTACCATGTCTTTTTACTTAACAACGTTTTGAAAAGATAATAATATTAAGCTTGTGTAATTCAGCATCAGAATCTTAAAATTATGAAATCAGTTTCCATAGAAATTCATAATTAATTGTTGTATCACAATCATTAAAATAATGAATTTCTTAATAATTTAACATCAATCATTTTATTTCATACTTTTAATGATGTAACTCAAAAGTAATATCGTTGTATAAACCAAACCTAATAGTAAAATAACAATAATAGTAGAAATAGCCGTATCGAGCAAATAAACTATTAAGAACACAATTGTACTTACTCAAAATATCACATTTTGTCAAAATAGAGCTATTCTAAGTACACTATCAAAGGTCTACAATAGCTTTGAAGTAAATAACCCGTGATTAAAAAGGTCTCAGCAATAATGGACGCCGACTGAGTCTTCTATAACTCTATCGTATTACAGCTAGAGTGCTGCTAACTGACAATTGGCTGATTTTAGTGTTTTGATCACATTGTAATCTGCAAAAAAATCTGGATCGATCAGTCTAAGCAGTATATTTCTACAATGAATTCTGGATTCAAGCTTCCGATTAAAAATTAAAACGCCTCAAATTGATATATTTACAAACTTATTTGTAATAAGATTATGTCATTCATTTACACTAAAAATGTACCTATTTGAACGTACGGAATTAGATCTATTTTTGACACCACAAACTCTTGCTTATTATTATGATTTATAGTTGATAAACAGCATAGATTTTTATCACGTTGCGCCTTTATTGTTTTTCGTCTACAACTCAAAACATGGTTTTGTCAGATAGCTGCCGCTATATGACGGCATAACTACTTACAATATAAGTACATGTTTTCTGTACTGTCTCAGGGGACGATATAAAATGTTATTCTTTCCATGAATGGAATTACTTTTTTCGGGCCAGCATTATTTTTTGTGAAGTAAATATAAGTCAGTTTTATTATTGTTGAAATATTTATAACAGTTTTTAAAATAATTATTAAACTCTTAGATCTTGCATTATGTTGCATAATTATAAACCTGTTAGTACCTAATAATAATGTATATGGATAAATACATACTTTTAAATCTAAATTAATATATTAAAGACATGAAATTGTTTGTTTACATCTTTGCAAAAGGCAAAGTGTAGTAATGTTTTTATGACCGGACTACAAAAATTTACATACATACATACATAAACTCACGCCTTTTTCCCATGGGGGTAGGCAGAAACTACAGGACGCCACCTGCTACGATCCTTACATACTTCTTTTGCTTCACACACATTCATACATCTAGTCATACTCACACGCCGGTTATGGGTACTGCCTACTTGGCCTTTCTGAAGAACATCACCTATAAGGTCTATGTATGTCTTTCTAGGGCGTCCCCTCCCGGCGTTTCCATTCACGTCTGCCTTGTAAATACCTTTCGTTAGTCGACAAAAATTTATCCACTGATAAAAAGCTACACTAATGCCGAGATTCATTCGCAACGTTTTATTCCAAACTAGCGACCAGCCCCGGCTTAGCACGTATAGTAGAGCAAATAAAACTCCCATGCGGCTTGTGTTTTCCTGACATTTTTCAACCAATCACATAGACAGTCATATTTCAACCGATTTACACTTAACTTTGACAAATTATACACCTAAATCTTCGTTATGAATTTGGTGAAAACCGCATGATAATACGTTCAGTAGTTTTTGAGTTCATCGCAAAAAAACAAATGAGGCGGGAGTTGTTTCAGATAGCATTTCATTCAGAAAATTTTAAAAAAACTTAAATTTTTTGGATTATTTACAGTTCCAGAAAATCTGCATTAAATTTTCTGATTTGCTGATAAGATGAGAGCGTTATGCTAATATGCCCTTAACGAAATATTTTACGATATTAAAGCGAACGTAACCACGAGCGATATCATAAAAATAAGTATCGAAATGGATCGGATTTTTTTTTTAAATAATTTTAACATAAAATAACAAATGTGTTTACGTAAAGGCAGATCTTGTTGGAATTTGCCAATGAAACATGAATTATTTTTGTTAAAACTCGATTTTAGGATGAAATTTACATTATTTTTCGTTTTATAGGTAGGCTGAACATCAATTTAACGAGGATAGATAGCCCGTAACTCTGATACCCAGTTCATTGCTCCCACACACACATACACACACATCAGCACGTTTGTTAACTATTCTAATATTTTTATTTATTCTGTCTGATATAATATTACTGTCACTTTATCACGGGGAAGACACTAGCACATGCAACACAGTTTTACTAGCGCAGGTGCTAGTGAATCCTTTAATCTAAATTGTATCCATTATGTCAATAAAGAATTATTATTATTATTCATTCATTTATTCTTCTTTCTTATTCAATACATTTTTAAATATTAAAAAAAAAAAAAGTACTTAAAAATATAAAAAATAGAGGCCAACCGGTATCGGGAACAGGGTCCAAGCTACCGGTGGTTAGGGCTCCAGAGACAGGAACCTCCTCACAATGCGAGCCGTATCGAGGAGTACTGCCTTCTGTATCAGACCCTTGATCCAACCGCGCAATGACAGCCTCGACAGATGGTCGTCGAGGCTCTTGGCCATCAGGCCGTTGGCCGTAACGACAATCGGCACAATGATCGCCGAGTCCACATTCCACATGTCGACAACCTCGTGTGCTAAGTCGAGATACTTGATTTGTTTCTCTTTCTCAGCTTTCACGAGGTTCTCGTCATGTGGGCTGGTGACATCGATTATCATTGTGCGGCGCGCTAATCGGTCTATCACCACTATATCCGGCTTATTGGCAACAATAGTCCTATCAGTGATGATAGACCGATCCCAGTACAGCGTGACATGGTCATTTTCGAGAACTGGGTCGGGCACATACTTGTAATACGGTACCTCAGAATCCACAAGATTGTACTTCAAAGCAAGTTGCTGGTGAATAATCCTGGCCACTTGGTTATGCCTGTGTAAGTACTCGCCGTTAGCCAGACGAGAACAACCAGAGATAATATGTCTGATGGATTCACCCGGACGGTGGCATGCCCGACACACGTCAACCGTTCCGTCCTTCATTATATGTCTCCGGTAGTTATTCGTCAGGATAACTTCGTCCATAATTGCACAGACAAAACCTTCAGTTTCCCCGGAAAGGTCACCGAAACGTAGCCAGGATACAGACGCTTGGAAATCTACATCGGGCCCTTGGAGAGCCCGATAGAAGCGTCCGTGTAGTTCCTTGCCTTGCCATACCTCTTTGCGTTCATCAGTAGTTAGTATTACAGGCTTGCGCCAGTTCTCTTTAGCCATGGTCAACGGGGTGAGTCCCTTGTCCACTGCGACCACATCCCGATGCATACCCACTTCAGTTTATAAAAAGTATTCTCTGAGGCTGCACACCTCGCGATTGTGAAGAGTCTTGGCGTTTAAAAAGCCTCGACCCCCACATTTCCGCGGGATGTACAGTCTCATCAGTGATGATCGTGGGTGATGAATCGGGTTTTTTTTTTTTTTTTGTTGGGACAATCCCACTGCACTATTCCCAAACCACTGCAACTCCTGAAAGCCAGAATCAACAGTGGCGACCACCAGAAAAGCGCCGAGGCAATGAAGCTCGACGAAGTCCCGGAGAATGAATTTACCTGTCTTGGATCCCGCAACGAAATTAATCAGAAAAGAATAACGAAGGAGTAGGAAAAATGAAAATTTCCACTTCCCTCCATATCAAGCAGGAGACAGAACAAACAAGGCCAATAGGCACAAAGGGTCATATACAACTGGGATAAGCCCAGTTGCCTAGCACCACGGATAAAAAATTAACATTAATACATATTAATGGGTCCTAACATTGTGAGCTGTTATATTTGGTTCCAATAATAGGTATGGCAAAAACGCTTGAACGCACGGAAATTTGTTCTAGTTTCCACAAGGTCCGTATAGTAAACAACTCCTGATGCAGCCTGTACATTATTCAACATAATATTACGTTCATTCTGCCAAAGAATACACTCCCATAAGATATGATGTGCAGATTGTAGATATTCGCAGTCAGATGTAGAACACTGACATAAAGGCGAGGCAACGAGCTTGAAAGAAAATAATTTACTTTTAAAGTTACCATGTCCGGTGAGAAATTGGGCAACACAGTGATCCACTTCCAGCCACGTGCTGGCCAGCCGCACGCGAACGGATGGAAAGAATTGGTGGAGGTGTCGGCCCTTGATAGAATTATCCCACCTACATTGCCATTCGGATAAAAGTTCCTCCCAGACGTCAATAGGTGGTTTAAATAATCTAGAGATTTTCTCACGGTCACTCCGCGTTAAAAAGTTCGCGTCCGCGGTCTCTCGTGCGGAATAGTACATTGCAGCACGTCGCTGCACTTCAAGGTCGACCGGAAGTACACCAGCAAGTATCGGTAAGCCGGTTTGCGGTCAGCAGTGTCCGGACCCTCCTATCAAGGGCGTCGAGCTCAGTCTGAGTCCATTTGAGTATGCCGAAAGAGTACATCAAAACCGGCATGACCCAACTCTTGAAGGCGCGCACCTTATTTCCACCTGACAAAAGGCTATTTAATACCTTTTTCAGGCGGCCAAAGAAACGCTCCTTCAGCAGTTGCTTCATGTCAGTACTGTTAATGCCCAACGCTTCCGACTTACCCAAATACTTGTAAGTTTCGGTCGAGGAGAGGTGTCTGAGGTGTATGGAATCAGAGAGTTGAATTCCCTCGGATTCCATAATCTCCCCTTGCTTTACATGCATGACTGCACATTTGTCCACACCAAATTCCATCCTGATGGAGTCACTGAAGGTTTCAGTTACCTTCAGTAGCTCCGTCAGTTGGAATTTGTTGGGGGTAAAGAGTTTCAGATCATCCATGTAAAGGAGGTGAGATATAACCGGACCACCTCTTCTCAGCCGATAGCCTAGACCTGAATCCTCCAGCAGTGTACTTAGAGGATTCAGGGCTAAGCAGAACCAAAGTGGACTCAAACTGTCGCCCTGAAATATCCCCCGCTTAATCCATACAGGCTCATCATCCCCCTGAATCAGTCGACATCCTGAATATCGAAGGACCGTCTTCCATTGCCCCATACATGACTCAAGGAAGGTGCGTACAGTTGCATCTATTTTGTACAACTCCAGCACCCTCATGAGCCATGTATGCGGCACAGAGTCGTAGGCCTTCTTGTAGTCTATCCAGCATGTCGACAGATCCTTGTGGGATCGACGATCCTGCTGGCTTATGGCCATGTCAATGAGGAGTAGCTCCTTAGTGCCGCGGGACCCATTCCTACATCCATTCTGAGAGGCAGACATTATATTACTAGAGGACATTATTAATATTATTTCGTTTATTCAATTTTTAAATATTTCTTTATAAAAACAAATCATAAAAAATAAAAAAATATTATTATTATTATTACTGTACCTTTTACCAACTAGCATATCACTAAGGATAAAAATAGACTCAAGTACATAAATTTACACTTTATTCCCTTACGGGACACTAATAGATCCACGGGCCTTATATGTACATATATACAGAAGTAGTAGTAACTAGTCGCGCCACCTAGTATCGAATAGCGGAACTAATCTTCTCGAAAGCTTGTGTCGAATAGAATTTTCCAGAATGTCCAAGCCGAACATTCTGGAAGTTTCTAGTCGCTACTGTAACAATGAGTTCGAAAGTGGATTGTTCTGGAAGATTCTCGAAATATCTAGAACAGTATGGAACGTTGTAGAAACATCTGCCGTGCTTTATAAAGAGCGGTCAGGTTAGTCGTGAGCCAGTTTCGATTGAACAGCGATACAGTGCGTTCGGAAAACGAAAATAGTGCGAAGTAATAGAATTGTTTTTGAAATAAAGTGTGCTTAATTGAAGTCTGCTGTTTAAATAATTTATCCCTGAACTCCAGCTCGTAACAATACATACATCAGGGTCTTACACGCACACCGCTTGCAACTACTACCACGCACCTGACCTTTTCGACGGAAATCAGATTTCTACTAACATCCGTATAATAAATTCCTTTTGGTACCCACATGAAATATAAAAGATAGTACACGTAATACAAGTTTCCAGTAATACACGAGTAAATTGGCTGGACAATCTAATAAAATAAGGAGAAAATTTTATATTGTCTGAAAACATTATTGCTTACTTTAGTAAAGTTCGAGAGAGAAGTTTTAGATAAAAGTCGTTCTAAGACACTGCCATTCTATTGATTGACTGGCTTAGAGCGCCTACATCGACGAACGTAACATCTACGATTGTCACCGATTGAGGAAGAGCACGCAGTTGTCGCCTGTCATTACAATGTGTTTCATGCCTGTATGGGCTAGAGCCCATTCCAGCCCAGTTGGAAATACTGTCAGAGCTTCTAAGCTCTTTTAGTTATTTCCGACATAATATTAAAAATAATCCACCAACAGTCAATGAGTGTACGAGTAAATACTGTGTATTAGTGCCAAAGGGCAATGGAGAGGGCTATGCTCGGAGTTTCCTTGCGTGATCACTTCAGAAATGAGGATATCCGCATTAGAACCAAAGGTACCGACATAGCCCGAAGAATTGTGAAACTTAAATAGCAGTGGGCACTCCACATTTCTCGCAGAACGGATGGCCGATGGGGCCGAAAAGATCTGGAATGGCGACCGTGAACCGGAATACGATGCGTTGGAACGCCTCCCACTAGGTGGACCTATGATATAAGGTTGCGGGAAGGCGCTAGATGCGAAACGTTCGGGATCGATCAATGTGAAGACGCCTGAGGGAGGCCTATTTCCAGCAGTGGACGTCATTCGGCTGAAATGATGATCATGATGTTGTGCATTTAGAAAAAGACCTGAGGCAAGTAACACTCCTATCTAAGTACACCTTAAGGAAATTGACGAGCTTGTTATTTTGATAATCTTTGAGATTCTCGGTACCCTAGGATCCTGGACCTTTGAAAGGTGTACCAGGTGCCTAAACCAACTAGCAGAAGCCTTGTTAGATATGAAGGAAGAAATGTGATAATTTTGTTAATTATTATTATAAAAACATTGATTAATGTGGCTTACAAATATTGGTTCAGAAACATAAAATTATGTTATGTATTACCGCTATAAAAATCTTTGATATTTGATCATCAAAAAATCTAAGGAAGACTAAATTACAAAGAATTTTTATTAAAACATAGCCATGGGACTTTTATCAAAGGTTATTTTATGAAAAATTCTATGCAAACATGCTGTCCTCAAATATTGAGGCTTCTTTCCTTGTCGTGAATGCCGTATAAGAGGGATCTTATGAGGAACTCGGATGGGTAATCCTATTTTGATATTGTGATGTTAAGATCGCCAATCTGCCCGAAAAGGAATTCCTGCAAATAAAATTTGAACGCGCTTCAATTCCAGCAAGGAACTTTGAACTTTGTTTTATGAATCTTTACTAAGCAACTTAAATCGAGATTTACTCAGATTTAACCTGTTCAGAAGACCTGTGTCTTATTTACTGAAGTGTCCTAGATGTCCATTCAAATGCAGCCTAAATGACCTGAACAAATCCTCTAACTCTGCAATAAACGTGTCTACGCACTGGGCCCGAACAGTATGATTGAATATAGAAAAGAAAAAGCAGAACAAGATTTTTTTTTTTTTTGTTATTTAAATCTACAGAACACAACACACTTATTTTAATTCTTTTTTAAAAAAAACGTTGCCCCGCACGAGGAATTTTTTCCTGTATCGTACCCTCGATACAGGAAAAAATTCCTCGTGCGGGGCAACGTTTTTTTTTATAAACATATAAACTCACATACACAACACTCAATACTACAACACAGTATAATAATTGAACACAACATATTATAATTATTATACCGTGTGAAGACTCATAGAGAGAATGATATGAAAAATAAATAAATAATTCCATCCATTGCATTATAAAATTGGTTACGTAAGAATAAACTTAGAAAAACACAGATTATGACGTTCCAACAAAGAACAAAACAACTAAGTATAAGTCTTAAATACGCGGACCAAAAAAATACCTGAAACCAACACCAGATTTCTAGGACTGTACTTGGATAGTCGTCTAAAATGAAAAAGCCATGTGGAAACTGTTTGCAAAAAACTAAACCAATATTCTTATGCCCTTTATAATCTCGCGAAAATATTAAATATCAATAGTTTTGATGGCATACAAACCGTATGTCTCATCAACGGTACGTTTTGGAATAATGTATGGAGGAAAATCCACTGATAAATACATTGCGATCAATGCTCAAAAGAGGTGTGTAAGTGCTTGTTTGAGCTGAAAAAGACTGGTAGTTGTAGGCCATTATTTAATAAATATAAACTTCTTACTTTGCCTTGTATGTGTGTATGCCTATGAGACAGCAGTATTCGCAAAATCATCAATCAGATCGAAACGACGCAATAGAGAGATGTGTGATATTCCACACAAGAATGCATTATCCTCAAAGAGCTCTTTAGGAATGCCACCAACATTATATAATAAGTTACCCATTACAGTAAGAGATCTTGACAGCATATACCACTTCAAAAAAAGCTCTTCTTATTTTTTTGAGCTAGAAAGCTTACTATACAATGAGCACCTGGAAGACAAACTGTAATCTAATGACATTTTATTTATTAAGTTTGAATGTTGTATTACTTTTTTAATTAAAACTAATAATTTATTTGTACGCCATTGATGGCAATATAGCGTTTATTTTTTACCCCCGCCGGAAAAAGTGGGGTGTTATAAGTTTCACGTGTGTTGCTGTGTATCTGTGTGTCTGTCTGTGGCATCATAGCGCCTAAACGGATAAACCGATTTAGATTTATTTTTTTATGTTTGAAAGGTGATTTTGTCACGAGTGTTCTTAGCTATGTTTGAATAAAATCGGCGCAGCCGTTCCAAAGTTATGGGCGTTTTACTGTTTGAATCGAGGTGTTTTCGCTAGATAAATACGTTGGGGGTTAGATAAATCATTCAATCATGGAAGTATGTTATTATACCATGCATTCAATGACTTCTCCCGCTCTGGGTGAAGCGGGAGGGCATGTCAGACTTTAACTGACTAAAACACACCAGTGTTCCTTGAGTTACTTGTGCGGGGCCGCTTTAAATATCTTACAAATTTATCCGCAACCCAGACAGAAACAAAGATTACCAAAGGATTAAATAATGTGTTTTATTATGCGATGAGCAATTCAAAAATACAACAATATACTAGTGTTAACTCCAAAAATTCTTGTCCTCTCCCTCGTCACCAAATCAAAAGCAGCTACAACAATAGCCCTTAAAATGGTCATCAACTTCTTTATAACATATTAAGGAACACAGGAGACGCAATTTTCCTCTACATAGCGAGGCCATGTCCATTGTTGAACAGACAGAAAAGGTACCGCGAACCTTTCGCCATTTTCATTTATTTTGTCTGTATTCATGGGAAAATGAGCGAATGAGCGAAAGTAGGTCCTATTGTGATTTATTTTGTCTATGGCAAGGAACAAAGGAGGTCCGGCGAAAAGGTATGTAGGGAAATTTGTACCCGTCTGTGCAAATCAGAAATATAACACTGTATTATCTGTGTTCAAGCTAGTTAATTAGTTAAGAATAATGGAATGCAAGCGTGAGTTCTGCCATTATTTCCTTGTAATTGGAACAAAGCTTGTCTTTTTGCTTGATGTAATTTTATACGAATTATGTGGTCGTAGAATTAATGAATAAAAGTCGTTTCACATTTTCAACCGACTTTCCAAAAACGAGGACTTCGGCTGTATTTCACCGATTTCTCCGACAATTGTGAACCGATTAAAAAATCTTATATTGTTTGAACTCTTCAATAAATGACGGCAAAGCTCTCGGGATTACTGCAATCGCATGTCTTTTTTTTTTTTTTTTTTTTTTTTTTTTTTTTTTTTTTTTTTTTTTTTTTTTTTTTTTTGGGACAATCCCACCGCACTATTCCCAAACCACTGCAACTCCTGAAAGCCAGAATCAACAGTGGCGACCACCAGAAAAGCGCCGACGCAATGAAGCTCGACGAAGTCCCGGAGAATGAATTTACCTGTCTTGGATCCCGCAACGAAATTAATCAGAAAAGAATAACGGAGGAGTAGGAAAAATGTAAATTTCCACTTCCCTCCATATCAAGCACAAATAGGCACAAAGGGTCATATACAACTGGGATAAGCCCAGTTGCCTAGCACCACGAATAAAAAAAAATAGCATTAATACATATTAATGGGTCCTAACATTGTGAGCTGTTATATTTGGTTCCAATAATAGGTATGGCAAAAACGCTTGAACGCACGGAAATTTGTTCTAGTTTCCACAAGGTCCGTATAGTAAACAACTCCTGATGTAGCCTGTACATTATTCAACATAATATTACGTTCATTCTGCCAAAGAATACACTCCCATAAGATATGATGTGCAGATTGTACATATTCGCAGTCAGATGTAGAACACTGACATAAAGGCGAGGCAACGAGCTTGAAAGAAAATAATTTACTTTTAAAGTTACCATGTCCCGTGAGAAATTGGGCAACACAGTGATCCACTTCCAGCCACGTGCTGGCCAGCCGCACGCGAACGGATGGAAAGAATTGGTGGAGGTGTCGGCCCTTGATAGAATTATCCCACCTACATTGCCATTCGGATAAAAGTTCCTCCCAGACGTCAATAGGTGTGGTTTAAATAATCTAGAGATTTTCTCACGGTCACTCCGCGTTAAAAAGTTCGCGTCCGCGGTCTCTCGTGCGGAATAGTACATTGCAGCACGTCGCTGCACTTCAAGGTCGACCGGAAGTACACCAGCAAGTATCGGTAAGGCCTCAGTACTAACCGTCCTGTATGCTTTGCATAAGAATATCAAAGCCAAACGCTGACCTTGAAGTAATTTACGTCGTACCGCCCCTATGGTGGCCCTATCAGCCCAAGCAGGCGCCCCATAGCACATACAACCCAAGTAAGTAGCCCCATAAATAGTTTTTAAAGTTAAAAAAGACAGACCCCACGTAGATTTAGATATTCTCGTTAAGGCATAGAAATTTTTTTTTGCTGTTTCACCGACTATTTTAATATGATCTATAAATGCAAAATTCCTCTCTAACACTAGACCAAGATAGCACACGGACTGCTTCCTTTTTACGGGAACGTCATTAAATTTAATAGTAGGACACGATTTAAGATTACCCTTCAAAATGAGTTGATAAGTTTTGTGCGGAGCAAAGGTCAGGCGGTTTCGATCGCCCCACTGAGATATTAATCGTAGGCAAGTGTCAGCCAAGTTCTCGAGTCCAGCTTGAGTACTTGATTGAATGAGCAGAAGACCGTCGTCCGCGTAACCGGTTAATGAACAGCCGCTAGGAAGCGGAATCGCGAGGAAATCATCAAAGCCTAAATTCCATAAAGGTGGACCGATAACCGAACCCTGAGGACATCCCATGGTGAGAGACTTCGACATGGAATGATGACCGAGTTTGAGTTTCGCGGAACCATTTAAAAAGTAAGAGTAAACTAGATTATATATATTTCTGTAGCAGCCCCGAGTTTTCATTTTAAGTAATAGCATTGGCCACCATGCGTTATCAAAAGCCCCAGAAATATCTAGAAAAATCCCAATTACGTACTTATGTTCAGATGTATTAACTATTTTCCTAACAGTAAAGACCGCGTCTACGGTAGATTTTCCAGTAGTGAAACCGAATTGATTGTTATGAAATTTTGTTCCGTCCGGTAGCAAACGTGGAACGATAAGGCGCTCCAGGAGTTTTCCCAAAGATGGAAGTAATGTTATGGGCCGGTACGACTTAGGGTCGTCCGGGGGTTTGTCGCCACTTTTCGGGATAATTCGTATAAATCCGCGTCGCCATATACGAGGAAATACGCCCTCTGCAATACAACGGTTGTAAACGGTTAAAATCGCATCACCGGCTGTTTTACACGCTTCTATAATCATCCGATTAGATATTTTATCTTCACCCTATGACTTGTTGTGTGGTAACCTCTTGACAACGTTAATAAATTCGTCAGTGGATGGAAGGTCTGACGCTGGTGATTCAGGTGGTACAGCTGCCCACGCTCTGATTTGTTGATGGTAGTCGTTGTCACTAGCAAGCAAGTCATCAGGTATAAGAGTATTCAGCAAAACTTCAGTTGTTTCCTCAACACTGGTGGTGTGTTTATTATTTACTTTAATGTTCTGAACATACGCGAGGTCGACTGATCGATTGGCTTTAAACTCATGATATAAAGGAGACCACGGACCCTCTTTATCTAATTTTTCTACTATTTTACGCAATAAATTACCCTTAGATTTTTCCACCGATGCTCTGTAGCGGGACCTGGCAACTCTAAACGTATTTAACGCAATGGAAAGAGGGTCACCGGTGACCTTACGTTTTTTAAGCTTGTTAAGATGTTTACGCGCTCGGCGATAACTTTTACGCTGTTCAGTTAGGTAGTCACACCACCAATCACATCTACGTATATTGGTCACAGATCCACGACCAATGGCAATGTCAGCACAGTAAGTGAAAGTGTCTGACATAATTTCAGCACTTTCTTCAGCTGACAGCCCATCACGAGTGAAGTCTTTGGCGTGACACGCAAGAAGCGAGCTAAAGAATTCCCAATTAGCACCCTTACATTTATACCTGAAGTTACCAATGACATGTGACGTACCCTGAGTAAAAACCGGAACAAATTCGTACACGATCAAGCGATGATCACTACAAGACGCGTCCGGTAGGACACGCCACCTCCACCAATCGCATGTCTGTTTATTGTTATGGTATGGGGTAAGCTCCATTTCATAACATCACGCCAGTACGCTCTAAAGGGGTATGCAAAACTGTACAATTCACCCTGGTATATTCTCATTGCACCAGTTATATTCAAGTTTCATGTTATTCGACTAATATATTCTGGCGACAATTGCGGCGTTATCGATACTTTACTATAGAACTTGCCCATTATGTAAGTACCACAATCAACAAGTGAAAATAAAACGGAAATTTACTTCAGAAACATTACCTACAAAGAGAAAATAACTTTAATTTCAGCAGTCAGTGTCAAAAAACGAAGAAACGAAAACAAGAACACCGACTTCCGAAGTTGAAGTTATTTTTCACTTTGTACTGTTTTTGGAAGTCGGTTGTATATTTTTTGTAAAAAAGTTTTTTATGATTATGAAATAACATGTAGCTAATTATTTATCTTATCCTATCTTACTAATATTATTAATGAAATGCAAAAGTTTGGATACATTGAAGTTTCGTTCACGCCAGAACGGCTGAACGGATCTGAATGAAAGGCACAGAGATATATTTTAGTCTGGAATAGCACATGGAAATTTTTATCGCGGTATAATTTTTCCTTGGGATGTTATACACTTTTTACGCGGGCGAAGTCGCTGGCAGAAGCTAGTATGTTCATAAATGCTACTACAGTGCGATAACCAAAAAATTCACGTTCTTCAAAAACACCTCCACATTCCTGCTTGCCTCCTATTACATTGACTGCGAAATATGTGTGATTCATATACCTCAGCCTACCTCTTCGGGAAAACCCAGCGTTATGTTAAATTTTTTAGACATTCACACAGTGCCTGTTCGTGTAATAACTCTCCCGCCCAACTGTTTGTTTTTCAACATAAAGTCGCAGTTGTAAACATGCTAAGTGCATCGCAGGAAAAGCCGTAAATGACCCATAGCTAGCTACTACGTGTATCACAATGAACTATTTCCCATGCTTTCACCGTTTCGCTAAACAAATAGCTTATAGTCAGGCAGTGGCGTAACTTTACCATCTAAAGCCCGTGGCAAATTCATAGGATTGGGCCCTGGATGTAAAAAAGCTTGAGGATCCAATTTCATTCTAAAACTTTATGAAACTTTTTTCGGTCTTTCTGTTGTGTTAGGGTCCTCATGTGTCCCCGGCATTCCATCCCTCGTCATCACATGATCATACCAGGACAAACGGTTTTCTATCAGCTTTTCTGTCACTGACGCCAGTTTCAAACTTCCTCTAATATACTTATTACTCACTTTATCCATTCTCGTTACTAAATATCACATTTTCCCAAGGGAACATATTTCCGGTATAATAAGTATCCTATATGCTATTCCTGGCTATAATTTCTCCCTGTGCCAAATTTCATCGGCTGGATGGATCTGATCCAGCCATTTGAGCGTGAAGAATTAACAAACATAGAAATACACACACACAAACTTTCGCCTTTATAATATTAGCGTGATTAATAGTAGATTATTAACCAAGGGGATAAAGCAGTGTCTTCTGTCGCGGGTGACGATTTAAATCGCGAGCGTAACGAAGGACTCGAGGTTTACTCCCGAGCGTAGCGAGGGTGTTAAAAACTTAAATCACGAGCGAAGCGAGGGATTTAAGACGAGTCCTGAGTGTAGCGAGGGATTTAAGTTCACCCAAGACTAAGACAGCTTTATCACCGAGGAAAATACTCTACTTTTCGTACCATTTGCGAAAAAATTAACACAATAATAATATGAGATAAGCATTTATTAAAAATAATGACAATTGAAAGTAAAATAAACTTAACGTTTATGTATTTGAAGATAACAAAAACGCGGCAAATTCCTAGACTAATATTTTTTGTCGGAAAAGCAAAGGCATCAAGCCCATACGGCCTCGTCGGTTTTCGTAATTTTATTTAATAATCATAACTGCATAATAAATGCGTATTCCTTTTTCAAAAAGATGTATAATGCTTTATATACAAACTCAATGGTGTAAACACAGATGTAGTTCAGTATAAATTTCGGTAAGTATTCCAAATTTAAATCACATTCTCCCCCTAGAGGATGAATGAAATTCAGTACAATTTTCTTTCCCTGTTTTTAACAGATTAAAAATGACTATTGTTATGTTCGCTTTTTGTGACATTGAATGTCACTTTTTTGAGCAAATGGTACGAAAAAACTATTTTCACACGGGCTGCAGCTAGTTCCTAATAAAAGAGTTGATACAGTTGTGAATCACGCCAAAACAGATTTATAACTTGCTAACTGCATTCTGACAGGCATAAGCACAGATATGCTTACATCTATTTAGAGGAACGTCGCACATGAAATCAGTGTGACAGCTTCAGCAATGTCGTGAGTGGATTTAGCAAAGTTTGTCCAACTTTAACGACACAAATGGAGGTTACGTGGTTCCGTACTTATGTTGGATTTATTACGTGGCTGCTTTATTTGCGGTGAGCTATACACAATAGAAAGAAAGAAGAAAAATATTTATTTGTGACCCGCACAGATAAATATCGCTGCACATTTTAGCGATATTTAAAAATAATAAATTACGCCGCGCTGGTATCCTGGTAAGTCCCACTGTTGATGCTACGGACACTCACAAAAAGGAACATATTTGAAAAAAAAACAAACGAGAGAGCGCGCGGACGCAGGCAGAAATCTTTGGACGGCTGTCAAAAGATATACAAGTAAAATTTCAAAATTAAAAAAAAACCCCCGACACATTTATCTTGCGAAAACACCCCGATTCAAACAGTAAAACGTCCATAACTTTTGAACGGCTGAACCGATTTTATTTAAACATAGCTAAAAACACTCTCGACAAAATCACCTTTCAAACAATAAAAACTAAATCAAAATCGGTTCATCCGTTTAGGCGCTATGATGCCACAGACACACAGATACACAGCAACACACGTAAAACTTATAACACCCCTCTTTTTTCGGCGGGGGTTAATTAAAAATAAAATAAACTCTGAGTTTTGGCGGGAACGTGATGACTGACGTCTGTGTTGCTTAGTTCTCTGTTTTATTTTCCTAAATGGTGTTTTTTTTATTCTAATAATAATTGTGAATGTGCACGAGTGTAGGCAAATAAAACACAGAGGTAGAACATGAGTTTGTTCATGCTGTCGACAAAACTCCGTGGAAGCTTCCAATAAAATTACCACCATTTTACTTTTTTTATTTTTTTTAGGACATTGGACTGAAAACTAAAGGAACTGGAACTTCTAAACGTGACACTGGCATATTGTACAAACCGAGGGAAGCCAACAAAAATGACTAAACAAAGCGAACACAAAGCTTTGTCTTTTTGTAATAAGAGTATACTTAAATAAACGGCCATTTAGTACTTCAATAGAGAAATAATAAACTCTAGACATTGTGACATTACAACAGCAATAAATATTGTCGAAGAGGTTGACCACGTGACACATTGATAGGATATTTAAATCTACATTTCGGACTTTTTGATAGTGATTATCGCTGATATAATGTCACTTTGTATTGGCCCAATGTTGTTTTTAAGATAATGATGCTACCACTTTCTCGAAACTGGCCAGGGTGTGACCATAAGCTCTTAGAACAAGGTTATTTTGAGTGAACGTAAGGGACACATGTATAAGACTTGTACTGACTGTTTTATTTGCTCGAGGAAACTTTTTGCCCTAATCAGACACCCCAACTAAAAAAGTATTGACGAACAGAAATCTGAGTCATTCACTGTGGAAGTGTGTCAGTCAGCATGATATACTAAGGACTACTAAGCTACAGCCGGTCACATAGACGGAAATTCACATCGCGTCTTTCATCTCGCATTTGATTGGTCGGTTGATGGCGGTCAAATCCTGTGCCTTGCTGAATTTATTCGCGCCATTAGGCTGCGTGTCTCCTCAATATCACATATCAAAATACCTTAGACAAAGGGGGGTAACCAATAACTGCAGAATTGCAGGTTTCTGTTCCAAGTCTGCCACGTTCACAGAACCTCGGCTTAAAAAGCAACATTGTTATGCTACCTGCAGTGAATTTGAATTGCCAAAAGCTCTGCCATATGTAGGAGGTGTCTCCCCTAGCAACTTAGTTCTGGGAAACGAAGGAAATGCAGAATGCAGGCAACGTCTGTTTTGGTCTTGTAGATACTAATTGGTTACTGTGCCGTGAGGTGGGTGACATTTAGAGATGCCATTATTTTATCTAATCTAATAATAATAGCTATAAACGAACTGTTCTTGTATATATATAATCTGAATCTTATGGCGATGACCTCGTGGCTAACAGTCGCACGGGTCGATCTTCAAGGTTAAGCAATGCTTGCCGAGGTCGGTCCGTGGATGGGTGACCATTTCAACATACCGAGTTTCCTCCGTGCCTCGGCAAACACGTTAAGCCGTTGGTCCCGGCTGTCATTTGAAGATCTTTGACAGTCGTTCCGAGTAGTCAGAAGCTTGAGATCTGACACCAGTCTAGCCAAAGGGGACCGTGTTACCCAGTTACTTGATTGTGGAGGTCAGATAGGCAGTCGCTCCGTGTAAAACACTAGTACTCAGCTGAATCCGGTTAGACTGGAAGCCGACCCCAATATAGTTGGGAAAAGGCTAGGCAGATTGATATAATCTGTATCTCGGAAATTTTATATGCAGGGGATTTCGGGGGCGATAAATCGATAATCGTTTTCTCTTATTTCACCCGAGCAGAGCTCGTTGGCCCCGGTGCTTTTATTTAAAGCTGAAATGGTCAAAACAACATAAATATGGCACTCATCCCAGTTCAAAACAAAACCGCTTTGCTATTTTTAGAAATGATTAAGGAAAAAAGGATATTTTATAAGTACACCCTCAAAGGAAAAAGGTTTTATGGGACACGAAATGCGTTGACCTGTCTTTTAAATATTTCGGTGAAACCATTTTTATTCATCTCCGTAATTACTTCCTTATTAACTTGGTAACCCAATTCAGCTATAAATACTTCACTCTTCTTTGTACTTGATTCACGAAGGTCCAAAACTTCGCGGAATATTTTCCTTAACTTAAGATGTTTTTTAAGGAAAAAATGCCGCGAACTTTTGAACTTCCCCGCGTTATTCCTTTCAGAATAAATATTCTATCTTTCTTCTTTCTTTTCGTGTGAGAATGTGGCCACTTGTGGTGTCAGAGTTTATTAAGCCGTGCCTCTGGGAACCCCTCAGGCCTCTGACTTGGCTATTTCAGACTTAAATTAAATAAGTCCAGATTTCCTCACGATGTTTTCCTTCACCGTTGCCTGTGATGTCCAAGATAAACTTAGAAAGTACATATGAATTTTAAAAAGTCACATTGGCACTTGAGAGGCAAGGTCTTAGCCACTGAGCTACCACGAACTATATATTTTATATATATATATACATAAAAAGAAAGTATGTATGTATGTATGTTCATCTTAATGAAATTTTCAGACAATATTTAGATTGACCCAGCAGGTAATCCTTTAAAGTTTGGTGGCGCTCGGATTTTTTTTTAACTTTGAACGCGGGCAAAGCGGCGGGCAGAAGCTGGTATTCTATATTATCTAATAAATCAATATAAGCTACTATGATAGATTGACAATGAAAAATAAATAATATTCGAAGACATGTGATATCCACCAACCTGCAATTTCCCAACCGACCGGACCAACCCGCACTGGGTCCGCGTGGTGGATTACGGCCCATTCCCTCTCACAGAGAGGAGGCCTGTGTCCCTGCAGTGGGAACATTAGAACGCTGATTATGTTGATGATGAGACTGGCAATGAAGTAAAATTGCAAGCTTATAAGAGAATAACACACACAACGAAATCTTGTAAACCGTTGTTTCAAAGGTTGAAACTCCTTACTTTGCCCAGTATGTTTATCTTAGAATGCGCTAAATTTGTCCGACAGCACTTTGACCAGTTTAAGAAGGCACAAAACCGTTGCCCTAGAATAGTAAGAGATCCAGATAGAATAGTTCTGCCTAGGGCACCAAAGACCTCTCTGTATAAAAAGAACTGTTATTGTATGTGTGGATTTATATATAACAAAATACCAAAGAACTTTAAAGAGTTACCTAACAATTTATTTTATACAAAATTAAAATTATGGCTTATAGAAAAACAATTTTTCACACCACCTGCTCGAAAATGTCAAATTATATGTCAAGCAACCTTAACCTAAAGTGAGTCATTAGTGGCCGGGGGCACAGCCGGTCAATAATGTTGTACTGGATTTCATTATGACCCGCTGGTCAATAATGTGATTTGTATTTGGAATCTCACATGCTCAGCTAAATTGGCAGTATAGTACTAACAAACCCCCTTTGATGCCAGAAAGAGGAAAGCTATTCTCGATACCCTTGCTACACGTGGATGATATTCTCGATTTCCTACAAAATCATAACGACTGCTTCTTCATATCGTTGCCATGTTTTCGAAGACATAATATTGTAAGAATAATTAGATAACCACGAACCATTTTTTAAAAGGAATGGAATAACATTAAAACTGGCATTAATAATAACAAATACCGTACCGCGCCGTAATACTGTAATAGTAATTGGCTTTAACATTAGTTAATTTATTTTATCTTTGCACAACTGGACTAATGTCTCAAATGTTACCATTAACTTCAATTAATATGTAAGTGCATTTAACTAACTAGTTCTAAATATGTTATTGTTACTGTTTGTTTATTTAATAAATACTTTGTTTTTCGTACTATGGCTATTATTTTCTCACAGTAGGTGTAAAAAGTAGAGTATCCTCCTCTGGGCTAAAGGTGTCTTTGCCTTGGGCTAGCTTGAATCCCTCGCTGCATTCAGGATTCTTGTATTAACTCCCTCGCTTTGCTCGTGAGTTAAATCCCGAATCCTTCATTGCGCTCGAGATTCAATATGACGCCCGTGACATAAGACACAACTTTAGCCCCTCGGTGCATAATCTACTATTATTCCATAAATTATTTTTTAAATACATAATGGTTAATGTGATGACAATTAATAAATAAACATATAATTGTAAAATAATAGAAAAATCATGCATGACATTGGACATAAACACTATAGCCTAGCATTGAATATATTGTAATGTTTTGCATGTCAAATGTTTGACTATGTATTAGGAAACTATTTATAAGTTACTTAAACACCTACACTGTACCAATACTTATTGCAAATAAATGATGGATTGATTGAACGACAACAACAGACATAGACATTCTGCAGAAAAATGCTATCCGAGCTTCTAAATCTGACAGTGTCCTGTCTATAAATTAATACAGCACAATAAAATGTCTTTATTGGTATGTGTGGGAAAGGATCATAAACCTGCACTTATACTTGTCGCAGGGAAATGAGGATACCAGGGATTTCTCGAAATCCCTAGGGATATCACGAAATCACGGTAGATGTCGAATTTTCTTGTTTATTATGTCACTCAGGGCACATAAGGGCTAAAAGAAATAAGAATGTTGTCTCGACCGCCATGTCCGCTCGAGTCTTATTCACTAGTGTCCGATAGAGTTTTTAGGGTTCCTTACCCGAAGGGTCAAATTGCTATTTTTTTTGCTATCACTCATGTGTCCGTCTGTCTGTCTGTCCATCGGCTGTCACACAGGTTTTTACAGCCAAACGGTTGGAGTTACTAATTTTCGCAATATAATCATCTTCTTGACCCAAAGCCATACAAATTATATATTTTTTTGTTGTTTTTATTGGGGGCGCCCGAAAATTTTCATACAACGAAAATTGACAAAATTTTGTGCCAAGGAATTGTTTACTTTCCTATTGACCATATTTTTTACTATCAGTATATTAATAAATCAGACCTTTTATTCGAAATTACCTCATTTTAGTTTAGCGAAACGACATAATCACTGATATTATATTAGCATTTTGTCATTTCATAAACTCCTTTAGTAAGAAGGCGTAATATAATAAACACGAACATTCGACATCTACCGTGATTTCGTGAAATCCCTAGAGATTTCGTGAAAGCCCTGATATCCTCATTACCCTGCGACATACTCAATTTAATGATGGCTTTGTGCCCAGTCTGAGTAGTTATGACAACGTATTGTAGTAGTTTTGATTTGTAGACACAACCCTCGTTATGATTTTAAACTACAGGACTTTACTGCTATACCTACGAGTTTTAAAATTAAATAAACATTAACATCACTGCATGCTGTTACATACACTGACCGTTCGTCATGATTCGCTAAAGTATCACCGTGTCAACTTGAGTGGAGTGAGCGTAAAGTGAACTATAATTACCCGATACGGCGAAGCAAAAGGGAGGGTTATGTTTTTGTATATTCATGTTTTTGTAGTTCCCTCATAACTGTTTATTATAATTTGACAAATGTTAATTTGTCCGCTGGTTATAGGCTAAGTGACGTCACATTAGATTTAATTTACTTCCTAGGAGGCCCGAAGTCAAGAACATATTTTTTTTTCATAGTGGTGTTCAGAGGATAACCGTAGTCGTATACATTCTGAAAATTGCATACGACCACGGTTTATTTTATTTTATTTTATTTGGAAAACTTACAGCTAATAACAAAAATGCTTGGTCTTTATAATAAAAATAAGGCCAATTACAAGTTTTCACTTATAGTAAAACAAAAATATAATACTTTACAAACTAACGCCGGTACTACAAACTAAGAATCTATATAATAAGCGCAGCTATAACAATAGTCAAAAATAAAAAAATATTGGTACATACAATAATAATCCTATAACAAATCCTTGAGACTTAAATACCATTGAAAAACTTATCGCACATAATTCTTCTCATTTTACTAATACTAGTATTAAAGAGGTCGATGTCAACTTCCCGGCCGGCCGCATCATAGGCACGACTCGCTCTCACCAGGAACGCGTTTTTTCTATACGAAGTTCTCACCACCGGTGTGTCCAGTAAGTGAGGTCTGCGTAAATATGCACCAGGTACACGCAGTCCTATCTTATTCACCAACACTGGTATATCCGCCGATCCGTTCACTATTCCGAATAAAAATGCCAAGTCTGCAATTTTTCTGCGCACATCATTTTTCTGGTTATACTCTGAACACCACTATGTTGGTTGTTAATATGGGTTTTAGTTTTTGAACATATTTTTTATTCATCCAAAGTAATGGATTGACTGCTGACTTCAAGTTCGCTTCAACTATGTTTTCACGGTGAGTCTCATTCACTGAGGCAAAGGCTCAGTTTGCTGTTACATTTCGGGGTGTGTGCTTTGTAACTGTAGAATTTGATTCCGCGAAGCCCTTTCCATCATCGAATTACAAGACGTACGTACGGCAATGCGCCATCCGTTCTTGGTAGGCATCCCAGGATCCCATCCATACGCACAAAATGTTTTGCGAATACTTTTATTGTGCGTACAGCTAAGGAATGGAATTCCCTGCTGGAGTATTCGTTTACTGATAGCTACAACCTATGGGTATTTAAATCAAGAGTATAATAGAAGAGGTTATTTCTAGGCAAGCGTGCTTCGCCCTCGACCACATCATCGCTTACCATCGAGTGAAATAGTGTTTATAATAATAAAAACGCTGTAACGTTGCACTTTAAGTATCAACGTAAATACTATCTCAAAGGATAATAATCAACATAAGCAGGTACCTAAATCTAAGTAAGAATTTAATTGCGCTGATCAACGGAAATCTCCACACGAAGCTCGCGACTGTTCTAGTGTTTTTGTCTCACTCGCTCGCGTACTAATCCCCTGCCGGAGTCTGGAATTCTGCCGGAGTCTGAAAGCTACAATCTAGGGGTATTTAAGTCAAAGGTGAAGTTTGTGCGTGCTTCATCGTTGACCACATCATCGTTTACCATCAGGCGAGATAGTGGTCAAACGCGAGCCGAACACACAAAAATAAAATGCAGACTGAATAGCACTGGTGAAAGTGACATTCTATTGCCGACAACAACTGTCGAAAAATTCAAAATGTATGGGATGGTTATGATATGCGTTACCGAAATGTCACAATCCCACATAATTTTGCACTTGACAATCACTATAAGAACATCACATTGTTAAGAAATGTGTTGTATATAATTATAGTAGAAATTTGAATCTTATGACACATCATAAGTCACACATCACATTTAATAAGTCTTAATAAATTCAAATCATTCATTAAACGTAAGTTGTGTCAGAAAGCGTTTTATACTATTAAAGATTACGTTGAGGACAAAAAGGCTTGGGATTGAGCTGCTCCAATTAATTTTGATTTTTTATATTTTGCACCGTGAATTTAGTTTTTAATTTTGATATTTTTTTTTCATCCACAACTTATTTATACTGCTAATTTGTAAAATCTTAGAATATTTTATACTCTGTCATTTTCATCTGATCTGACATCTGTCTGTCCAGTTTATTTTTTAAGCCAAAGACATAACATTGCATGGACACTTCTTTTTCTAGATTTTTTACAAAGCTGGCCTCCTCTGTAAACTGTTTTTATTCGTTCTGGTCATGATTACTGATAATTGAGATTTGAATTTGAAATTCAGAAGATACGACACAGCACGAGGAAAAACGTGCGCTAGTTTTTTTGGTTTGGTTTTGGTTGGGTTTGAAGGACATATTTTAGACTTGAATTACAAAGCATATTCTTATCCACAAAGTACTAATAAAATTGTAATGAATTCAGTTTGTGAATGAGTGTTACAATTCCCTGAAGGCTATAAATAAATAACAATTATACTCTCAAGTGAACTTTTTACTCTTTTAATACCAAGTTGTGCCAGTCTGGCACGTGGTGTATGAACTGCGGCAGACAGGTCCTCAGCGGCGCGGCGGTATGCGCGCCCTCCAGCAGTAAGTACCGGCTGCGCACGCTTAACACGAGGGCCTACATATCTAGGTAGCGCTCCACCAGCCGTCCCATCGCACCGTACCACGCCGCCCAGGTCTGCGGTTGCCCCTTCGCCAACTTGGAAGAGGCGGGCGGCAACGGGAGTAGCTGAACCCTCAGTCAGTTGTTCTGCGCGGGTGGCACGTCGTACGAAGCCGGCCCTTATTTTTATCTTTTTTATTAACGTGGCTTACGTTTAGCTCTTTTGGGCTAAACGTAACGTTACAGAATACGAAAAATGCTTGTTTGAAAATACATTTTAAATTAATATTTTGATTATACAACAAATTTCAAAGCGTGTGGCGTGCACTTAGCGGGCACGTGTTTCGACGACACCTTACTAACAGACGAAAACAAGGGAATTTCACAAGCAAATAAAATAAACCATAGAGAACCTTTTTAAGAAACCTTTCGTATTCGACTCTAATAGAGTTCACATTCAAGACGGTCCCTATACAAGCCTATATTTAAACTTAATGCATTATTGATTGAGAAAAGTCTGCCTCGCGATGGTATTCGATCAGCAATGTTCATAAATTGTGGTAGCGGCCCGCCAGCGTCTCGGGGTCTCGGGTATTGGAGGCATGGCATCCGAGGAATGTGCGGCTCCATAACGGTGTGTGATGTTTTATTAAATGCCGCCTTCTTACTTTCTTTGTGAATGATATCTTGGGGATAAAGATGATGTGTGCTGTGTTTTTGCTGTTTACTGATGGTGGTAAAATTAAGGCTGGACGAAGTGTTATGTAGCGTTAGACCACGCGTAATGGATTCACTTAGGTCAATTAAAATCCAATCCTATCTACAAATATGATAAAAGTTGAATGATAAATGATACCAATTTATTTTGCAAACAGGTTAATATGACACTTTTACAATTCCACCTATTTTGTTTGATAATCGATCACGCCTATACGGCTTAACCGGATTTGAATGAAACTTGGACCACGAATAGGCCATAACCTGGATAAAGACGTATCGACACAGGATACTTTTTTATCCCGGTCGGTAGTACGTTCCCAAAGTTCCCATAGCCCAAAATACTTTTCACGTGGGTGTAGTAGCTGGCAGAATTTAGTATTTTACAAAAAAAAAGACCCGTATCAACTGCTTTTCTTCATAAAATAATAATAGTCTTCAAAAGGTACGACTAGTGACTGCTTATAGAGATGTAGTGATAAAAGAAGAAGACTGACACGTTGCTCCCACATAAATTGAAATAAAATTATTCATTAAAATATATTTTTTTATTTAAAACAAGATTTTTCGTATTCTACAAACCCTTTTATTTGATTTCCATATCATGGCAGTGCACAAAAAATCACTAGTCCACCATCTTGAGCCGTCCGCCATATTGGATTTAGAATGAAGTCATGAACAATGCATTGTCATCTTAACTAAACGTTTATGCAAAATTTCATCTTAATCGGTGAAGGTTAACTGCTTTAAAATTTAGTACATACATTGCAAGTTAAATAAAAGCTTGTAAAATTAAAAGAAAGATGATGAAAACTGCTTGATTTAAGAATCCGATTCAAAACTTTCGTTCAACATCCACAATACTAACTACATAATAATATTTAAAGTTATAAAACTACGTACGACAATAACAACCTAGTAAACAGATGTTTCCTTGCAAATAATCTCGAAGACCAATGCAATCTGAAAAGTACGAGCACAAAAATGGGAACAGAAACTGAATTTGCTTGCTGCGGTGACCCATTTCTTTTAGTACCTACGACTTTTATAAGTATGTCGTTCAGCGAGGCAGACTTCTCATGCCAAACGAGAGCGTATTCCGATTTTTACGTGCACTTATTTCTTGCAACGATGTGTATTATTTTGAGGGAATAAAATGACAAAAAACTGTCCTACAAACACTAATTGGAGTTGTATGTTACAATAAGATAGACAATGGTGACTTGTGATAGTTTGTGGACTATTTTTTTCTGTTCAGCCAATAAAATACTAGTATTTTCCTGTGATGTGATGTGATGTGATTTTCCTGTGGTTTTTATGAAATAAACATTAGCGTATGTCACTCAACAATGGCTCAACTTTATATAGTGAAAGGATCAAGAAATCGTATCTGTACTTCCAGAAATTTACATTTACCAATATAAATTGTGTAAATTATTTCATCACCACTGCTCTCAAAACGGTGAAGGAAAACATCGTGAGGAAACCGGCATTTATTGGAACCGAAAATTCTAAGAACATCCACCAACCCGCACTGGGCCCGCGTGGTGGTTTACCGCCCATTACCTCTCACAGAGAGGAGGCCTTTGTTCCAGCAGTGGGAACATTAATAGGCTGATGATGATGATGATGATATACAGCCAAACAAACTATAGCTTAAATACTAATTAGTTTTGATACTTTGAAATGCCTGTTTAGACTCAATCCGTATTTTCAAAAGCAATTATAAATCTTGACCCTTCACCATTGCAATTGCAAAAATATCTCCTCAGTTAGAGTACCTTAACGTACTCGTAAATGTCGTATGAGCCTTCCGACATATCAATTGCATAAAGGCAAACATCGTTTCAATAAGGCTTGTAACAGGTAAACACATATTTACAATTCCTTCCGTGTGCCTTCTGCCTGATTCAACTGAAAGGTAATATATAAATCTGCAATACGTATTTATTGTTAAAATAAAATATATTGTTGTTTCATTCTTGTTTTGATCGGTTAACTCAAAGTCAGCTGTAAAAGGCTTTTCTGTTTGCGAGATTTGATCGTCCCCTTTATTCATTTGAACTTCAAGTATGAATTGTACAATGCCACAAGACCTTTTCTGAAAGTCACCATTTTTAACTCCGTTGTCTCCATATACGTTGGGGTTGGCTTTCTGTCTAACTGGATATAGCGGCATACCAGTATTTTAAAATAAAGAAGTATTCTACATGAGTGACTGTCTATCTGACTACCGAATAGTACGATGGCCACATGGGTGGTCAGTTTCGTGACCCGTGGGGCTGTTTTTATTTGGCCACGAGACCCTCGGGTTAGTCCCACATTACCCCGATCCCAGTTGACCCCGTCCCGTAAGACCCCGAATACTATAAATTTGATTAAATTTATTTTTCTATCGTTTTCAATTTATATGGTACGGTCGGTCGTATTCTGAGTTTCTGTATTGAATAACTTTTTTACAAAAAAATACTACCGACTTCCAAATAATTTACTTTGAATCGAGTATTTATAGAAAAATAAATTAGAGGTCTACCAGGACGGGGTCAACTGGGATCGGGGTAATGTGGGACTAACCCAGACCCTCAGCTTCATCAAATAAAGGTACCTAAACTGTAGGTAACGTATGGTTCGGCACATGTTTTTTTTAAATAAAAAACAGTCTCAAAATTTTAAATCTATCTTCAATTATGACCTAATTATTCTACTATATAGTTAAGTACTGCCACGTAACATACTTATACCCAAAAAGGCAAATGCAGCTTTTTTTACCACCAGTACCCTTCAGCCTTTAAGTAGGTACTACAACTAAATTGATTCTCCGTTATATGTAAGCTAAGTACATATCAAATAGATACTACCCACGCTTCGCGTTAACGTTAGACTAAACCAGATAAAGTATGACAAAAGCCCAGCAGAGATTAATAGGGGCGCAGACTCCTACCTATCGTCGTATTCAGTCTATTGAAGCCAGCTAGGTCAAGTGTTGCTACACGTGAATACTCAGTATACATGGACACGTTTACTTGACGTGCCGTGTTAAAATGTTGCCAGTTTACAGAGTTAAATGATGAAAAGTGAATGGTTTATATTTCTGGGAGTATGATGTTTTGACCTCAACTTCGAAACGGATCATCGTATGCTAAGATGCAAAATAGAATTACACGCACAAAGGGAAAGAAAATTTGTCAAAAACAATTATAAGCATACAAAGAACCTACCAATACTATCCAGGGCTGACGGTTTGCATTGGGAAAATAGGTTTATAGAATCTGTGAACACATCAAGTAAAGTCCAGGACCAATATAACGATTTCGAATTGAAAATGAAGGATCTATTAAAGCAATTACCGAAAATGGACGAAAACAAAAAACAATTTACGGCTCACATCAAAACACTCTTCGAAAATAGGAAACAATTATATAGAAAAATACGAACAAAATCAGTAAAAGAAAAAATTACAGAAATAAGTAAGGAAATAAACAAAAACATATCCAAAGAGAGAAAAATGCGAAGACAAGAAGTCTTAGAAAGACATTTAGAAAAGTCAGGTGCTATAAAAAAAGCGTACAAGGAGCTCAGAAACAAAAAAGAGTGGACGGAGAGCCTAAAAAACAAAGCAGGGAATATAATAAGCAAGAGACCAGGGATAATAAAAGAAGCTACTAATTATTACAGGGACCTCTATGCATCTGGGGAAAGTCAAGACTCGTCAAGGCACATGCTTCAGTTTTCAGAATGTCGTACAACTCCTGATATACTTAAAAGTGAAATAGAACAGGCAATAGGCTCTCAAAAATCGGATAAAACCCCAGGTGAAGACGGCATAACGAATGAAGTACTAAAGTCCCTCTCTGAACCATTACAGGCCCCACTTCAAGTCCTATTCAATAATATACTTGAAACAGGAGAAATTCCCCAGCAGTGGTTTAAATCAACTATCGTACTACTACATAAAAAGGGTGACAGAAAAGACCTCGGAAACTACCGGCCTATCAGTCTAATGTCTAACATGTACAAAATTTTCTCCAAAATACTTTTAAATAGACTCTCAATACCATTAGATGAGCAACAGCCTTACGAACAGGCGGGTTTTAGAAAGGGCTATTCGACATTAGACCACATACATGTTGTTACACAAGTAATAGAGAAAATCAAAGAATACAGGAAGACTTTATATCTATGCTTTATTGACTACAAAAAAGCCTTTGATTCTCTAAAGCATGGTGCGATCTGGAATTCTCTCTTGCAACAAGGCGTGGAAAAGAAGTATATAACTCTACTCCACAATATTTACTCCAACAGCTGTGCGAAGGTGAGGCTAGAAAGAGAAGGGGACCAATTCCCCATCGAGAAGGGCGTTCGGCAGGGTGACCCCCTTTCACCTAAGGTTTTTTCTGCTGTTCTAGAGTCAATCTTTAGAAACTTAGACTGGGAGGGCAGAGGTCTTAAGGTCGACGGGGATTATCTCAGCCATCTTCGTTTTGCTGACGACATTGTACTTTTCGCTGAAAACACTACTGACCTGGAAAACCGGTTAAAGGAATTAACACGTGAAAGCAAAAACGTAGGCTTGACACTCAATACCGAAAAAACCAAGATCCTAACTAACGGGGACAGAAAAATAATTTCAATTGACGGTAACAGCATAGAGTATGTAGAAGAGTACATTTACTTAGGACAAATGGTTTCATTTAACGAATGTGCCAGCAACGAAATTCGAAGACGCATATCTTTGGCATGGAAGAGGTATTGGAGCTATAAAGAAATCATGAAGAATAAACAAATAAAAATACATTTAAAGAAAAAACTCTACGAAGTAGCTATTCTTCCATGCTTAACGTACGGCTGCCAGACCTGGTCATTAAAGAAACATGACGAAAACTTGCTTGCCATTTGTCAAAGGAAAATGGAACGCAGCATGATGGGAATAAAGCAGAAAGAAAGACTCAACAACAAAATTATCAGAAAGAAGACAAAATTAGTTGACGTCGTAAAGAGGATAAGGCTACTTAAGTGGAACTGGGCTGATCATGTCTGCAGGTTAGAGAATACTCGATGGACCAAAAAAGTAACCGAGTGGATACCAAGAGATCAAAGCAGAAGTAGAGGTCGGCCCAGGAAAAGGTGGGAAGACATATTTTGGGAGATAGGTGGACCTGGTTGGATGACTAAAGCTAGGGACAGGAATCAGTGGAAGGAAATGGGGGAGGCCTACGCCAAAGAGGCGACTACTGCTTAAAGGCGTGATATACACTCGTACAAATTTTTTAATTAATTTAGAAAAAACAAAATTTAGCAAATAGTTTCTAGTGTAAGTAATTATAGGAAATATTTATGTAAAGTAGTAGAATAAAGGCTTTTTTATTTTTATTTTATTTTTTATTTTATTTATGATGTTTTTGTTAAACTTGCATCTATTTCTCTAAGTGGGTATCACACTATCATACATTGGATCCTATCTCAAAATTTATTTTCCACACGACTTCAAAAAGGAGGACGTTCTCAATTCGACTGTATTTTTGTTACGCGATTACGCCGCTAATTATAAAAAACCAAAAAAGAATTAAAAGTTAATAACAAAAAAAAAACATCTTACAAAACACCAAACGTTTTCGCTTGGTAGTGTTTAATAACTTTGTTTTCGGAAATCGGTACAAAAAAAAATTTGTTAGTACCAAAGACACTGACTTCCGAAAAGAAAGTTATTTTCCACTTTATAGTGTTTTGTTTTGGTTTTTGGGTTCCGTACCCAAAGGGTAAAAACGGGACCCCATTACTAAGACTCCACTGTCCGTCTGTCTGTCTGTCACCATGCTGTATCTCATGAACTGTGACAGCTAGACAGTTGAAATTTTTACAGATGGTGTATTTCTGTTGCCGCCATAACAAATACTAAAACAGAATAAAATTAATATTTAAATGGGGCTCCCATAAAACAAACATGTTTTTTTTGCCGTTTTTTGCGATAGTGGTACGGAACCGTTCGTGCGCGAGTCCGACTCGCACTTGGCTGGTTCTTTTTCAAATTCTTATTAAAGACGATATTTTTCATACGTTTATATTACATTATCATTTATATATGACACATTATCATTTAAATCTGTGATCCTATATAAATGATATTGACGCTGACGAAAATTCGCGCGTATATAAATCGCAGTGCGTGCCTTTCGTGTTATTTTTAAGACAGATTTCAACGAAATGTGCGAAAAAAATTGCTGTAAAATAGTGCGCTCTGGTAATGATCCTTTGAACGCGTGGAGTTTTAGTTTGATATTAGACAAGAAAATAATGATTATACCAATGAAATCTAGAAACCATAAGGAACAAATCAACATGCTGTTCATTACTAGACGGGCATTACGACCTGCCCTCGTACCCTGACGTGTCAAAACTATCATAGTTCGACTGTAAAAAAAGCGTGTGAAAAAGGGACACATGTATACAAGTCATATACATCTGTCCCTTACGCACACTCACATAAATCTTGCTCTAAGAGCTTATAGTCACTTATAATCAGCTTATAGTCACTCACTCCTGGAAACTACGCTTCAAACCAAATTGATTCTTTCCTTTCAAGTGCCAATGCGTCACATTGCGTACATGTGAACGTAGGTACTTGCAATTTGGTTTAGTAATAATCTTCATCAAACAATCAATGAATTTCACTTAAGACAACGACTAACGCCAACGACCTTGAGGGAACAAATTGCGCACTCGTTTCACTCCAGCGGGACCCAAAATTTAGTAGTTTTTTGTACTTCCCTTATTATTCTGTCTTAAAAAAAAGCCTCAGATCAAAATGTAGATACTTAAATTGTCTTTGAGATGGTGTCAAATTCATTAAAATACGCCCAGCAGTTTTGGTGCGATTGTCGTGTTTTATCCGTTTTAGACATAACTTTACTAATTAATTACACTATGTTTTACGAATAAAAATCAAAATTTTCCTAGATCAAATTATTAAGAAAATTGTCTAATGCTACATAATATATTTTTCCAAAACATTACGAATAGCCATTTAGACGTGATTCTCATTTGTAAATCAGCTACTCAGGGGTATCTGCGCCTTAACGGTGTGATATTAATTGAAGGAGATCGTGACTAAATACTAACAGCCGCACTGGTCGATCATCAAGGTTAAGCAACGCTTGACGAGGTCGGTCCGTGGATGGATGACCATTTCAACATACCGAGTTTCTCTCGTGCCTCGGAAAGCACGTTAAGCCGTTGGTCCCGGCTGTCATTTGAAGATCTTTGACAGTGACTTGAGATCTGACAACAGTCTTGCCGTGTGTAGGTCGAGCCATCAGGAAAGTCGATAAGTTTTAGGTTATAACCACAAAATAGAAAGTATACAGAAGGGTCACCCGCGCCGTTTCAAAAATTGACAGCTTAACTTGACAGACTTACTAGGGTTTTTACTATATTGATACCGAATTAAAAAAAAGATTAGGTTGTAGAAGTTGCAAACAAAAATACATTGATTCGTCTAAACATACATCATAATTATCATGCTATTGTAAGCATGATAATTATGATAATTAGGCATGTGCCTTAGAGGGTAGACAGAGCATCAATCATCAATACGACGAAGATTGGAGGGTAACAATAGTGTAATAATCATCCCACTATAAACATTAAATTTTGAAAAGCACCAAGCTCGACAAACATATAAAGGTGAAAAAAAAAGGTAATAAAATCAAAAAACCCGACTACTTAAGTAGCGAACTAAAAACATGTACTTAAAAATAAGAAAATTATGCTGTGCAGTTGGAGGAAACATATTTGTGAGCTGGATGACTTATTATGACAAGTTTCATAGCCTTGCCAATTTCGTGTATAGACTTAAAATAATTTATTATTTTCCTTATTCTTGAATTTCTAACAAGTTATCTTGAAAAATTTTATGACCTTTATAACCATAAAAGAATGAAAGAACGAATTAAAAAAAGGAGTATATTCTGTCTGTAACAATTAATAAAGGTGACCCAGCCAATGCAACCTCGTTACAGTACTTAAGGTATGAATGACGTGACAAAGCACTCATGACAGCCGCGACTGAGCTCGGTCCAATATTGCCCAATATTCCCTGTAAAATCGCAATGTGTGTTTGCAAAATGACACTTTGTTCGTAGTGGCCTCTCTGTCTGCGGCGCGCCGCCGCCGCTTACGTACTTTTTGTTATAAGTATGCGAAACATAGTACGCATGTAGGCGTACTAGCTCCATCAAAATGTAACACTATATTTCTCAGTACATTATTCAGTCTATTTATAGGAAAATGGTTTTATTACATATTAAATATTATTTTAGGCATAACTTCATAGACCAAGATCGATAATTTTTGAAAAGAAAACAAAATATAGTAGGATGAAACCCATTGGAAAAGGAAGAGAATATAATAAAAATTAAAGGATAAATAATTTACGGGCGATCTCCGGTCGGGAAGTGGAAGGGGGTGAGTTTTAAGGGTGAAAACGGTTTATCTCGATTTCCGGCAAAACTACAAGTCCTATGGAAAAAAGTTAAATGGCAAAGTTGTAGATACTAAAAAGATCTACAACTTTTGTATTGACACTTTTTCACATAACCGCAAAATCATCATCATCATCATTTCAGCCAAAAGACGTCCACTGCTGGACATAGGCCTCCCCCAGGCGTCGCCACATTGACCGATCCCGTGCGTCTCGCATCCAGCGCCTTCCCGCAACCTTAACCAGGTCATCGGTCCACCTAGTGGGAGGCCTTCCAACGTATTGTCTTCCAGTTCGCGGTCGCCACTCCAGAACTTTTCGGCCCCATCGGCCATCCGTTCTGCGAGCAATGTGCCCTGCCCACTGCCACTTAAGTTTGGCAATTCTTCGGGCTACCAAAATTACCGACATAGCCCGAAGAACCGCAAAATGTATGTGAAAAATTCAAATAACCAAGTTTTTGGTTTTTTATTTTTATCTTTTACAATTTTTTTTGTCACATAGTGTGACAAAAACTAACCTTTTCATGTCCCAAACACACTGTAATTTTTTTATTTAAAATATTTATTTTTTCACCTTATTTTGAGTTAATATTGAAAAAAGTACCCTAATTTTCAATCGAAAATTCTCCCGCCAAAATGTGTGTTTTTTTTTAAATCGTTGGACTTTTTGTTCGTTGAAATCTCTACTTTCTGATGATGTAAAAAAATATACATTTACCGTAGTTCATAACCAGCAAGCTAACTAAAGCAGACGATGAGTGTTTGCAGTTTATTGCTATTGGGTAAAGAGTTGCAACTGCAGTTATGATAAAATATATTAATATGAAGTTTGTAATCTAAAGTAATATTATAAGGAGTCTTTTTTTTTTGTTTTTGTTTTTTCGTACGAGGTTATCACTGGAAGTAGTTATCTTATTAATACAAAAATATAATTATTTTCGTAATTCGAACGCGTATTTTTTATCATCGTAATACTTTTTGGAATATTAGCTAAACATATTCCAAAATATAACAATTAATAACAAGTAAAATTTCAAAATTTAAAAAACCCCCGACACATTTATCTTGCGACAAGTAAAATTTGAAAAATTAAAAACCCCCGACACATTTATCTTGCGAAAACCGATTTTATTCAAACATAGCTAAGAACACTCTCGACAAAAACACCTTTCAAACAAAAAAAACTAAAATAAAATCGGTTCATCCGTTTAGTCGCTATGATGCCACAGACAGACACACAGATACACAGACACACAGATACACAGCAACACACGTGAAACTTATAACACCCCTCTTTTTCCGGCGGGGGTTAAAAATACTTTTACACGATGCAAAACCAACCTGCCAACCAATGGCTGTCTGCCTCCTTATTGCTATCGTACTCTTCTAAATTCGAATTAAGAAAATTAGAATGATTATTAAAATCCAGTCAAAACTATTTTTATCTGCCAGCCTGCATGCTGTAACTCAGTTGCCTTTCAGCAGGCAACCTTCACATCACTTTTCAACAAGTTGAGAGAACCTCAGCTCAGCCTAATACTACACACGTAAGTATATTAAATGAAATCTTTGCACACCACAATGGTCGAAAACAGTATACGAACAATTTATCAAAACTCCAACTAAGTTGTTTCTTAGACACGTTAAGTCGGATTACTGAAAGCTTATAAAACTTTCTAGAGCAGTCAGCATTATAGAACTAATAGCCCGAGATCCCACTGCAAAAATCTACAAGCAATTTGTTTTTGATAAAACTTGATTTTTATGAAATATACTTTATCGTAGACTGCACGGTTGCTCGTGCGTTTGCAATATCATCTAGCTGTCTGTTATCTGCCATTCATTGGTTGCCCGGTGCAGCAGCCTTATTTTTCCTATTTTAAACAGTCTTCCCATAAAGGAGGAGGTTCTCAATTCGGATGTATCTATTTTTTTAAATATATGTTTGGACATAACTCAGTCATTAAAGACGGATTTGAAAAAAAAAATTTTGATTGTGTATACTCTCGAGGTAGTCTCATTGTCACCAAATCAGAATCTGATGAGGGGATCCCATGGAAATCGAGGGAACTCCTCAAATATTATAGGCAGATATATAGCGATTTTGGTATTTTCAATAACATCGCTAGCATTTGAAAGGCAGAAATTATCATTTGGTGAAGTGGAACTGATGAAGAAGACCAAAGATGGTCACTGAAACGCCTTCTTAATTGTATATATAATGTGTATGTCAAAGGTCTAAGATAACTCGAATAGTTAAGCGACTATGATGAAGCAAATGTATATAAATAAATGGTACTGATGAAAACGGTACCATCAAACTGATCTAATGATGAAGCCGGAAGGTAGACACTGGAATTCCGTAATAAAACCAGACATCCTAGTTGTATTTGGGCTTATTGAAATCGAAATGAGATGTACTCTGGCTACAAATAATTGTCATGGTAATATGAGTAGTACTAAAACTAGAAAGAGAAAATTAAAAAACGTGTCAAAAAACGAACAACAATACGCATAGCAAGACACCGACTTCGGAAAACAAAACTATTTTTAGCTTTGTAGTATTTTGCTTTAGAAGTCGGTTTAATGTTTTTGTTAAAAAGTTTTTTTGCACCACTTTCTTTCAAATGACGTTAGATTCACTTGAAATATTTGTACATTAACTACCAAACATAAATTTTAATTAAATTTATTAAGGTAATTCCGCCAAATCTATTCTACTATCAAGTATCAATCATGAAAATTAAATTTTATTATAAACAAACATACATGCTGATTGTCGCTGTGGGATCATAGGCTATAAAGCTGAGTATATTTCGTGAACAACTGCTGTTTCTAGATTCTCTGGGAATCCTATAGATAAACTAGAGTTATCAACCAGGCGTTGCTCGGTTGTAAACAAAAATACAGCTTGCAAGAGTTACAAAATAAACGTGTTACTTTCTTTAAAGTAGGTACCGTATCTTTTCTTTAGAGCGTCGTATCTTTTCTCTGACTGAAGTAAGATTTTCTTGCTTTCTTTTCAATTTCTTGTCTCTTCAAAAATGCCTTGAATAAAATACATGTCTTTATTCTTCAATCATTGTAGAGATTAGTTGCCTTGGTAACTTTTTTAATATCCGTAAGTATGCTTTTTTTTAATATCCTTTTTTTGACAGTCGGTAAGAAACACAACATTACATAACATAAGTTTCTTTCACATATGGCAAAGTTTCTCTTATAGATTTAAGAATCTCCAGGAGATAATAGTGAAAATAACAATCCTAGCTTATTATTATGAAAACTTTATTTTATTTGCTTCTTTTTTTACAGAATGGCTGCGCCGCATATTATGACACCTTCGAGGACAATCGAGGATAGACACGGCACTCTATATATAGTCCCAACAAAAGCTGAATACACATATTTTTTTTCGTTTTTATCTCGTAAAATATGAATAGACCGCCAACCAACAGATGAGGATTACGTCATTCATTTTTGCAACCGAAAATAGATATTTTGATTACATTTTATGGAACAGATGGACTGTATCGAGTAGCTTTGCATTGATCGAATTGGTACATTGAAGTTCTTACTTGCATCAAAGAATGTTTGAATTTATAATTTGAGACAATTTAAATCCATCGTTACCAACTCAAGTCTCGACTTAAGCGTTATATATTTTAAATAGAATTGGTTGTAATGGAATTTGAACTTTGACATGTATAAAATAGAATTTGTTGTTCCTATACAGATGTATCTATCAGTCAGACCACCATGCATTTGTTTCTAATTTAAGTAAGTCTACTTATCAACCGTTGAAATAATCATTATGGGACATAATCATGTTTTTGAATGGAGACCCAAGAACATGACTGCTTAGGTCAATGCAGGTTGTGAATCAGGCTAGATGAAGTGGAGACCTTCGTGTGTTACTTTGCAATGAGAGTGGAAGAGGATCGAATTCAACGTCATGCAATTGAAGAAGCTGAAACCCATATTCCAAGACATGGTGGCACTTTGAATCATAAAATTGATATCTTAGGTTTTATCTTAGACGATTGTTTATTGACATTATCGAGATGTTATTTCGTTGTCATGGTGACTGACTCGAGTTGAGATCTTTCAAACTGACTAGAATACGGGATTTAGGCCCTGCAGTAACCCCCTCGGTAGGCCTCCGTATTATCAAGGCGGAGGGGCTCAGTAGCAGTCGCTTAGTCACCTACGGCGAAGTGTACAGGAACCCGAGGAGAGACCGGTCATCAGGGCTTTTGCCGATTAAGCCGACGGCCGACGTAGCGGCCAACAAATAGGTTGCGGTGCCACTTGGGCGACATTGCAACTGAAGGCGGGGGAGGAGTACCGGTATTGCGGTGTGCCGCTCTCCCTACCTTCCACGATCCGGACGGGGTCGCCACCGTCTGATGGCGGACGCGGTGTGGCCGCAGGAGAGGAGTGTCGGTATAGCGTTAGCCATCCCTATCCCCTGCGGCCGAAAAGCGGTAGGTAGGTGGCGGGGCCACAGACCCGACCCGTCACAAGGGGTTCAAGGGTGTCATACACGGGGTTGTCTGGCGCCCATGTGCTGGCTTGGTCCCTGGGGTTGTCACGGCGTGCAATGTTTTCTGGTGCGCCGGTGATGGAGATTACTCCCCACAGGAGGGTCCAGTGACGGACAGTCCGTGTCCGTGTTCATAAGTGGCACAGGAGGACACCGTGGAGTTTAGTGGGTTGGAGTCCCACATAACTGCGCTATCTCCCCGTGGTAGCGCAGTATGCGTGAGCATTTCGACACGCAAAAAATGTCCTGCAGTAGTGACTACTAAAGACTTTCAACTATCCAAATCAGCACGTTCTCAAGTTTGATATTCAACAGTAGAGATTATAACAGTTAATTCCGTCTCGTTTCTTTGTTAACTTTTAGGAAAATTCCGTTATCATTATGTGAGTAGGTAGATAACTTGACACCCACCATCATATACATTTACATAATACGGTACAAGGAAGATGTATAGCAACGTAACTTACGTAACACGAACGTAATTAAGATTTTGATGAAATATGAGCAAGGGGCGGAATAAAGACATAATTGATTTCACACTCGCGCAGAGATTCATATCAATATCGTTATAAGTATTCTCTAATTTCCTCTCGTTTCGTACCCTTAAATGGTTCCCGAAGATTGAATTAAAATTACTTCACCTAAATGTAATTTACGAATATAAAATATTTCAGTGCGCAATGACCCGAAATTGATTAAATTTGTACCTTTTATTATGTACCTGCCTCCCATTTAAAATATAGGTAGGCATTTTAGGGGTACCTATGTAGTCAAACCTGAAACACTCTTATTAATTTTAAACTAAGTGTCATTATTTTTGGGGTAACAGTGGTCATGAATAAAAATAACTTTAACTATGGGATCAACTCTAAAATATAAAACAAATGTGCTCAGTACATTTATATTCGCATTTGTCGCCATAATTTAGAGATCAGCTGATTTTTCTTTTCGCAATTGTTGGTACTATAATTTAAGTTATTCGTATTCGTGAGTACTTTCAGCCCCTGAAATCATCATCATCATCATATCAGCCGAGAGACGTCCACTGCTGGACATAGGCAATAAAAAATACAATGTCTCGGCTTACGAGCAGTTCTCACTGTACCGTTCTAGGTTCCGAAATGAATTCAAAATTTGTTACAAAAAATATATGGATTCGGTTGAGGTCGGTATTCGGCATAATATTAAGCATTTTTGGACTTTTATCTCTAATAGAAAGGCATCTACTGGTATTCCATCCACTATGACATTTAACAATAAGACCTCTAACAACCCAGAAAATATTAGTGATTTTTTTTCTGACTATTTTAATTCGGTTTATGAATCATCGACTGCTGCTAATATTCCATCTACGTATGACGACTGCTCCGAAAGCTGCACTCTGTTAAATAACATACAGTTTACTATTGATGAAGTGCTGAGTGCGCTCAAGGCTTTGGATCCGTCTAAAGGGCCAGGGTCAGATGGTCTACCGGTGTTTTTTATTAAACAGACAGCCGTTAATCTCTGTATGCCATTGCAAACAATATTTAACATGTCTATTTCCCAAGGATGCTTTCCTCAAGCATGGAAATTAGCAAATATAACCCCTGTTTACAAGTGGGACCTAAGAATGATGTTGAAAATTACCGCCCTATATCCATACTGTCAACTTTGTCAAAGGTCTTCGAGAGACTAGTCCATGATAAAATATACCCTCTGTTGCACAACAATATTATCCAACAACAACATGGATTCGTCAAAAAGAGGTCTACTACAACTAACCTGGTATCTTTTGTGGACTACTTGTTTAACAACATGGACTCTCGTGTTCAAGTGGACACTATATACACCGATTTTCGTAAGGCCTTTGACAAGGTTGATCATCAGCTGCTTTTAAGAAAGATTGCATTCAATGGTATACGTGGTGATCTTTTGAGATGGTTTTCTTCATACGTATCAAATAGGACTCAAAGGGTGGTGATGAACGGTTTCACTTCCAGTACTTTAAGTGTTACTTCAGGTGTGCTCAGGGCTCCATTTTGGGGCCACTTTTATTTATAATTATTATTAACGACATAAACACATGTTTTCTAAATTCAAAATTTCTGCTGTATGCAGACGATCTTAAAATATTTAGGCCTGTCAGAGATTTGCATGATTGTCTTCTCTTACAAGAGGACCTAGACAGGTTCACAACATACTGTACCGACAATAAGCTCCAACTTAGCATATCCAAATGTTGCTGCATAACATCATCACATCACATCATCAGCCTATTAATGTTCCCACTGCTGGGACACAGGCCTCCTCTCTGTGAGAGGGAATGGGCCGTAATCCACCACGCGGGCCCAGTGCGGGTTGGTGGATGTCACATGTCTTCGAATTTTTGGTTCTAGGACATGCCGGTTTCCTCACGATGTTTTCCTTCACCGTTTTGAGAGCAGTGGTGAAGAAATAATTTACAGAAAGTAAAGTGCCTGCCTGGGCTCGAACCCACGACCTACAAATTGTAAGTCGCGGCCGATACCACTGGGCCACCACTGCTCTTGCTGCATAAGTTTTACAAAAAACAAAAATATTGTAAAACATCCCTACGCTTTAAACAATACAATCCTTACAAGACAAACATTGGTTCGCGATCTTGGGGTTCTTTTGGATGACAGGCTACACCTGGATGCTCACATAGGTAAAATTATTAGTAATGCATTCCGTATGTATGGTTTTGTCATGAGATCAGCCAATGAATTTGTCCGCCCATATACATATTTATATCTTTACAAATCGTTAATCAGGTCTCAGTTAGAGTATGCTGTTGTGGTGTGGAGTCCCTTCATCAGAAAATATTCAGACGAAATTGAAAATGCTTAAAGAAAGTTTCTGAAAGCAATCGTATCTACACATCTTATAGTAACCCTTTGAACAAATACAAGCTACAAAATTTGAAAACCAGACGTATCTTTTTGGAGACGATGTTTCTATTTCACCTCTGCAATAACACATTTGACTGTATTGATATTGTAAGTAGGATTAGTTATATAGTACCTAGAAATATCATAAGCCGTGGGGTGCGTTTGCGACCCCTGTTTACTGTATCATCTAGTCGTACAAATGCGGGTTTGCGGGCACCCTTACGTCGCCTTCAAAATCAAAATCAAAATTGTTTATTTGCTTAATACAGGTAGATTCAAACAGGTGTTACAAATATTTATAAAGTACACTGTATCATACCTAATAAGGTGTGCAAATATTTATATTATTAAAAATCCATCTAAATAATTATTAAAATAACAATACAAAATAATTACACTGAAAAAATAAAAATAAATTAATAAAAATAAATAAATTCAAAATACTACAAATGTCAAAAGTGAAATAAAATAAAAATAAAATTGTCAGATGAATTAAATTACATGTCTTAAAATTAACAATCATATAAATTAAAGGGCTGTCAAATTAATGGATGTCACACTATTTTTAATGTCATATTATTCTATGTCTATAGGTCTTTATCTATATTTTGATCCTGTAATAACATTTATTCACTAGGAATTTGTGCAGCTTCGACTTAAATTGATGTACAGGTAACTTTTTGACATCGTCAGGTAATTTGTTGTAAATCAATGATGACATAACTAGAATACTTTTATTGATTAGTGCTGTTTTCCCATATGGTATTTCAATGTCTAATCTTTTTTTATCACGTAATTGCCTATAGTAACTTTTAAAAGCAGTCTTATAATAATTTGGGTTTGATTTCACAAACACATTTAGTTCATATATGTATAACGAAGGCATTGTCAGAATGTTTAAGCTTTTAAAATATGGTTGACAGCTGGTAGTTTTGTCTACATTACACATTGCTCTAATGCATTTCTTTTGAGCTTTAAATACAGATTCCTTATCGACTGAGTTACCCCAAGATATAATACCATATCTTAGAACAGGTGCCACAAGTCCATGATAAGCAGCTAATAAGGCTTCTTGATTAACAATTTTTGAAAGTTTATACAGAGCAAATGAGGATTTATTAATTCTTTTGCAGACATTTTCTAAATGTGTTTTCCATGTCAGTGTAACGTTGTACTCGGCTGCTAACGCATCTGAATCTGAGTAGAAAAAAATAGGAAATAAAAAGTACCTAATTGCGCTTGCAGCTGATGTTTTTAACTGGCAATACTGCAATGAGTAATTAAATACTGTCGCAGACTCCGCGCACGGAACTGTTTTGTTGAATGTTGGTAGTTGACTTCCCTCTCAATAGGTATGACTGACGCTCGGGGACTTCCTGCGGTTCGAGAACGGTCAGTCAGTCTCGACCGGCGTTCACTTGACACTACGCAGCAGAGAGTGACAGTGTCGGAATAGGCTAATCATACCTCTGCCACCTTCTTATAGTCACGTAGAAAGAAATATTTCTTGCATTACCTGCACATTACCGTGGACAATAGAAAATTAATTAATCTCAGTGTAACCCCAAATTGGGTGAGTGTTGCAAAACCTATATTATCTAGATATAAAAGATCATTGCATGACTTGCTAAAATTTCGCTATTCGTAAATTTTGTAATAATACCTACTTCAGACACTTGAATCTTGAACCGTTGATTCACATAAATGGCGCTGGTGTATCAACGGTGATTGTTAATTTAAACACCATATTTTAACTTTTACGTTTTCACCGAATGACCGTAACATAGGTGTAACGGGTCATCCTTTCATCTATTATTTTCCTTGTTCAAGTAGTATTGGTGAGTGGTAGTAAGTCAATGGAAGTAATTGTTTTGTAAAATTCTGTTAATCATTATTGTTATAATTTTTCCATCTACCTCACATCACTAGATGTTATCATTTTATAATTCATCATGCTTTTAAATTGTACCACGCTGCTTAGACTGCTTCATCTTGATGGCTAATTGATGCTAGATCACCGCTTTCCACCGTAGATTCCATGTTCGACGGTTGTCAGGATGTTGCAGTCAGTGGTACGAATTCGGTCATTTTCTAAAATGCCTAATTCGGGATATTCCAGGGTTCTTCTATACCGGACAATCCTCCGTGTTGCTACAAGGGCTGAGGCTGGACTACCCTACGTGCTACCCTCCGATACGAAGATCGACCTACCTACCTGGCTGCCACCAGTCACCTACGTTCTGGAACTACAGGATAGTGGTTTTCTTTCGGCGGTCTAGAACCTAACACGCGCTCGATGTCGAGAACTCACACCAGTCTCTTGCTGGGTTTCTATTTTTTATTTTATATAATATTTTTTTAAATAAATTTTTGTATCTACCCTCTCTTCGAGAGTTTAATTTACCTGCCTGGCCCCTAACCGTTACAGTGGCGCCCATACTAGTGGTAGATATCGAGTCGTGTTTGGTTTTTTTCTGCTAGGCATTTCTTTTAGTTTTCTTGGTGCTGGCTGTCTATTTCAGTAGTGTTAGTGTAATACCATGATTACAAGTTGCCAAAAGTGATATTTCTTCTTGCTCTCGCGTATCATTTAGAAAAAATTAAACTATAGAAATCTTAAACTACCCACAATTTTATTTCTAATGCACGTTTTGGTAGCTTGAGTATTTGATTTTGTTCTGTTACTCTGTTTGTGTTTAACTATTTATATTTCGTATATGTGAATTTTGCAACACACACCTCTCGGGTAAATTGTGAAATTGTACTATTGTTTTTTATTGTCTCTTTTTCTTTTGAAATATAACGAATATGTCCTATCACATAAAATTTTTATCGTTACAAAAGGCGGAACTAGAATACGAAGTAGCGGTACGAGGTGGAGTAAGTGCCGATTCCGTAAACGAGCTGCGAAAACAAATTGTAAAATTGTCAACTACCCTCCCTTCAGAAGATACTTTAGAATCACATTTAGATCCAATTGAAGACTTAAAAGCGGTCAAAGAGTCCCTGTTAAAGTCACATAATAGTATAATAACCCTTAAATCAAAATTTGAAAGAAATTTGTACATTCGCACTGAAACCTTATTGCACCACGTATATCATCGGCTAAATCGAATTAATTACACAGCCGGAGATGTAGCGGAAGTGTATAAAAATTGCTTGTCTAACTTCAATACCCAATATAAGGATATGACTTTGCTTAAGCCACAAACTGCCTCGACCACTCAGCTTCAGGTGTCTGCTAAACCAGAGCCAGTCCTTGAAACAAATCCAGTTAATGTCGCTGTCAGTTGCGAGCGTAGGCTGTTTTCTGAGATTGGCAAACTGAAATTCTCCGGAAAAACTTGCGTCCGAGCATTTATTCAGAGGGTAGAAGAATTTATTTTGAGCAGAGCAATACCTCGCGAACAAATGGTCTCTTTCGCGTATGAGATATTTACAGACGATGCTCTACACTGGTTCAGATGTGTTAGGGAGCGGGCTAATACTTGGGATGATATTGTTGATTTGCTTAAGCAAGATTTTAGTCAAAGTGACTTCGACTACAAATTTTTATCCGAAATAAGAGCACGCACACAGGGTGAACTAGAAAATATAACCATTTACATTTCTATTATGCGCGGCATGTTTTCTCGTTTGGATAGGCAGTTGGCTGAAGAGGATCAATTAGAGATATTATTGCATAACATTCGACCTTGCTATGCTAGTACGCTGGCGTCCTCTGCAGATATAACCGATATAAGTAGTCTTCAAAAACTATGTAGAAATTACGAAAACATACAAACTAGGCTCAAACAGTTTCGCGAACCGCCTAAGGACACTGCCGAAACCTTAGCACCAGAATTCGCGTATAAAAAACAACCGAGCAGTAGTCATTCTACTAACTACAAAAATACAAATTTTAATTTTAAATCTCACTACACTAAAAATAATTACGATAATAATAACTTCAAAAATAAAAATACCAGCGAAACTAATACCAATTTACACGTCAATGAAATATCCCATGCGTCTAAAGATAAGAACAAACCCGTATATTGTCCTAGGTGCAGATCTAAATCACACTCATTGGGATCATGTAAACAACCACATTTCCTTATCTGCTTTAAGTGTGGAAAGGAAGGTGTGAAATTTCCAGAATGTACCAATTGCCACTCTAACATGACAAAAAACTAGGTGGCAAGGGTTGCAGAAGCAGTAATGGTACCAATAATTTCGATAGAAATGATTGGGAAAATTGGCTAAAAACTGTTACAAAATTCTTTTCATGCTATTCTGTTTCTTCGATCCGTGACACTAGAAGAGATTACACACGGCCTTATGTCTCAGTTAGTGTTAACAATAAATCGGTCATTGGGTTACTTGATACAGGTTCTGCCGTTACTATAATGGGAAACGACTTCCATAAGAGTTTGATTCCATCAAAATGCCAATCGAACATCAGTCAACCTATGACATTTGTTGCAGCGGGTGGACAAAGACTTTCTTCCTTGGGTTTTATTTCAATGCCTTTTGCATTTGAAAATCAAATACATAATTTAAATGTCCACATCATTCCGGAAATAAAAAATTCATTAATCCTAGGCATGGACTTTTGGCGAAAATTCAGTCTATTTCCTACTCACTTAAACAATATACTATTTTTAAATCAGTCAGACGCTCAGTTAGCTGAACTGAAGCCAGATTGCTCGGAACATCTTCAGTCGTATGATCATTTATCAGAAGACCAGAGAATCACAGCTGATAATATAATTTCACAGTTCCGAGAAATATCATACGAAGTACGAGGTCTTGGCCGTACTTCTCTAATAAAGCATATCATAGACACTGGAGAGGCTGCTCCCATTCGTCAACGGTATTATCGTATGTCTCCAGAGAAGCAACGGATATTAGTGGAGCAACTAGATGAAATGCTAAAGGATGATGTAGTTGAACCTGCCGAGAGTCCATGGTCATCACCTGTACTACTCACACCAAAAAAAACTGGTGAGCTTAGGTTTTGCTTAGACAGCAGAAAATTAAACGCCGTCACAAAGAAAGATGCATATAATTTGCCTTACATCTCTGAAATTCTTGATAATTTACGCGACGCTAAATATTTAACCAGCTTAGATCTATCTAAAAGTTTTTGGCAAATTTTGATCAATGAGCAGGACAGGTGCAAGACCGCGTTCTACATACCAACCCGTGGTACTTACCAGTTCAAATCTATGCCATTTGGTCTTACTAACGCACCAGCCACACAACAACGTTTAGTGGACATTTTGTTCTATGGACCGGAATTTGAACACCGCGTTTTTGTATTTGTCGACGATATTATCATTGTGTCATCTAGTTTCGAGCAACATATTTCACTACTACTTCTTGTATTAAATAAATTAAAATTAGCAAACTTAACCATAAACTTTAAAAAGAGTCAATTTTTTCGTGAAAAACTGAAATATTTAGGCTATGTAGTCGATGCTAACGGCTTACATGCTGACCCAGAAAAAGTAGACGCTATTAAAAATTATCCTACCCCCGTTAACAGGAAAGAAGTTCGTCGATTCTTGGGCGCAGCCTCTTGGTATCGCAGGTTTATACCAAATTTTAGTTCTTTGGCTTCACCACTAAACAAACTAACTTCACAAGGCAAAAAAGCACCACCGTTTGTGTGGTCTAAAGATACTGATACAGCTTTTAATAAATTAAAAGAATGCTTAGTATCAGCATCAGTACTCTCGTGCCCCGATTATTCTAAACCGTTTGAAATTCACACCGACGCGAGCGACTACGGTATTGGTGGTGTATTGACACAAAATATTGATGGTAAGGAAAGAGTCATAGCCTACATGAGCAAGTCTTTGTCCAGCCAAGAACGCAACTATAGCACTACCGAGCGTGAAGCTCTTGCTGTTCTAGTGGCGGTTGAGCACTGGCGCTGTTACGTGGAAAACGGACAAAAATTTATCGTTTACACCGACCATTCTGCTCTTAAATGGTTTTTGAAATTAAGTAACCCTACAGGTCGTTTAGCACGCTGGGGTGTACGGCTATCAGCGTATAATTTCGAAATAAGACACCGCCGTGGTTCTGAAAACGTAGTTCCAGATTTGCTGTCTCGTTCTGTACCTATTACCGCGGTTGATAGTGTTCCCATTAATACGCAAACTACTGATGCGTGGTACCTCAACATCTTTAATGGTTGTCAATCTTCCCCTACCTCGTTTCCTAACTATATAATTAAAAGCGGGAAGTTATATAGGTACATGAAATCTATGTGTCCATTGCGCAGGGAATTTGAATGGAAGGAAGTAGTACCCGCGGAATACCGTAGTACCGTAATAGAAAAGAATCATTCCGAACCTTCTGCAGGGCACTTGGGTGTTTTTAAAACTTATAAACGTCTTGCTTTATGTTATTACTGGCCAAGCATGCACGCAGACATTCAGAAATTTATTTTAGCTTGCGATGCGTGCATAGCTCATAAACATCAAACCCATGCCCCTTTGGGAAAAATGGGGGAGCCTAAAGTATGCTCTAGGCCATTCCAAACTATTAGTATAGATCTTGTCGGACCTTTACCACCTTCGAGAAAGCAAAATTGTTATATATTCGTCATTACGTGCTGTTTTACTAAATATTGCCTATTATTTCCTATCAAGCGAGCTACCGCGGCAATCGTTACTAGAATTCTAGAAGAAAATGTATTTCTAGTACATGGGATTCCCTCTACTATTATACTTGATAATGGAAAACAGTTTGTTAGTGCTACTCTCAAAAACATGACTACCAGATATAAGGTTCCCAATTTACATTTTACTCCAAAATACTCACCTCACATCAACACAGTTGAACGTTACAATAAAACGGTAATGACTGCAATTTCTACATTTATTGCAGACGATCAACGTCTCTGGGATCTACTAGTACCAAAGATTCAATTTGCAATAAATACTTCTGTAAATGAAACAACCGGCTATACTCCGTCATTTCTGGTATACGGACGTGAACTGGTTACATGTGGTTCACACTACATCAATACAGAAAACAATGAAGATGTTGTTTTTGTACCTCGCGATTCTTATGCAGAAAACTTAGGCTATCTATCTTCTATCTTTAACAAGGTGCAAGCAGCGCTTATCCAGGCACATGCCAGAAACAGACAGACATACAATTTACGTAGGAAACCAGCAGAGTTCAATATAGGTGATATTGTATGGAAGCGAACCTTCTATCAAAGTGACAAAGATAAATATTTTACTAAGAAGTTAGCCCCAAAATTTATTAAATGCCAAATTATTGGAAAAAAATCACCATTAGTATACGAATTGGCGGATTCGTCGGGCAAATCTATCGGCCAATGGCATATTAAAGATATGAAGTTAACCAATTACAAGGACTAAATACTTATTACTAAACTTATTACTAAACATACAAACAATATGAAAAAAAAAACAGCTTAATGCAAATCATTGACTATAACTACCCAACTATGATTATTCTATCAAATAACTAATTAAAACTAAATAATACTTATAATCAAATAAAAAACCAACAAATTACCAACCCAAACTTACGTACTGCTAAAACCGTCTACCTACATATAACCAAATTTTAACAGCTCGTATTATTATTTATTTATATTTAAAATTATATAATTATTAGTCTATGCAAACAGTATTCATAGGAAGATGATCTATAATGACATTAATTCCTATAGTACTATTATTACTATCGGTCCTACAACCATAGTACGAAAGCAATCATGGCTCTACCCCATTGATTTCTTTTCCCAATACCAAAGGCCCGACACCATAAGTATTCTACAGAGTAGTTCAACTCTAAATAAGCGTGAACATTAGCATCCTAGTTAAATTATCAATAAAGAATTGGTTGTATGTAGACTGCTCAGTACTTAACAAAAAAAAAAAAACTTGATTCGCGGGAGTGTTTTGTACTGAATTTTAAACGGGACACTTCAAATGTTAGAATGCGGTAACACCGGAACTAAAGTGTTACTGCCGATCAAATGATGAATGAGTGAAGTGTGAAGAATGAAAGGGGAAAGAATGAATGAGCAACGTTGATCAAGTGTCTTCAGAAGCAGTAGAGGCAGATTTTATTTAGGAAAAATCCTACGCTAACAAGGGGGGTACTGTAACGTTGTACTCGGCTGCTAACGCATCTGAATCTGAGTAGAAAAAAATAGGAAATAAAAAGTACCTAATTGCGCTTGCAGCTGATGTTTTTAACTGGCAATACTGCAATGAGTAATTAAATACTGTCGCAGACTCCGCGCACGGAACTGTTTTGTTGAATGTTGGTAGTTGACTTCCCTCTCAATAGGTATGACTGACGCTCGGGGACTTCCTGCGGTTCGAGAACGGTCAGTCAGTCTCGACCGGCGTTCACTTGACACTACGCATTAGAGAGTGACAGTGTCGGAATAGGCTAATCATACCTCTGCCACCTTCTTATAGTCACGTAGAAAGAAATATTTCTTGCATTACCTGCACATTACCGTGGACAATAGAAAATTAATTAATCTCAGTGTAACCCCAAATTGGGTGAGTGTTGCAAAACCTATATTATCTAGATATAAAAGATCATTGCATGACTTGCTAAAATTTCGCTATTCGTAAATTTTGTAATAATACCTACTTCAGACACTTGAATCTTGAACCGTTGATTCACATAAATTGCGCTGGTGTATCAACGGTGATTGTTAATTTAAACACCATATTTTAACTTTTACGTTTTCACCGAATGACCGTAACATAGGTGTAACGGGTCATCCTTTCATCTATTATTTTCCTTGTTCAAGTAGTATTGGTGAGTGGTAGTAAGTCAATGGAAGTAATTGTTTTGTAAAATTCTGTTAATCATTATTGTTATAATTTTTCCATCTACCTCACATCACTAGATGTTATCATTTTATAATTCATCATGCTTTTAAATTGTACCACGCTGCTTAGACTGCTTCATCTTGATGGCTAATTGATGCTAGATCACCGCTTTCCACCGTAGATTCCATGTTCGACGGTTGTCAGGATGTTGCAGTCAGTGGTACGAATTCGGTCATTTTCTAAAATGCCTAATTCGGGATATTCCAGGGTTCTTCTATACCGGACAATCCTCCGTGTTGCTACAAGGGCTGAGGCTGGACTACCCTACGTGCTACCCTCCGATACGAAGATCGACCTACCTACCTGGCTGCCACCAGTCACCTAAGTTCTGGAACTACAGGATAGTGGTTTTCTTTCGGCGGTCTAGAACCTAACACGCGCTCGATGTCGAGAACTCACACCAGTCTCTTGCTGGGTTTCTATTTTTTATTTTATATAATATTTTTTTAAATAAATTTTTGTATCTACCCTCTCTTCGAGAGTTTAATTTACCTGCCTGGCCCCTAACCGTTACATCAGTCTATAATCAATATTAATGCCCAGAAACTTTGTATCTGTCACGGGATGTACAATTTCGCCTTGGTAACTAACTTTTATATTTTTCAGTTGGGTTCTCTGGTAAAAGTGTATTATTTTCGTTTTGTTCATATTTATTTTAAGATTATTTTCGGTTAACCATTGAATTATCCTATTTAATGTTTGGTTGACTACGTGCTCATAATCATTTTGTTTGTCGCTTTTTATTATGACTGTGCTATCATCTGCAAATAGTACCATTGGTTGATTGATATGGTTAGGAAGATCATTGATATATATCAAGAACAATAAAGGGCCTAGAACACTTCCTTGTGGTACTCCCATTTTTACAGTTTTCGAGTTTGACCTATATTTAATCTCAGTTCGTGTTTTCTGACATATCTGTGTTATTTCTACAACTTGTTTTCTATTCTGCAGGTATGAATAGATGAGATCTAACGCTTTACCTCTTATGCCACACATGCTTAATTTTTGCATTAGTATCCTATGGTCAACTCGGTCAAAGGCTTTACTCATATCCATAAATATAGCACATGTTGGTATTTTGTTGTCAATGGCGCCCAAAATAGTTTTTAGTAGGTCATAGATTGCCATATTTATTGATTTCCCCTTGCGAAAGCCTTTCTGTTCGTCTACCAAAATATTATATTTTTCTAAATAGCTGTATAGTCGGCTATATACGATTTTTTCAAATAATTTTGAAAAAATGGGTATCAACGCTATGGGTCTATAGTTCCCCATTTTTCGTTTGTCATCTTTTTTATGTAGCGGAATGACAATAGATGTTTTAAGTTTTTCTGGGTATATGCCGTTAGAAATGCATAAGTTAATTATGTAGCACAGATGAGCTGAAATATCCGGGGATACATATTTTATGACTTTGGTGCAGATACCATCGTTGCCCACACTATGGGTATTTTTCAGCAGCTTTATTTCCCTGTCTACCTCTATAGGTGTTGTGGGAGTAAGAAAGATTGAGTTAATTTTAGTTTTGATTCTATGATTTGAGGGTCTGGTTTTGTTTTGACTGTAATTTCTTAAGTTACATGTTTGGTCTGATTCTGAAGCTTGGTCAATAAAGAAGTTGTTAAAATTATTCACTATAGATTTAGGATCTGTAATCTTGACGTTATCTTTAAGTATTTCTGTAATAGGCTCTTTGGGAAAGTTGAATTTAGATTTGTTTATAATTGACCATGTCGCTTTTGATTTGTTTTGTGATGTATTTATATAGTAATTGTTTTGTGACTTCTGAGTTAGTGATATTATTTTCTTAAATCTAGCTGCGTATTGCTTAAATATGTTTTTATTTCTTTTTGTTGGATTTATTCTATATTGCCATAACATTTTTCTTTTGACTTTACTACTGTTTCTAAGACCTTTCGATATCCATTTAGTTTTTTTATTTAGCGATTTTGTTATTATTTTATAAGGAAAACATAAGTTGTAAATACACGAGAAAAGGTCAAGGAAATAATTATATGCTTCGTTAGGGTCATTTGTATTGTAAATGTCAGTAAAAGACAGGCTATTTATGCATTTTTTAAATTTACTCATATTGTCAGTACTATAGTCCCGTCTTTTAATACGCCAAGATTTTATGGCACAGGTTTTTTTGACGGGGCATTGTAGCAGTTGAGCTGTGTGGTCGGATATACCAAATTCAATTATTTCACTTTTGCATCTAGGAATATTGTGTGCAAAGTTGTCAATACAAGACTTACTGCTAAGCTTGGTAGGATGTCTTATTTCTACTTTTAAATTATAGCTTTCTAAAAAATATTCAAAGTCTAGAGCTTGACAGTTTCGTTTGAGTAAGTTGATGTTAAAATCGCCGCATAGAACGATTTTTTTGTTATTTTTGTCACATATCTGGCGTAATAATTGCCCCAGATTATCGTAAAAAAGATTTAAACAAGAATTTGGCACTCTGTATACACAAACTATTATCATTCCATGTTCATTTAGTTCTATAGCACTACATTCAATAATACCTTTAATAGAGCAGTTAGTTTTAAGTGTTGTATATTTATGTCCAATTCTAGTTAGTATACATGCCCCTCCCCTCTTTACGTCTCTAGAATAACTTGCTGCTAGGCGGAAGTTGGGTATGTCAAGTGTGTTTTCCTGGTCGGTCGTCATAAAGTGTTCTGTTATACAGATAACGTCTATGGGTTTATTATTTTGTTCTAATTCATCCAAATGTACCGCCAAGATGTCAGATTTGTTTATGAGACCTGCTATATTTTGGTGGAGAATACGTATATTATTATAAAAGAAAAAACTGTGAGTTTTGTCTATTTGTGTCGCTGATCAAGTCATCAGGAAATAATTATATGTCAATTTTAATTCTAATCATTATGTCCCTAAATATGTATTGTATTCCATCTGTGTTCAATTTGCCCGATATATTTGAAAACTGGTCAAATGTTAATCCATAGTTGGAGTCAACAAAATATGCATACTTATTATTTTGAATGTCCATACAGAGTTGGTTATTAAAAATTTCAACCTTATAATTATAAATGAGTGCCCCACAGATGTATGTGGGTGCGCATACTATTATGTTAGTGTGTGTTATATTCATTAAACATTCTCTTATTAATTTTACTAGGTCAATAAGGTTACCATTAGCTTTAATATCAGTCTCCCCTAACATAATTATACAGTAATCATTCATTGTAAAATGTTCTAACTTTGATTTTATACCCGCTAATAATATTTTAATATTTGAATTTGGCGAAGTGTAACTACAATAATTAAAGACCCTTGCAAAATTTTCTTCAATAGCTTGTAGCATGCCTCGTTGTGTGTAGTTACTGATTACGCAGAGTTTTCTATTTTTGGTATCCTCTCTATTATTCTTCTTAAAGGGTTGTTTATTATTTTGCATTGGCTTCGATACTACATTTGATGGTGGTATAGAGGTAGTCATAGTATCTTGCACTTTGTTTGGTGTATAAGTACTTCTAGTTTGTGTCTCTTTATTTTGTTTGTTAGCAACGCCCTCAATACCATGTGGTTGTTGTTCATGTTCCTTGATTAAGTACTTTGGTGAGCTTATTCGTTGCAAGGATTTGTTTTTAAGAGTCGGCGTCGCACTTTTTTTCTCAGGAGTTGAGCATATTTTCTTAAATGTGTTAACGGTCTTGATCATATTGCTAATCAGTATAATAAGATCTTCATAAATATCGACATCTTCGCTGTTTCAGCAGGAAAATTTAGACGCCTTGTTTGTGGGAAAATTAATTCTGCTGCAATTAGTGATTCGTAGTTTATTTAACATATTTTTTTTCCTTTTGCTTCTTTTTTAGGGTTCCGTACCCAAAGGGTAAAAACGGGACCCTATTACTAAGACTCCGCGGTCCGTCTGTCCGTCTGTCTGTCTGTCTGTCTGTCACCAGGCTGTATCTCATGAACCCTTCGTGCGCGAGTCTGACTCGTTAAAATAATAATAAAAAAAAAAATGTAAAAATATTTTAATTTATTTTGCTGACGCCTTGTTTGTACAATTTATTCTGTTGACATTTTAATCCATAATATATTTTTTCTTTGACATTTTAATACGTAATAATTTTTATTTTTGGCCTTTCATCTGTAATATATATTTTTTGTTTGTATTGCTTTTATTTTTTGTAATAATTTATCATGTTTTGTTTTAATTTATCATATAACTTTATACACATGGCTTTTTAAGTTTTATCAATAGTACCTTATTATATTTATAAGCAATTGTTTCCAATGTGTAAGCGCAAGTCGTTCTAACTTTGTATAATGTTTTTTTTTTATATTAAGTGGAAAATGTCGCTGGGTGCACATTTGTTTTTCTTCTAGCTAAACTCTATGTATTGCTTTAGTGTGTAGTCGTTTGTTTTTCCCAAATAAATAAATAGGCCTCGCCCAAGCGTCGCCACATTGATTGGTCTCATGCGTCTTGCATCCAGCGGATCCCCGCAACCTTCACCAGGTCATCGGTCTACCGGGTGGGATGCCTTCCAAAGCAAAGTCTTCCGGTTCTCGGCCGCCATTCCAGAACCTTTCTGCCCCATCGGCCATCCGTTCTGCGAGCAATGTCCCCTGCCCACTATCACTTAAGTTTGGCAATTCTTCGGACTATGTCGGTAACCCTGGTTCTCTTGCGAATCTCTACATTTCTAATTCGTTCACGCAAGGAAACTCCGAGCATAGCCCTATCTCCATTAATTACCCTTTGGGGGACTGTAAGCTTTCTGATGAGGCGCATTGTAAGCGACCTCAGAAACATATGTCATCACTGGCAACACACACTGGTCATAGACTTTCGTCTTGAGTCGTAAGTTGGACGAGAAGATACTACGCAGCTTCCCGAACGCTGCGCAGCCGAGTCGTATTCGTCGGGTTCCCCTGAAATATTGCCATTGAATTCAAAATCACTACGTACAGTGAAAAACTGTAAAAACTAACTATCCTTGCAAGTAATAAACTCATTACTATTTATCTTGCTTTATAAGTTCATAACCCTCACACAAATTCTCTCAAACCGTTCGAAAAAATTTATTAAAGAGCTTTGAAGCGAGTGCTTCAAAGCTCTTTAATAAAAATTAAAAACAAACATTTACATACAGAATTCAAAGTAAGTATGAAAAAAAAAAAAAAAAAAAAAAAACAAACATAAAGTCGAACATAGAACCTCCTCCTTTTTTTGTAAGTCGGTTAATAAAAGAGAATGTGCATTTCAACTTTTTATAAAACCGAGAAGCTACTCACTGCTCTTCAAACTGACCTTTCAAACTTGCGTGGGATGATACAAATATGCAATAGAATGCTATTCTATCTGCGACGGTAGACTCACTTGGCGAGCAAACAATTGTTATTAAATTTGTATGCACGATGCTTGTCATCAAAGACTATTTCCAATTATTAAACTTGGGGTAAGTTCCCTCGACTATTTTGTCTAACCTAGAGTTAGACAAAATAGTCGAGGGAACTTTTTAGCCTGAAAACTAGTCAAACTTTGGCATTAAAATTGAGTTTCAATTTCTTAACTCCAAGTGCTTAATTCCACAATTATGGATGGATGAACAACAAACATAACCTATATTAACTTTAAAACTTTCGCGTTTTATAAAAACAAAAAATAATAACAATTGTAATAAATCATTACAATAACAACAACAATAACAACAACAAACACAATAATATAATATAATTTAATCATCACGTTAATTCCCATGATATATTGTGTTTCAACAAACATTATAGTTAAGATCTCGAAATTATAATTTTACTTGAGTCACACGTAAAGTATCAAACCTAAAAAAGTAGAGAGCATTTTTTCCAAATTATACAATAAAGAGAACTTTATTATATTACTTAGTAGTATTTTTTATTATTGTAACTTCTTAGATTACACTAAAATAAAAAGTACGTTACACAAAGAAATGTGTTTTCTTGAAAACAGTGCTGAATGCATCCATTGTTGATTTCGCTTGGGGATTCCAGGACCCTTGAAAGAAAACAGCGTTTAATAATAATATTTTGAGATTAACATATGAAATGTGTACGATAAAGTAATTTTCCAGATTAAATTCATATCGTACCTAAGATTGTTAGCTGAATTTTAGTAAGTTACTCTTACTACATAATATGCATAATGAAGCAACAAAAGCAACATCTTTTAGGAGCTTCAAGTGTGCAAGCTTATTATCTTATGATAAACAGGGTTACAAAGTCAAAAAATTAAGTAAGATGAAGATGCTTCATCGTCATCACAATCATTTCACTAGAAATACGTCCACTGCTGGATGTAGGCCTCCCCAGCGTCGCCATCTCAACCGATCCTGTACTTCTCTCATCCTTCATTAGAGGTATTCGAAAATGTTAAACTTAACAGAATAGTTAGACGATTAAGAAAAAGCAGTAAAACATCATTACAGTAACCAAACGAAAACTGCAGCATCGTACACGTCCCCTCGAAGGGTTCCCGCATTGTCGAAGCGGGGAGGCTCAGTCGCCGTGGCTTGGTCACCCACGGTGAAGCGAAGAGAAACTCGAGGAGAGGCTGAGGAGAGGCTGCTTGTCAGGAAAAATCCCTCTCCTCGAGTTAAGATTAAGCCGACGACGTAGCCGCCAAAAGGTAGGTTGCGGTGCCGCTTGGTAACAGAGGTGACATCGCAACTCAGGCGAGCCGCGATTTCGTATGGAGCTTCCCAGGACCTCCAATACGATATCGCGGCTGAGGGTTGGAGGCCGCGGCGGGAGAGAAGTGCCGGTATTGCGGTGCGCCGCTCTATCTACCTTCCGCGTGTGAGTCTATCTGGCAGGCCCCAACGAGATTTATCAACAGGTGATAGCTTTTCATAAAGGCATTATTTGTACCTAAAGAAAATAAATAAGATATATTTTGTACCTCGGCAGTTTTTGATTCAATGACGTTTTTATGAAGTGTCTAGCTAGCGGGCCCCTTATGATTATTTTTATTGTTATTATACTTTCAGATCACCCAATGGTGTTAGGAGCTTGAAACTATTATGTACCTTACAAATCCAAAATGTCAAGTTTCTGTGAGCTTTGCTTCAGAAGATATTCGTTATTTAAACAAACGTCCAGCCAGCGGGCCCCCTTTTTAAATACAACTCTTTTATATCATACAATGGTGTTAGGAGTATAACTCACAGAAAGTCAAAATTTTGTATTTGTAAGGTACATAATGGTAATAAGCTCTTAACACTATTGTATGATATAAAAGAGTAGTATTTTATAAAGGGGCCCGCTGGCTGGACGTTTGTTTAAATAACGAATATCTTCTGAAGTAAAGCTCACAGAAAGTCGAAATTTTGGATTTATAAGGTACATAATAGTATCAAGCTCCTAACACTACTGTATTGTATAAATGAGTAGTATTTTAAAAAGGGCCCGCTGGCTGGACGTTTGTTTAAATAACGAATATCTTCTGAAATATAGTTCACAGAAAGTCGAAATTTTGGATTTGTAAGGTAGATAATAGTTTCTAACTCCGAGCACTATTGGGCGATCTAAAAGTATGATAATAATAAAATTAATCTTAAGGGGCCTGCTAGCTAGACACTTCATAAAAACGTCATTCTATCAAAAACTGTAGAGGTACAAAATAGGTCTTATTTATTTTCTTTAGGTACAAAATAACGCCTTTATGAAAAGCTATCACCTGTTGATAAATCTCGTTGGGACCTGCCAGATAGACTCAAACACCTTCCGCGGCCTTACGGCATCGCCACCGTTTAATAGCGGAAGCGGTGTGGCAGCAGGGGAAGACCCTATCCCCTGCGGCCGAAAATTGGTAGGTAGCGGGGCCACTGAGCTGACCCGTCATAGCGGGACCAAGGGTGCCATACAGACGCGGCGGGTTCGCGGTGAGTGCTAACGCGTGTCCATGTTTCCGCCATAAGCGGCACAGGAAGTTTTAGTGGGTTGGAGTCCCACATAGCTGCGCTATCTCCCAGTGGTGGCGCAGTATGCATGAGCATATCAAAAGGCTAAAAGAAAACAATTCAGTGTGACAACAGAAAGGTGTTATACCGGTTCTCTCCCGCATGAAACGATAGCTAAATCTTTGAAATTTAACTCTCTACACTGGTACAATTAAGGAATCACCCGCCGCCTCCTAAAAAAATCACTTCAAAAAGAAAAAGATTAGGTAGGAACCTATTCTAAATTCAAACCGCTAAAAGTTTAAAATAGAACGACAAAAACAGTGCCATTACCAATGTCTGTTACTGTCTATCCATCTCTATACACCAAATGGTTTAGTTTATTCCACTGAAAACGAATTAAATGTTTAGTCAGCGGACTGTAAAAAATGATGTTCCATTCGTCCGAGCACAGACAAATGATCTTTACAATTTATTTAGTGCACACTAGTGCAGTATATGAGGCGTGTCAGGCTCAAAATGCGTGGACGCGATTTTATAAAAATCGACTTTATTTTAGTAGATAATTTTGATTTACCTCATTTGTTCAGGTATACCTACTGTCAGAACTTTCAAAACTCAATTAAGGAACTGTTGGACGTATTACTGGATTACGCACTTTTGAATAGGTAAACAAATTTAAATATAGTTTTTTGAAAATTATGAATACAATATGAAATATATGTGTTCCCCCAACTGTTAGGGAGGGCTATACTACCTAACACTTGAAGGGATACAGATCAGAGCTGCATTACCTAGAGAGTTACCGCGGCCCTGGCACAAGCAACTGAAGGGACACGGATGGGTCTTACTCAGTAAAAGTCTGATATGCCCTCCCGTTTCACACAGAGCGGGAGAAGTCATTGGATGATATCCGACAAAAAAAAAATGGTTCTACTACCTATAGTAGGTATATCCTTTCACCCACATTTCGCCAATAGTGTTTAAAATCCATGTAAGGGACGACTGAGAAAATTCAGATGGACAACCCGGTAACACTTTTCCTGGACCGGGAATAAAACCCAGTACTAGATGCTCAGCCATAGCTCTTGCCAACAAATAAAAATCGAGGTAACATGCAGCATGACAGCAATTAATTTAGCAACTTATTGCATCTCTAAAACACCAATTGAAACACTTCTCAACACACAACAGAAAACAAAACAAAAGACAAGCAACAAGTACAAAATAGTTGCGACAAACTCAAAAAACAAATAAAATCGTCGCACATTTCAAGGGACGTGTCGCAACGTCCATATTCCTCCGTAAATCGTTATTTATCTCCATCGAGAGAACACAATGCATCTGGAAAGTTTTCACATAAACAAAACATAGTCGTGAGCCGCCGTGACTCGTAAATAAGAAAGATGGCGGGTCTTGGGACGAGCAAGGCCTGCCCGGGGACGCACAGGCCCTTTCAATGAACTCTTCACTGCGCGGCCCTTTCTTTCTGTCTTTTTGCTGTTGAAATTGTGTTTTTGTTGATGCATGTTGATGCGACTCGTGTTGGTTGAAAGTGTGTGCGTTGCTGGACAGCTGGAGTAATTTAAGTGGTCTCATACTTCGCTGACAAACATTTTGATTAAAATTTATGTAAGTGTAATTTGGAGGACTAGTTGTAATTGTATTTCAATCAATTAACAGAGAATATAATGGAGAACGTTACCCCAAGAAGAAAGTGTCTTCTAGAGTGATATGAGTGGAACTTATAATTAGTGCGTAATCTGCTGAGAATATGCGCCACATAAAAATTAGTGCGTGTTGTAGTCGTTGAAAAAAAGGGAAAACGATTCCTGCTGGAGTAACGTTGTTCTAGCAGGAAAATTCTAAACGTATGATCGGAGTGAGAAATATTGTGCATGGGCAGAGAGCTTATAGTTGTGCAAAAAATTGAACCGAAAAAATAATTGGTGCGTCATCAGGTTTTTGAGATATTGCATTTACTGCTGGAGTAACGTTTTGCAGAATCGTGTACCTCTAAAACCGTTGTATGTGCACCTGTAGAATAAACATACACGAGTAGCTGTAGTATATAATCTTACCTTAATATTCTATTTTTCCAACATTATACGGAAAAAACTATCCAATATTTTCATATATTTCCATTTTACTAAGTACTCATTCATTTTTATCAATCGGGTCTTATCACGAAAAATGTCTATCTAAAGTCGACCCTTTCCTCTTATTACATAACAATGGAACCATTCCGTCTTTAGGATACTAGTTCCTACCAGTGGCTTCGCCCACGTGGAATTCAGAAATTATCCCAAAGGAATGCACTCCCGGGATAAAAATACAATCGAATTGATAACCTCCTCTTTTATTTTAAGTCGGTTTAAATATCCTTTATCTTTCTTCAAGGTCCAGATTATAATTATCTAAACCAAAGTTACTTTCGCATTTATAATATTATAATACGAACATGAATGAATGTATCAGGCAGCAAACACCTCCCAAAAATATATTAATTTTTTTCCGATTTTTTTTCTTCTTGTTCTCTTCTCTATCTCTATATATTATATAAATATCATAAAGAGGAAAGATTTTCTTTGTTTGTTTGTTTGTACCAAATAGGCGCCGAAACTACCAGACTGATTCAAAAAATTCTTTCACCAATAGAAAGCTACATTATTTTAATTTTTTATCACGAAAACGGGTCATGTGGTGTGGTGTATAATAATGAATTGTACTATTGCCTAAATATTATACAAATGAGATGAAAATGTTTCGTGGCAGCGTGAAATTTGGATGCCGAGTCAAATAAAACAAAAAAATAAAGCGACTTAACGATTTCTTTTGTGCTGATCTGCGACAAGAGAAAAACGTTAAAATTGTTAGCTACTTATCTCGGCGAAATCTTGAGAAAATTATAAGAAATGCAGAAAGTCTTGACACCTACCTACCAATATTAGAGGTGGTTTTTATTCTTCGTGATGAGCCAGCTATTGGCCTTGATCTCGCCTGAAAAGCAATATATGGATTCTACGTTCGCGCCAAGAAGACGCTCTTCCTTTTTTATAACACCAGCAATGTATTTAAAAACCCGGCCAAGTGCGAGTCGGACTCGCGCATGAAGGGTTCCGTACCATTATCGCTAAAAATGGCAAATAAATCACTTTTGTTGTATGGGAGCCCCACTTAAATATTTATTTTATTCTGTTTTTAGTATTTGTTGTTATAGCGGCAACAGAAATACATCGTCTGTGAAAATTTCAGCTATCTAGCTATCACGGTTTATGATATACAGCCTGGTGACAGACAGACAGACGGACCGCGGAGTCTTAGTAATAAGGTCCCGTTTTGGTACCCCTTTGGGTACGGAACCCTAAAAAGTTACTAATTGTAACCTAGGGGCACGTATATTTTTTTTCTGTTTATAGTATATCTTTTAAATTGGTCCAATATTGGAGGAGGAAATAGTCGAAAGCCAAACCTTGAATTATGACTTTTAGGTAATTTGTAGGAAATTCAGTCAGATGTCTGGGACTTCATCATAACTGTGCCGTAATAGTAGGCATGCCACAATCCTTCTGCCTGCAAATAACAACAAAAATGCGAATACTATAACTTTTACTTATGTATGGAAGTGAAGGCTGGGTATGGCAAAAAAGACATGAAAGTAGGATTAATGCAGTAGAAATGCGCTCCTTGCGGAGTATGTGTGGTGTAACTTTAACTGATAGATTGAGGAATGAGGTAATAAGACAACGTTGTGGTTTAAAAGAAGATGTAGTGACTAAAATTGAAAAGGGTATGTTAAGATGGTTTGGCCATGTTGAGAGGATGAATGAAAGTCGACTTACGAAAGGTATTTACAAGGCAGACGTGAATGGAAACGCCGGGAGGGGACGCCCTAGAAAGACATACATAGACCTTATAGGTGATGTTCTTCAGAAAGGCCAAGTGCGCAGTACCCATAACCGGCGTGTGTGTATGACTAGATGTATGAATGTGTGTGAAGCAAAAGAAGTATGTAAGGATCGTAGCAGGTGGCGTTCTGTAGTTTCTGCCTACCCCCATGGGAAAAAGGCGTGAGTTTATGTATGTATAACTTTTTTTCACTGGACATGAAATGATGATTGGGAGCTTCCAGCTGAAAAAAACCGATACTTAGATAGATTATTGTTTCGGTAATCAAGATAATAGAAATAACACATGAAATTAGGCATTCCTAAGTGAAATCAACTTCATCTAATCTCATCTATGCACAAACAAGTACATACCTTAGTAACTGGGCATCTACATCAGCAACGGACTACAAAATCGACTGTTTTTTTTTCGTCGTTTCGATAATACGTCGATAAAACTCTATCTAGCGATCAACACTGGGCATTTGTATTAAAATGCAAATAATATCCATTTGAATATCTGATAAAATCAGATTGGAAACGAAAAGAGAAAACGAACGAAATTGATTTTTATTTCTCTTTTTACTATAGGCACCGGGCAAAGATTGAAAACTGTTAGGTGTCCCGGCTTAGCTCTGCTGAAATCCTGACACATTGAATACACCATGACGTGTGGGAATGTTGGAAAAGTATGACATATTGACTAACCAAACATTGGCTTCATATTTTTCAATATTGATTCGGGAAATTTGCTTCCAGCGGTTTTTTGCAATATCCTGCACTAAATTTTTTGAAGGGTGATTTATTAACAGTGTAGACCAACATTGCAATTAGATCAATATTAGGAACTTTTTGTCTATGAAAATGGATTATCTTCGTTGAGTTCTGCTCTTTTACACAGTACGAAATATATTTGGTCAATCACAAAATAAATAGAAAAGCTTTTGTTTTCATCTATTTATAATTTTACTCGTAAAATATAGCAAAAAAGAAAATGCGTCTCGAAAGAGGCTACTCTCCAGAGACAAAGCTAGAATACGCCATGTATATTTATCTACCTACGTACTTGTTGTGAACTGAAACATTGGAACCACAATAAAATTACCTATAATTATAGCACAAGTAAAATATAAAACCCCCGACACATTTTTATTTCATACTACATTTATCTAGTAGTAAACATGCTTCGATCGACAATCTATTGAACACGCAATTATGACACGATATCTTGCAAAACAGGCCAATTCAAACAGTACAGCGCCCATAACTTTAGAACGGTTGTACCGATTTTCATCAAACATAGCTTCCCGATAAAGTCACCTTTCAAACAAAAAAAACGAAATCAGTTTATCCGTTTAGGAGCTATGATGCCACAGACAGATACACAAACACACAGGTATACACGTTAAATTTCTAACACCCCTCTTTTTCCATCAGGTATTAAAAATAGGCTATCATGGTCTACCACATATTCGTATGTTCACAGAAAGTTTATTTTAAAATTAAATTAATGTATTAAAATTTATTCTCAAAACAATACTATTTTCTTTCTGTCTATTGACTATTGATTAGAGGATGTTTGAAAGTGGCGCCAGTGACAGAAAAGTTGAAAGGAAACCGATTGTCCTGGTATGGTTATCTGATGAGGAGGGATGAAACACATGTTACTAAAAGAGTTCTGAATATAAATGTGGATGGATGGAGAGGGAGGGGACGGTCAAAGAAAAAATGCATGGACTGTGTGAGGAGTGATATGAAAGAAAATGGAGTCAGTGATAGCGTGACGGGGGACAGGACGGTATGGAAGAGGAAAACGTGTTGCGCCGACCCCAAGTGACATGGGACAAGGGCAGGAAGATGATAATGATGATGACTATAATCAATTCAAGACCTTTTTAGAAAAATTTCAACTATCCTATTGTTTTCTTCTTCCATTATTTTTACCTGTTTTTCAGAAAATTTTAAATATCAATCCACTTATGAGTCTATCTTTAATCTTGTTCAACTAAAGCGTTACAAATTAGATTGCTCTTTAATGTAAAAAATATTATTATTAAAATGAGATGGATATTTTATAACAGTACCTAGATATCAAGTATGTATCATCATACAATAGCGTTCGTCATATTATTAATAAACAAGTTACTTAAATTAATGACGCCCTTTTATTCGCGTTCGTAGTTTTATTTTATTTTTATTTAAGTGTATAAAATAGGTAGTTATATTTAATTAAGTATTTTATACTATGTAAATTTTCATTTAGATAATTGAATAAAACCATTCAAACAAGTTACTAACACAGAACATTATAATAAAAATTATTTCATGAAAAATATGTCCTAGTTTCCGTTTTCACTACCATTTCATGGAGAAAGTTTAATATTGCAACTTTTCAACTCGATTCTGAACATAACTTTATTCGTAAAAGTAGTGCAAAGCATGAGAAATATAATGTAACTGTGTGAGGTAGAGGATAAATTGGTACAGAAAAATAAATCATCGAATAATGTCAGGAATACAAATTTGTGTTATGACCCCGTAGCAGTGCTACGACGTAGCAGTTTGCTACGGCGTAGCAGAAGCTACACTGTCGTAGCTCAGCCGCTACAATACAATATCTTGCTCATAGCGCGGAGATGTATAATAACTCCGGCTAAGTTGAATTTACGACTTTATGATGGTATACTAAACTACTTAATTGCAAAACAAGAGTTTTTAATTCCGCTTAACGTTGTTTTCATTACCAAGCTTGCCTATGTATAAAGTTCGTTTTACAACGCCTGCCCAGATTTCTGTGTTAATACTTTAGTTTAAACTTATACAACATGTCACATACACAGAAGTTGTAGGCACATATCTGCGACAAATTCCTTGACCCACTTGCAAGAGTTTGTGATCACAGAATAATGTGGAGTCACCGTCGTAAATAACTTTGCTAGCCTTCATAAACACTGGGACAGCAGCTTTAATCTGTCACTCCGTTGTTTTGGAATGAACAAACACAATTTTGATAATTATCGCGTTTCCTCTCATGCAAGGGCTAAGAAATTAATTTTTTATTACATTAACTTGTATTGTTTTGGTAAGCTTAAATGACAGGGGAGATTAGGCATGCATGTCTGTTTTGTGTCAGGGTTGGTTTCGCTTAAAACCTTTAAAACATTTTAAATGTTAAGCCTCCATTGCGATATTGTAATTTTTGGTGATACACGATTAGCACCTTACTGGAAACAACGGCATGTAATCATGATTTGGCTTTTGTAATATCAGATAAGATTTGTTATGCTTTCTCTCTTCTTCTGTTTCGTTCACTCACTACTGAGGAACACGATCACAGACGACGCGTCTGCAACTTATTCAGTCTTCTTCAGTGTGAGCCGCTCGGTATATGCTACTTCCTTGCCAGCATGCGTAAGACCAGACGATATGTGAACGTAAACTGAAAAAAACCGGCCAAGTGCGTGTCGGACTTCGCACATTTGGAGTTCCGTACCAAACCGCAAAATCAAGTTGGTTTTAATAGGAAAAACTGGTCAAGTACGAGCCGGACTCGCGCACTGAGGGTTCCGTACCAATATCGCAAAAAAACGGCAAAAAAAAAACACGATAGTACTATGGGAGTTCAACTTAAATATTTATTTTATTCCTTTTTTAGTACTTTTTTGTTATAGCTCATTTCAAATTCATTTTATTTTAACGTTCACAGATATAACATGATGACAATCACAAAGTGCTAAGAAATTAAAACTAACAATGACCATAACAATTTAGCAACGGGTCCTAAACTAGGCACAGCCTGTGTCTTGGTGACCCAAACATTACACTTAGTTATTATGTAGGTATAAAAGTCCTGCTAGCTCTACGCGACAATTAATGAGCTGCAACAGAAATACATCATCTGTGAAAATTTCAACTAGCTATCACATTCCATGAGATACAGCCTAGTGACAGACAGGCAGATAGACAGACAGACGGACAGTGGAGTCTTAGTAATAGGGTCCCGTTTTTATACTTTGGGTACGGAACACTAAAAAATATTGAAAGGTATCGTTGGTTGAGCTTGGTCCTTGGCGTTCAGTAGTTTCTGCCTACTCTCATAGGAAAAAAAAAGATTAGCTTTAAAGTTTATATTTTTTGTAGTCAAACTCCAGTGTCTATATTTAACTTTTATGTACTGTCACAAAATTTAAATCCACACAATCCCTCAATAAAACAATGTTGACCGAAGTTAAATTGAATTTGGCAGCCAGTAGTGAGCCAAAGGACTAGTACCTAATTTGTAAACATTCGGCGTACAGAAAAACAATGCGGTTCGTTAAGATCCATGTTGCCTAACTGAAATCACAGCAGCTGTACCGATTCAACGAAATATTGTTAATCCGATTTTCTGTTTATAATTCAATGAAGCCGTAATTTTGGGTTTTGTGAAGATTATTTTGTAATGGCCGTTTGCTGAATTGTCTATTATAGAGTTAATGTTAAAGTTTGTCGGAATTTTTGAATATATTAAAATATTTGGAAACGAGACATTCTCGAGTCTATTTGCATATTGATTTAGTGTATCTTCATTACTTTTTTTACACCGCCTGACTTTTTGGTCACCATCCAAAATCTAATTTAGATATTAGATATCAATCAAAGGTTAGCAATATAGTACTGGTAATAAGAACCTACTTTAAAAAGAAAGAATAAATCAGCTGTTAGCAACATTTTGTTGAGTTATGCGAACCAAAATGTACTGAGCTGCTGATATTCTTTTTTGGTTGTGGCAAAAGAAAACTGCTTGTACGTCTAAGTACTTATGTATTTTCTTAAATAGGCACTAAAACATAAAATTGTATTACCGTAATATATAGCTTAATTTATAATGTATTCTAAAAATAATATTAATTGCAAAAAATATGGACTTTTTATGGACCATATCCATTTTTTTTCATTTAGCCTCGCTGGCTTTAGATACATGCCAACAAGAGCCATCACGCGCACGATACGTATATTGTTCTATTTTCAAAATGCCTCGTTCGAGCCCAGCCAGCCTTCACTCATCCTGACAAGTTGGCTGACGTGTTTACCCGCTCTGGGCGTTCGATACGTCTTTGTAATTTTATAAAACGGGAAGTTTTGTAAGGCTAAATTATTCACAGTGTTCATCTAGTTGAAAATGCTTAAAACATCGCTTTACGGTGAGATAGTGGTCTAACAGGCGCACCAGTAATAAACAAAAAAATACAAAAAAGATAAAAGACTTATAAAAGTGTTTTTTTTTTTGCTAAAAGATTGTATAGAGTTAGTGAGGAAGGTTTCAGAACTACAGTAGTGGCAGTGGATCTTTGTGTCTCTGAAGTTGGCTGCAAGACCATGCCCAGTTGCTATTTTTGAGTCAATGTTGAAGTAGAAGATATCATTGCATAACTGTCTCTTTCACTCGCTTAGGTTTGTCGCATCCTCCTATGACAAACTGTCTCTTGCGCCATGGTTTGCAGAACCTTCTTCAGAGACACAAAGAACTGCTGTGACTATTGTAAAATGTTGCAAAACAACTGTTTTGATTTTGTGTAGGTATTTAAAGAAAGAAAGGGTAAAATATTATCAAAAATGTCTAGCAAGAGTCATTCAATCAACGTTTGGCTTTTCGACCGTATTCTGTACTTCTTCTTCGTGTCGCTGCCACGACAGTACAGGCAAATTTGTTTTGCCCAAATCTCAAATTCTCAAATTGTCGTTAGCAACGCATATATCACTATGGTTGCATATTTTGGGGCACAGAAGGTGGAGTATGGTTTGCAACTCGGTTTCACATGCACACCCTGCCGGGCGAGCACGGCCTCTGTGATCACGCATTTTATCATGGTTCTTGCTCCCAAACTGTGATAAAAATGTCACCGTCACTGTCAGCCTGTCACAGTAGACCCTGCTCTCCCACCAGCTGTTGTTCCGTCGAATAACGTCTTCCTACTTGGTTTCTGAGCCAGTTCAGGAGCCAGTTCAGGTACTTCCAATCTTTTGATAAAGAACAAAAACAAATTTGTTCATTGTGTAGTACATTTTCCAACCGTACTTATATAAAGTCAACTTTAAGATCAAACTCTTCGGAGGTTTGCTCTAATTAATCAAACATCTTTGGGTAACTTACCATTGTTGAACATCCGCCTAAACTTCCGTTTACTTTAAACAAACAAAACAACTTGAACTTTATGGTTACGTTTCTTCAACATGTGATAATAACAATATATTTGGTTATTTTTTACTTGAATCTGCCCGCGGCTTCGTCCACGTGAATAGTGTTTTATTTTCTCCCAAGAGATGAAAAAACTCATAATAATATGTCACATTTTATTCTATTCGTATTTCAAAACTCATAAAAATCTGTTCAGCGGGTTTGATGTGAAAGGTCAAAGACTGACAGACGCATTTTTGCATTTATAATATTAGCGTATCTTAATTAGTGATAAGCAATGATGTGGTCGATGATGGAGCACGCTTTCCTAAAAGAAACCTTCTTCGCTCTTGAAATAAAGACCTTCAAGTTATAGCTAACAGGAACACAGCCAACAGCCAACAGCTTTGCCACCTGTTCTGTTCAAAGGTACGATTGTTCATGTCCATTTAGCACTGACGTGAAGGACCTAGGCTTGCGCATCGATAGTACCCTTAACTGGCGTACTCAAGTTGCTAGTGCCAGTCAGAAGGTCACTGGAACTCTGCGGGCTCTGTACCGTTTAAAAAATTTCTTGCCTGCGAACACGAAGACAATGCTTGTGCAGGCCCTAATTTTTCCTATCATCGATTATGGTGACGTGTGCTATTATGACCTGAATGCAGATCTCCTCAACAAACTTGACCGTCTTCTAAATTACTGCATTCGATTCGTTTTCAATCTGTGTAAATATAATCATGTTTCTGCGCATCGGGCACTTTTAAAGTGGTTGCCCATACGTCAACGCAGAGAGCTAAGGGCACTTACTACCTTGTTTTCATTTCGTACTTCTTCCAATACCCCTAGTTATCTAGAAACCCCCCTTTCAATATACTTGCGACGACCACAACAAAAATCTCCGCTCTTCGCATAACCGTCTTCTTCAATGTCCCACTCATCGCACTGACTTCTTTCACTGTTCTTTCTTCGTTCAGTCTATCTCTCTGTGGAATGCGCTCCCCCACGAAATCAGGATGGCAACCAACCGATTGGCATTCAAAGTGAAAGCTCGCGAGCACGTTCGTAAGAAGTTGGCAGTAGTATCGTCACAGCGATAATGTTTTCCAAATAACTGCTACTACTGTTTAAGTATATTCGTGTATTTAGTTTATTTGTTTAAATATATATTGTATGTATTTTATTGTATTCACTTTCAATATTGCACCTACCACTATTTGTCTATGCATCACCCAAAGGTTGACTGGTAGAAAATGTCTAAGTCATTAAGTCCGCCTCTGTACGTATGTGTGCATGAAGTATTAAATAAATAAATAGATAAACACAGACTCCAGCAGGGAATTCTGTCTTTACAATCGCAAATATCACAAATAATCCTTCAGTACATTAAACAAATCCACAGACTTAACGCCGAGTACACACTGCTGACTCTCACCTCTAAACCGTTCATATCGCTGCGTTTCTAATTAAACCACCGAATTCACGGCGAAGCGTCGACGCGCTAATCTAATAGAGCCAGTATAAACAGTACTCCTTAGTTGTACGCAAAAGTGAATGTATTCTTCTGCTTCATGATTTCTACTTACAGTTCCTGTTAGAATTACGCAAGTATCGACTACTAAATAGGACTTTATTTAGTTTTCACGCAAAGGAAAAGGTACGTAATTCATGCTTTACTGAACAACTCTCATCCAAAATAAGTCTGACCCAGATTACTCTATAAATCTCGGACAGAAACTGAGCTAGTCTATTTCATTACACGTATTTAGTTACTATCTTTGTTATTTTTTGTGTAAATAAACATAAAAAACTTAACATAAAATACATCCGACTTCTAATAAAAACACTACAAACTGAAAAATTACTTCAATTTCGGCAGTCGTTGTTCTTGTCTTTGTTTCTTCGTTTTTTGACACCGACTCCCGATTTTTTTTCACTTTGTGGTGATTTTATTTCAAATTCAGTTGTAAAAAAAATATTTTACCATTTTTAGTTGTGCCCACAATTATGCCAGAATAGATTACCCGAATAACATGAAACTTGAACACATCCGGTGAAATTAGAGTGTACCAGGGTGAAATGTACACATCTGCGTACCCCTTTAAGCGTACCGGTGTGATGTTAAGTTATGAAATGGTGTAAACAATAAACAGATATGCGATTGCAGCTATCCCAAGTTACTTACCCTCATTTAAGAAGAGAGTTCTGTTGTATGGCTCCAAAGTTCTTTATCAGATCTTGATCAAATTGAAATGGGACTAATAAGAAAACAAAGCTTTAAAAAAAAAATACATCAAAATTGGTTCATTTAGTAAAAAGTTCTGAGGTAACAAACATAAAAAAATATACGGTCGAATTGAGAACCCTTTTTGAAGTCGGTTAGAAAAACAAAGATATTGTTTGTAAAACGTAGTTTATGGAATTACTGATTTGTTTACGAAAAATCTTTTACTTAGAGGTATCTACAATAGCCATGAATTTTATTCTTACGGGTTAGGGCACGGGTGCGACACCTTAGGACAAAGCTGTGTATTATACATGTATTACAAGATTAAGCAACGCCATCTAGTGACGAGAGGAAGAACAAGGAGAATCTTGTATCGCCAGTTGATATCCAATAGTAAAAGTAATCTTCTCGGAAGCTAATGTCAAATTGAACTTTCTGTAAACATCACAAACAAAAATTTCGACGCATCAAGAACGGTTTAGAATGTTCCAGAGACATTTCCTGTGCTATATACGTGGGACACTCAGAAAGTTTTGCGAAACTAAAAAAAATTGTTCTATACGTACATATATTTTTATTAAATCTTTTCAAAGTACTTTCCACCAGCCTCTATACAAAGATTCATGCGCCTAAACCAGTTTTCAAAACACTTTTTCCAGTCCGCCGCAGACACCTCGTTTACAGCCTGCTCGAACGCAGCCAGCGCATCTTCCGGCGACGAAAATTGTATCCCTTTGAGCTGATTTTTTATTTTTGGGAATAAAAAGAAGTCACACGGTGCTAGATCAGGGCTGTAAGGAGGGTGACCCAGGAGTTTGACTGGCGTGCTGTCCAGGAAGTCCCTCGTTTTGAGTGCGGTGTGCGCAGGTGCATTGTCGTGGTGGAGCAGTAGCCCGCGGAGCCCTGTGTTTGGTCGCTTGTTGCTTATAACAGAGAAAACTTCTGGCAAACATTTGGTAGTATACCATTCGGCATTAATGCTTCTTTGATCCCGTAAGGGAATTGATACCAAGTGGCCAGTCAAATTAAAAAAGCTAGCGATCAAAATCTTACCCCCGCTTCTAGATCGCTTCACTTTGGTAGGCGTTGGCTCATTTTGAAACACCCAAACAGTCGACTGGCGCTTGGTTTCTGGGTCGTATTGATAAATCCAGGACTCATCACCTGTAACGATGTCGTAAACACGCCGAGACGAGCCTGCTTCAAATTTGTTAAGCATATCACGGCACCATTCCACCCGGGCCTGCTTCTGAGCATCGGTGAGGTTGTGCGGCACCCAGCGTGATACTATCCTCCTCACGCGAAGATGGCTGTGTAGAATCTCGTGAACGCTTCCCGATCCAATCTTCAATATGTGTTGAATCTCCTGATATGTAATTCGCCTATTGTCTTGGATTAAATTTTTCACTGCTAGCACGTTTTCTTCGGTAACAGCCGTCAATGGGCGACCGCTTCTTTCGTCATCCCCCAAAGTTGGTCGACCGCGCTTGAATTCGTTATACCAACGATACACGGTTGCCTTGGAAGGGCCTTCATCCATGAATGCCATTTGAAGTCTATCGTACGATTCATCCGGTTTCAGGCGACACTTGAAATCGTATAAAATCATAGCTCTAAAATGTTCCCGGCGCAGATCCATATTTCAGTGAGACACAATACTTTGAATTAACTCGCAAAAAATGTGGAGGGAAATTTTGAAATTGGAACTTACTTATTTTTACTTATAAATAATCATATTTTCGAAAAACATTATAACTGGCCAGTCTCCCATATATAAAAACTTTTTTTCGCAATACTTTCTGAGGGGCCTGGTATAAGGAGGCCGAAATCGTTGTGGGTCAGTTTCAATTTGAAAGCGATACCGGGCGAACGAAAGCAAAAAAGTGTGAAGTGATAAATTGGGTTTGAGTAATAAAATTTGATCAATTAAAGTGCGCTGTTTAAATAATGTATTCCTGAACCCCAGATCGTAACGTAAGTAAAATGCACCCGAGTTCGAAGCAAATTTTAAAGATATTAATGTATGTTCTTTGTAACCTGTCAATCTTTAATAAAATAAAACTAAAATAAAACCTAGTATTTATTTTCATAATATAAGTAGAAACCTTCCTACAAGATTGGATTCTGAAATATTCAATTATTATACTTATCATGAAAGCAAAATATTCTTCAGTTAAACAAAAATTAATTGAAGCAACATTTTAATTAGTATCGCAAAATTCATTACAAAATCACTGGAATGTATTTTGCTAAGAGGAAATCGAGGTAGGAATATGTAATAGCGCTCCAACGTTAAATTAATGAAAGGAGGAATTCGGCAGAGAGAGGCAACACTCGTAAGAAACACGAGATAAGATAAGATATTTATTTTGTAAAACATGGGTACAGTATGATGGTCTTATATTAATATGAGGTAAACGATATGCTGGAGGTACTTTGTTATTGATTTATTTTGTTTTGTTGTAAAGTCTACGCAGATAGACCTAAACAACGGGTGAAAAACCGGCCAAGTGCGATTTAGACTCGCGCACGAAGGGTTCCGTACCAATATCGCAAAAAACGGCAAAAAAACACGTTTGTTGAGTGGGAGCCTCACTTAAATATTTTTTTTATTCTGTTTTTAGTATTTGTTGTTATAGTGCCGACAGAAATACATCATCTGTGAAAATTTCAACTGTCTAGCTATCACAGTTCATGAGATACAGCCTAGTGACAGATAGAAAGACAGACGGACAGTGGAGTCTTAGTGATAGGGTCCCGTTTTTATCCTTTGGGTACGGAACCCTAAAAATGACGCTTAACGAAGTCGACAGTCACGTATTCTTCCCATCATTAAGGTTTATTTTGTACTGGACCTACCCGGGAACCTCATTCTGGTGACGACGACGTATTGAAGATTTGTAATAAATAATAATAATATCAGCCTGTACCTAACTGTCCCACTGCAGGGCAAAGGCCTCTTCTCAGACAGAGAAGGCACAAGCATGGTCCAGGTTTCCTCACGATGTTTTCCTAGCCAAGGGGCCACCACGACATTACAATTTTTAAATTACAATTATAAATTTTAATGAATACATAGCATACCTTTTAATAGTCAAAGATCTTTTGAGTTCAGGAATCTCATTGCGAGTATACAGCGATTTATTACACCAAAAACCTAAGTTGTTTTTACTGATGTACAATAATCTTAAATAACAGTTTTGTGATGGATCAATACACCCTGTATGCTTGATTTAATTATAATTTCCATGTCTTTTTACTTAACATCGTTTTGAAAAGATAATATTAATAAGCTTGTGTAAGTCGTTGTAGGTCGTGGGTTTGAGCCCAGGCAGACGCTTTATTTTGTGTAAATTATTTCATCAGCACTGCTCTCAAAACGGTAAAGGAAAACATCGTGAAGAAACCGGCATGTCTTGTAACCAAAAATTCGAAGACATGTGACATCCGCCAACCCGCACTGGGCCCGCGTGGAGGATTACGGCCCATTTCTTCTCACAGAGAGGAGGCCTGTGTCCCAGCAGTGGGAACATTAATAGGCTGATGATGTGATGTAATGTGTGTGATGTAAGTCGGCATCAGAATCTTATACTTATGAATAAAATAATTAATTGTTGTATCACAATCATTAAATAATTAATTTCTTTATAATTTAACATCAATCATTTTATTTCATACTTTTTAATGAAGAAAATGATTGATGTTACTCAAAAGCAAGATCGTTGTATAAACCAAACCTAATAGTTAAGTAATAATAATTGTAAAAATATGTGTATCAAGCAAATAAGCTATTAATAACACAATTTTACTAACTCAAAATATCACATTTCGTCAAAATAGAGCTATTCTAAGTACACTATCAAAGGTCTACAATAGCTTTGAAGTAAACCGTCCGTGATTAAAAAGGTCTCAGCAATAATGGACGCAGACGGAGTCTTCTATAACTCTACCGTATTACAGCTAGAGTGCCGCTAACTGACAATTGTCCGATTTTAGATTTTTGATACCATCGTAATCTGCAAAAAAATCTGTATCGATCTGTCTAAGCAGTATATTTCTATAATCAATTCCGGGTTCAAGACCCTGGATAAAAATTGAAACGCCTTAAAATTATATCTTTACAAACGTATTTGTGATAAGATTATGTCATTGATTTAACTGACAACTTAGGCTAATTACGAATTATACATCCTACTTTATTTTTTATTCTGTCTGTTTTTCATATTGTTTTTAAGTTTAGATTAATATTTAAAATTTATATTTTGAAATTTTAAATAAATTTGTATTTCTGACCATATGGTGTAAGCTGCGTATACCTATATATTAGGCATACATACCAGGACCTTTATTTTTTCTTTGTCTACTGCAAACTTGACTACTTACTACTTTGTATGTAATGCTGTTGGTGTACCTTATAATAAATAAATAAACTAGCAATGTACCTATTCGAACGTACGGAATTAGATCTATTTTTTGACATTGAAAACTCTTGCTTATTATTATGCTTTTGAAGTTTATAAACAGCATCGATTTTCATTACTTTGCGCGTTTATTGGTTTTCTTCTACAATTCAAAATATGATTTTGTCAGATAGCGGCACTCTGTCTATAGGATGGCAGAACTACTTACAATATAAGTACATGTTTTCTGTACTATCTCAGGGGACTATCTTAAATGTTATTCTTTCCTTAAATGGAATTATTTTTTTATTTGGGCCAGTATTATTTTTTGCGAATTAAATATAAGTCATTTTTATTATTTTTAAAATATTTTCAAAAATCGTAAATAACAGTTTTGTGATGGATCTATTACACTCTGCCTGCTTAATTTAATTATAATTAGAATGTCTTTTTACTTAACAACGTTTTGAAAAGATAATAATATTAAGCTTGTGTACGTCAGCATCAGAATCTTAAAATTATGAAATCAGTTTCCATAGAAATTCCTAATTAATTGTTGTATCAATTAATTTCTTTATAATTTAACATCAATCATATTTCAATTTTTTCAATTCATATTTTTTTATAAAGAAAATGATTCACATCACATCATCATCATCAGCCTATTAATGTTCCCACTGCTGGGACACAGGCCTCCTCTCTGTGAGCGGGAATGGGCCGTAATCCTCCACGCGGGCCCAGTGCGGGTTGGTGGATGTCACATGTCTTCGAATTTTTGGTTCAAAGACATGCCGGTTTCCTCACGATGTTTTCCTTCACCGTTTTGAGAGCAGTGGTCAAGAAATAATTTACACAAAGTAAAGCGCCTGCCTGGGCTCGAACCCACAACCTACAACTTGTAAGTCGCGGCCGATACCACTGGACCACCACTGCTCTCATTTCATCTATGATAGCGCTGGTAAATGAAACTAGCAGCAGAGACGAAATCAAAACGTCAAAAAGGCAGATGACATAACGGAAACACGAATTATGTATTGTTATTGTAAAGATTTGTTTTTATTTGAGTAATATTTTAAAGTCAAAAATGGAAGGTAGATTCACCGACTGTTAGTTTATTTCAATAAAATAATTGGTAACTATATTCGTTCAAAATATTTGTAAAAAGTATTATTAATTACTAAACAAATAATGTACACAATTACTGTATTTTTACAAACCTAAATCTATAATTAATTGATAAACGAATGTCACCGGATGTTGTTGCTGTGTGACGTCTTGTCATTTGTTTAAACGTATAAATAGGCTGGTTCTAGTCGAAAGAACTCAGTATTGAATTGTATTGAACTGTGCACATATCTTCATAAAATTAAGTTGTGAGACTTACTGTTGGTGTGAGTAATAAAAAGTGTAAACAAGATGTCTGATCGTTATCATTTGAGAATCCTGAGTACGCCCGCTCTTACATCAGAAGAAAGGGATCAACCCGAGCCTCAACTGGACCCATCAACACAGTCGCCTTGCCTAGCCTACCGACCACTCGACCAGGACATTCGGATGAGCTGAATTTACTTCGTTGCCAGATCAAGTTGCAGAAAAGGATGTTTTTCAAAAACAAAACACCAATACCCACAAGCTAAGTAAAATTTATTTACCTAATTATGATCTTGACCAGCATAAAATAACAATTGAGCGAACAAGTTACCTGTCTATCCACCGTGCGAGGTAGTTCAGTCTATTGCTAGGATGAAGGGATTTTCATGCTTGCTAAGACGCGCCAAGCAATTGGTAGACACTAATGCTCATTCTTTTGCACTCGTAGCACAATATTAAGTAGCTAAACTAGATATTATATTGTGTATTGGAATTGTGTGTGTATTGAATAGACTTCAAATCAAGCTAAATCTTTTTCTGAATATGGTACCAAGTCATAAAGTTTACTTTCAAGTATTTTTCCTAATGCTCCAGTGGCATAAAATCATAGTTTTACCAAGCTGAACCCCTCGGGTCAAGCATCAAGAACACAAAACAAACATGATTTGCGCGAAACTTTGACTTTGGATATCAAAATACTTCATTAGATGCCACTAAATATGATACACATACAAATAAAACTTTCGGTTATGCCCATTATTTTCATATCCCTTAATAGAGGAGCTCATGGCTAAATAATAACTTAAGTTAAGCAACGCTTGACGATGTCGGTCCGTGGATGAGTGACCATTTCAACATACCGAGTTTCCTTCGTGCCTCGGAAAGCACGTTAAGCCGTTGGTCCCGGCTGTCATTTGAAGATCTTTGACAGTCTTTACGGGTAGTCCGAAGCTTGAGATCTGACACCAGTCTTGCCAAGGGGTACCGTGTTACCCAGTTACTGGATTGTGGAGGTCAGATAGGCAGATTGATTGGTTTAGGTTACTACACCAGTGCACCGGTTAATTTCCATCAAAACTGTGTATGGTTAAGATAACCGTGTGAACATATACTCTCGTAATATTTTTCATGTTTCAGATACCATATTGTGTCGCAGCCTGAAGCCTCTGCTGGAGGCTAGCGATTCAGATGCTGAGCGCAAAGGTTGACGTGTCAACATCTGAGAGGTTAAGAGGAACGGCGGGCTATCAGTTCGCAGGTCGTAGACGAACGTTACGAGTGCGCGCAAGTTGGGAATGGAATACTCGGTGAGTCGCGTCCAATTTATTTTGATAGTGAGGTCGACTGTTCTCTAGTGAAGAGATACTAGTTAGAGTTTTAAGTGTTCATGTTTGATCACTAAATTGGTAGTGGTTATACCTAGCACCATGTGCGGGACCAACCAGGACTTGGGATAAAATAAAACAGGTGAAATATGGATTACTGTGAATAGCGGTGTATTGGGAACAATGACACAAAAGCTATTGGCTATTACATACAAAAAAAACTTAAAAACTATGAAGGGACGCAGCGTCGCAACTAGCTGCTACGACGTGTAGATTAGGCGTTCCAACATGCCCCCGGACGTTGAAAGATTCTCTTTCAACAAGAATCAGCAGAAACGGGTAATGGGCAAATTCTGTTGAAGGCTCTCCTTATGACTCCAGCAGTAGTCCTGATGTCAGCCACACGAACGATGCCGTCAGATCCTGGATGGACGGCGACAATTCTACCTAACTTCCACTTAAGGGGTGGTAGGTTATCCTCCTTTATCACTACCAAGGAGTCCAGCTTCAATGCATCTTTGCAGGAACGCCACTTGGTTCTCTGCTGCAACTCGGATACGAACTCCTTACTCCACCGAACCCAAAAATGTTGACGGAGTTGCTCGATTCTTTGGAACCGAGTCAAATGATGGATGGAGTGTTCCTAAAGATCTCGCTGTGGCAGTGAAGTAAGCGGTCGACCGACAAGGAATTGTCCTGGAGTCAGAGGTGTAAGGTCAGCGGGATCGGCGGACAGCGGCGTTAATGGACGAGAGTTCAAAATTGCCTCAATTTGGATCAGCGTGGTGTTAAGTTCTTCAAACGTGAGGTTACAATTGCCCAACACTCGTTTTAAATGGTATTTTGTCGACTTAACACCCGCCTCCCAGAGTTCGCCAAAGTGAGGAGTATATGCGGGAATAAAGTGCATCTTAACTCCATCATTAGCCAAACTGGCACCTAAGGAATCGCAATTTGATTTTAAAAATTTCGATAAGTCGTTGTACGCGCCAACGAACGAGGTACCGTTGTCGGAATAAATGTTAACGGGTTTTCCCCTTCGCGAAATAAACCTATACAAAGCCAGTAAATATTTATTACTAGTTAGGTCACCGACTAGCTCCAAGTGAATAGCCTTGGTGGTGAAGCAAATAAATATCGCTATGTACACCTTTACTAGCCTACAACCGCGGCCTTGCCGACTGGCACACATGATAGGGCCGGCATAATCTACGCCAACACTTTCGAAAGGGTAACCTCCCGGATGGAGACGCTGCTGCGGCAGATTCCCCATTAAAGGCGTAACTACGTTACCCTTCATCCGACAACAGCGCACACAGTTACGATAGCAAGCCTTAGCTAAATTTCGGCCACCTATAGGCCAATACGATTCCCTAATTGACGCTAATAATAACTGTGGGCCTGCATGCATCAATCTCTTGTGCTCAAAATTAAACAATAGCCTTGTAAATAAATGAGTGGACTGTAAAATAATAGGGTGTTTTTTATCATAAGTAAAATCAGAATTCTCTAAGCGTCCTCCGACACGCATTATTTTATTGCTGTCTAAATAAACATTAAATTTGAGCAGGGCGCTTTTTGAAGGTAAACTTTGTTTGTTTGCAAGTAATTTATACTCTGGAAACGAATCGATTTGACATTTCAAGATAATAACATTTAATGCTTCCTGTAATTCTTCCTCTGATAGAAACTTACTAATTACAGGAAGTTTCCTGCACATACGAACAAATCTCAACACATATGCTATGGAACGAACAAGTCTTAAATAATTTGAGAAACGTTTAAAATCTATAAATAAGACGCAAGAACTATTTTCTACAATAGCGCTCAATGAAACTTGAGGTCGCGTTTCGGGTAATGTCTCTAATACTAAACTTTTAGGTTGAGATGGCCAATTAGACTGATCGTCCTTTAAGAAATCGGGACCACACCACCACATATGTAACCCCTGCAGAGCATCAATATCCACGCCACGAGATATTAAGTCTGCTGGGTTCTTATTGGTTGGGACATGACGCCAAGTACAATTTCCTACCTTATCTAGAATTTCAGCAACGCGATTGCGTACAAATGGCTGAAGTTTAGAAGGCAACATATGTAACCATCCCAATACAATGGTTGAGTCTGTCCAAAAATAAACCCGATCAAACTTTGATCGAAGTGATTTGACCACCTTCTCATACACGCGACTTCCCACTACGGCACCACACAGTTCCAACCTCGGAATCGTGGTAGGTTTAATCGGTGCCACACGACTTTTGCTAATCAATAAGCGGACTATGCATTCACCATTACTGCTAACACTACGTACATAGGCACACGCCCCGTACGCGCGCTCAGATGCATCCGTAAATACATGTAATTCTAAAATCTGATACGAATCGGACATAACAAAGCGTGGGATACGCAAATTATTTAGAAGAGGGAGATTTTTAACAATAGCGTTCCAAGTTGTGTTGAGTTCCAAAGACAATGGTTCATCCCATGAAAGATTGTCTAACCACAATTTTTGCAATAACATTTTCATGGTCACTACAAAATGAGATATAAGACCCAAGGGGTCAAAAATTCGTGCAATTGCTGAAAGCATATCACGCTTAGTGCTGCCATTAGAAGGCAGTTTAGCTTTAATTAAAAACCCTAGTTCGTCAGAGTCAGCAAACCAGTCAAGCCCTAATAGTTTATTGGGCTCATTAGATCCCATACTTAAATCTAATGATGACTGAGAAGTTCCTGAGACTAAAATAGGTTCGTTCAACTTCCACTTGCGAAGTGGCATGCAAGCTGATGCCAGTGCATTGGTGACCTCATTACGAATGAACATCACTTCATTTAAATCATTACCACCCGTGAGCAAATCATCAACGTAAAAATCATGTGTGATTATGGTGGCAATCTTATCATTAGTGCACTCCACTCAATGCCTAGCTGCTTAAGGCAGCGCGTCGCAAGAAATGGCGCACTCGCCGTACCGTATGTGACGGTGTTTAGTTTAAATATCTTGACAGGACTGCAATTGTCCTCTCGCCAAACTACCTGTTGCAAGTGCCTATCAGATGGATGTACTACTACCTGTCTATACATCTTTTCAACATCGGCTGACAAGACATACTTATGTTGTCGAAACCTAAGAAGTATAGACAGAAGGTCGTCCTGAACCGTAGGACCCACCATCTGTAAATCATTCAAGGATACTCCTGATGAAGTAGGGCAACTAGCATTGAATACTACACGTAGTTTGGTTGTGGTACTACATTCGCGTAATACGCCGTGATGAGGTATGAAATATGAATTTAAATCTAGTTCCTTGTTTACGGTCATATGACCTAATGACTCATATTCTGCCATGAACTCGTGATATAATTTGCTAAAATCAGGTTTAGCCTTAAGTCTGCGTTCCAAGGAATATAAACATTTGGAAGCCTTATGAAATGAGTCACCTAGCACAGAAGGGTTTTGCTTCATTGATATACGGACACAGAAACGGCCGTTTTCTAAACGAGTCGTATTTTTAACAAAATGTTCCTCGCACAATTTTTCCTCTGGCAATAAATTAGAATTCTGCGAGGTAACCTCTTCGAGGTTCCAAAACCGCGTCAAGTTATCACGAATTAATCCTAAGTCATCATTATTACAGGAACTAATAGTTTTAGTAAAATTACAACTCATAATATTACCTAATATATTATCCTTATATAAAATGGATCCAGAGACGATCCAGCCTAACCTGGTTTCAAATAGTACTGGCTTCCCGACCCCTAGCTTCACTCTTCGCGTACCTAACAGGTCCCAGAATAGATCAGCACCTATTAAAAGATCTACCTCGGAAGGCTTGTAAAAAGTAGGGTCTGCCAAACAAATATCACTAGGAATATTCAGGTTAGACAAATCTAATTCACGACAAGGCATCTCGTTAGTTATTAATGGCAAAACAAAACAAAACAACTTCGAATTATAACTGTTATTGAGTGACGTCATGTTTACCCGACAAGTATTGCCTACGCGAGAGGTCGCGTTACTTATGCCATAGATTGAGCCATCTATCGGATTTGTTTTTAATTTAAGTAGCTTACATAGTCGTTCCGTCATGAAACATGATGTACTCCCGCTGTCGAGTGTCGCTCGCACTATATGTTCATAATCATTATGATCATATAATTTAACTAAAGCTGTTGATAATAACACGCCGCGCTCCTTCGTACTGTCGCCATAAGAAGGTGAAATGTTCGCAGATAAGGACACATTATTGGCGTCAGTGTGAGCGGAGTGCGCGAGCGAGACAGACGGTGGTGACGGAGACGAAGCTGTGTTATCAGTCTTATCATTACGGTTACCGTTAGTGTCCGAAGTATGAACTAAAGTGTTATGCCTGCGCTTACATAACTTACAACCCGGTTTTTTACAATTGTTAGAAAAATGACCCGAACGAAAACAGTTGTAACACAATTTAAAACTAGGCACTAATTTACGACGAGCCTCATTAGTTAAAGCAAGGAACTGTGAACAACTACTTAAACTATGGTCACCTTTGCAATTGGGACATAGCTTCATGACGGATTCAGTGCTTACATTATTAGAATGTTGTGTCGTCACCATTGATTTAATTTTACTCAAGGCACCTGATTTAGCGAAACCTGACACGTTGTGTCTTGATAGTTCTAAAGTTTCGACTAAATCAGCGCGTGTGCGAATGAAGTTGAGGAATGCATCAAAGGTGATCTTGCTGTCCTTGTCAGTATGACCTTTAAATTCTTCCCATTCACGATAAGACTTCTGATCCAACTTACAAGTAACTAAATATATCAACAAAGTATCCCATTGTTTGACTGGTTCACCTAACGCATCTAACGAACGCAAGTTTTTATTTAATTGATCTATTAAACCTTTCAAAGCGGCTGAGGACTCCTTTGTGATGGGATCTATATTAAATAAGGCTGACACGTGATTCTGTACCAATAATCTTTTATTGTCAAATCGATCGCATATTAAATTCCAAGCTACATCGTAATTACTAGCGGAAAACTCAATCGACTGAATAACCACAGCAGCAGATCCATCCAGAGAAGCACGCAAATAATGAAATTTGTTGATTTCATCAATCTCGTCATTATGATGGATGAGACTAGTAAAGGTGTCACGAAACTCTAACCAATTGCTATATAATCCGTTAAATTTCGGCAGTTGTATGGTAGGCAACTTAACAGGTTTATAAACACTACCACGACTACTATTCCTACAAACCAAATCATCATCTTTATTAAATTCCTTCATTAACTGTTGAGCCCTCGACAATGCTTTATAGTACAACGTCTCGAACTCGGAACGTTCAGACAACTGGGCCTTAACATCATCAACCATACATTCTAACCTCAACTGTACCTCATCGTATTGCTCGTACAACGACTCAATTTTGCCCATACGCAGTTGTAATTCCGTGATATCACAACTGCTTAGTTTCTTGTCACTCATTGCGTCCAGGTAACTAATGAATGTAGTTAAGCGACCCTTAAAACTGCCTCGCTTCTTTACTAATTCCTTCTCCTCGGACATACTGGGAAGTGAGTGTTGTCGACCTGAAATGTATACAAGCAAATAAGTTTATATACTTAAACAGGAGTTACTTAGGTACTAAGTTATACGATTGATTTTACTGTGATATAACAATGTAATTAGGTAAACTTTAACGTAAATAAGATGTATTATATAAACTTGTTATATAAACAATAAATCTGATATCTAATGGAAAGTTGTAAACTTTTATTTATAAATGCCTCAATAATAATCTGAAAGTTATATACTTAAATTAGAATACAAGTAAACAACAAAATATAAAGTACATTACGGGTTCATTATCTACAATAGTCAATAATTTGAAATAATATCTAACACTGACAAGAATAAACTATGGCTGACGAATACCTACACATCAACTTACCTACACATAAATAACTGAATGGTTATCGCTCTAATGCAACAATTGATACAAATTATATAAATGTAGTAATAATTCCTACTATACTTAAAGTATTATATAATAACAATTGTCGCTAATTGTATGCGTAACATACGAAAATAACGAAACCCTTCAAAATGCAAAACGGTACTCAATGAACATAATTTATATTAAATACAAGTTTAAAACTGCACTAACCTTTCATAACTTATAATTAAAGTTAGATACAACCTGTACGAGTGTTGGGTGACGATATTATCCATAAAACTTAACACCGTGAAGAAAATATGTACCCAATCCATATAACACGCTGCCGGCATACATAACCTCTCAAGTCCTTGTAAATTATGTATTTCCGTGCGTCGTTAATATCGCTGATTTCGTCAATCTTCGATGTTATATACCACAATACCACAATCCGGCTCGATATGGACCATGTGCGGGACCAACCAGGACTTGGGATAAAATAAAACAGGTGAAATATGGATTACTGTGAATAGCGGTGTATTGGGAACAATGACACAAAAGCTACTGGCTATTACATACAAAAAAAACTTAAAAACTATGAAGGGACGCAGCGTCGCAACTAGCTGCTACGACGTGTAGATTAGGCGTTCCAACACACCATCACTAGGTAATTAAGACACACTTAGTAAAAAACCAGTAATTAGTTTCCTATATGGCGGTATTAGTTTAAATATTTGGTTCAGTACGATCTTTAGGATGAGATATCCCATAAGAAGGAGATGAGTTATCCAAAATGACTGAATAACTAGTCGTTTTCAGTGGCAAAGCGAGTTAGTAATGTCGTTGGGCTATCGCAATTGTATCTCGTTAGTAACAGTACTGGTCATTTACGTGTATTCGGTACAGATCTTGTTGCGTAACGATTTACAAACACCGTTTTCAGAACTGAATTCACTTGCTTACTTTCAAAGTAATATTATGATAGCAGTAGATCTCGCGATCGTTTCCCTTACGTGAAAATTGAGTTGGTGAGCGATAGTAATGGGTTACTGTTGATAATCTGATTTTAATGATATTGATCCGAGTTAATTCGTGAACCTCCTTCATATTATCAGGGTTAGTTGTTTCCCTTTTATTAACCGTCAGTATGTTCCAAGATCTTTGAGTAAAAAGCGCGAATCTTGTGAGAAGGATCCCCGATCACCAAGTTCCTTGAGAATTGTACGTTATAGTTGATGACAGTGTAACATGTCTGCTCGTAGGACCAATTCTGGACCGCACTTCATGCGTACCATGTGGCGATGGGTTTTTGAAGAGGGTTTATGAGTTGGGTATGCATTGCCTTTGGATAATGGTAAAGAGTAACAGAATTGTTACAATTACTTTGTTTAGTTGAACTTGTTGATCGGCGGACCTTTTTCTAATGAAGAGTTGTTTGGGAAACTTTGGTCCAATAACTAAATAGGCCCTTTATTAAGTCTGCGATAGGTGATTATGACAGGGGATTAGTTTGGTCAGGACTAGCCGAGCGTTGTGTGTTGGCCTGGGTGGCAACTGTTGGCTTTTATGGCAACTTTAGGCCTGTGTGGCAACTGGAGGTCTTTGTAGCAACTATGGGCCTGTAGGGCACCTGTAAGTCGGTGTAAAAAAAACACGTTTGTGTAAGGAACCTTACAGAGGATTCCTGTTGAGTTATGAGGTTAAAATAAAGTAAACTCGCATAGTCATGCGAGAGGTGAGGTCACCATGTTAATGTTGATGACGTTCGAATCGTCAAGCCTTCATTACGAATATTGAAATAATTTTGGTTTTCTGATTTTGATTGCTATGCGTAGATTTTGTTGGTAAGATACACAAAGCTCAAGTACCAATTGAGATGGTAGATGACAAATTGACGTAGCATACGACAGGCTAAGTGTCTGTGTGGAACTGGTTCTAAGTTCAGAGAGTTGAGTTGACTCGATACCGTGGAGATGTGCGAGTGGAGCAATTGTGATTGCTATAAGAGAGCAATGAGATAGCTAGGAGAGCTATGTGATGGCTAAAGGTCGTGAATAAGGTACCTGGTATAAAATTTTACTTTAAATCAGGGAAGCATTTGTTTGTTCATTAATGAATAGATAGATTAGAAGCTTTTGCGTTCCGAACTTCACCCTATTGATGATCATTGAATAAGTATAACTTTTCAATTAATCTTTTGATACCTCATGTAGAATTATTACAAATGGGGAATCCGCTACAATGGCACAGATTACAGCCATTTTTATTTTTCTTTTTCTTCGCACATCATGCTATTACTCGCGGTACATCTAGAGCTAACAGTCAAACTGAAAGGGTTTGGGTTAATAAAATAGGTGAATTGTAATTGGCATTAAAATATACGAAATCTAAGGCTACTGAATGGCCCTTTTGATTAACTAGGTAAAATAGCCCCTCCCCTGCAATTGAAAATACCATATCCGTTTAGACCCTAAGCATAGAATGGCCGAAACGGAAGCAAAAAAAAAATTAAAATAATAAATAATAAAAAAGGTTTTGGTTTTAGAAAAAGACTTTGGTCACTCAATGAACTTTGAACGACTAGACCGTGATAGCAAGAATAAATAATAATGAAAAAAAAAGAAGGGGTTAAAACTTTTTATAACATTATTCAGAATTGAAAAGCTTAACTTATGGATAAAATAATGAATGTTTTGTTTGGTTAAATAAAATTTAGCCAAAACGAGTCAAAGACTGGCCTCTGAATCTTTATGATCAAGCAACGAACTACGACCTCTGAGTTTCAGAATTAGTTGGTTAAATAAAATTCTGTCAAAACAAGTCAAAGACGGGGCCTCTGAATCTTTATGATCAAGCAACGATCTGCGACCTCTGAGTTTGATAGTTAAATAAAACTCAGTCAAAACAAGTCGTAAGACTAGCCTCTGAATCTTTATGATCAAGCTACGATCTGATACCTCTGAATTTGATTTGAGTTAGCAAAATGGATGTGTAAAAAGGCCTTGGTCATGGCTATGGTTTAAGTTGGATGATTCAATAAAATTTAAGTCAAAACAAGTCAAAGATGGGCCTCTGAATCTTAATGGACAAGCCACTATCTGCGATCTCTGAGTTTGACTCATTCACTCACTCATATCTTAATTTTTTGTATGATTTTCAGAGATTCGCTGGGCCTAGCAAGGCCCGCTCGTCAGTATGGCCGTGATAGCGCTGGTAAATGAAACTAGCAGCAGAGACGAAATCAAAACGTCAAAAAGGCTGATGACATAACGGAAACACGAATTATGTATTGTTATTGTAAAGATTTGTTTTTATTTGAGTAATATTTTAAAGTTAAAAATAGAAGGTAGATTCACCGACTGTTAGTTTATTTCAATAAAATAATTGGTAACTATATTCGTTCAAAATATTTGTAAAAAGTATTATTAATTACTAAACAAATAATGTACACAATTACTGTATTTTTACAAACCTAAATCTATAATTAATTGATAAACGAATGTCACCGGATGTTGTTGCTGTGTGACGTCTTGTCATTTGTTTAAACGTATAAATAGGCTGGTTCTAGTCGAAAGAACTCAGTATTGAATTGTATTGAACTGTGCACATATCTTCATAAAATTAAGTTGTGAGACTTACTGTTGGTGTGAGTAATAAAAAGTGTAAACAAGATGTCTGATCGTTATCATTTGAGAATCCTGAGTACGCCCGCTCTTACATCTATAATAGTTTTTAATATGACATAAATATGACATTAATTTACCGTCTATTAACAATATGATGTATTATAAAAGTACCTATGTTACTGCTATTCGCGTGTACAATAAGTTACCGCCAGCAATTAAGCAATTAAATGGAAATATGTTTAAAAGTAAATTGAAAAAAATGTTAATTGATAATGTATTTTATAATCTGCATGAGTTTTTTGATAAAAAATAATATTTGTAAGTACCTAATTTCTAAATACTATTGCATATCCGACTTGGGTAGACTGTTGAAACTAAAAATGTAATGTTTATTAATAAGAACTTAATGTACACAGTTTTGCAATAAATATATCTTTATCTTTATCTTTAAAATAATTATTATAACGAGTATAATAATTATTTTAAAGATGGTTCTTGCATTATGTTGCATAATTATAAACCTATTACAATAATAATGGATATGAATAAATAAACACATTTAAATCTGTTTTATTATATTAAAGACGTGAAATAAAAATTGAGGAATTATATACAGGTGTATCGAATAACCCAGTGTATCGAATTTGCGTGATTTTATTTTCACGATTGTACCCACCGATCTGCCCACACACGATGTCTTAACTTAAGAGAATACATCCTGAATTCCCGATGGTTGTATCTATCAGCCACCCTTGATGCAACAAATATTACTTTAAATTTTTGAATAATTTACAGTTCCAGAAAATCTGCATTAAATTTTCTGATTTGCTGATAAGATGAGAGCGTTATGCTAATATGCACTTAACGAAATATTTTACGATATTAAAGCGAACGTAACCACGAGCGATATCATAAAAATAAGTATCGAAATGGATCGGAAATAAAATTTAAATAATTTTAACATAAAATAACAAATGTGTGTTTACGTAAGGGCAGATCTTGTTGGAATTTGCCAATGAAACATGAATTATTTTTGTTAAAACTCGATTTTAGGATGAAATTTACATTATTTTTCGTTTTATAGGTAGGCTGAACATCCATTTAACGAAGATAGATAGCCCGTTAATCTGATACCCAGTTCATTGCTCCCTTTGCTCCTCCGAATAAAAACTACTACTGTACCTTTTACCAACTAGCATTTCACTAAGGATAAAAAATAGACTCAAGTACATAAATTTACACTTTATTACCTTACGGGACACTAATAGTTCCACATATATGTACATATGTATATATGTACATATATACAGAAATAGTAGAAACTAGTCGCGCCATCTAGTATCGAATAGCGGAACTAATCTTCTCGAAAGCTTGTGTCGAATGGAATTTTCGGCTCGAACATTCTGGAAGTTTCTAGTCGCTTCTGTATCAATGAGTTCGAAAGTGGATAGTTCTGGAAGATTCTCGACATATCTAGAACAGTATGGAACGTTCTAAAATCATCTTCCGTGCTTTATAAAGAGCGGTCAGGTTAGTCGTGAGTCAGTTTCGATTGTACAGCGATACAGTGCGATCGGAAAACGAAAATAGTGCGAAGTAATAAAATTGTTTTTGAAATAAAGTGTGATTAATTGAAGTCTGCTGTTTAAATAATTTATCCCTGAACACCAGCTCGTAACAATACATACATCAGGGTCTTACACGCGCATCGCTTGCAACTACTACCACGCACCTGACCTTTTCGACGGAAATCAGATTTCTACTAACATCCGTATAATAAATTCCTTTTGGTATCTACATGAAATATAAAAGATAGTACACGGAATATACGTTTCCGGTAATACACGAGTAAATTGGCTGGACAATCTACCTCTACATTTTCACAAATTAAATATTTCTCATAAGCTTTTCAATGGTAACTATTCTGGGAACTACGAAACTCTCAAACTTTAGCCGAAATTCATGTGAAATCGAATTAATGAGCGTCACAAACAAGTTCTTGGTAAGCTCTTGTGGGTTGTTAATAAAATAAGGAGAAAATTTTATATTGTCTGAAAACATTATTGCTAATTTTGTAAAGTTCGAGAAATAACTTTTAGATAAAAGTCGTTAGTCGTTGGCCTACATCGACGAACGTGACATCTACATTGTCACCGATTGAGGACGACTAGGCAATTGTCGCCTGTCATTACAATGTGTTACTTGCCTGTATAGGCCAAAGACCTTATACGTATTTCTTACTACTAGACTGTGTACCAAAAATATTTATTTAGCTAAAATGAAATCTATTATCATACACCTAGGTTAGCTATTTCCTTATAAGCGGTAGCTAACCAAAAGCGGTCCTGGTGAGAGGATTCCCGTTGGTAGTGTGTCCTTGTCTGACATCTTGCCAGCTCAACTAATCATTGGGTTTGGTAGAAATGGTAGAAAATTTTATATTTTCTCTTTTAAGTTATACCAAAACGAACGAATAAAAAAAATAAAAAAAACTTTGAAACGTGTTTAAATATTTTTACAGTTCCTATATATTAATACTGATTAAGAGAAGTACTTTTAAATGTTTGGGCCTGGTAATACTAAATGTAGGACCACCAGGTTTGCGGAGTTTTTGGCGGGTTTTATTCGAGTAAAAATCAGCGGCTGTTAATATTATTCGCAAATTGATTCCTAGTGGATTAAAATTGGTGAAGTTTTGTTTCTCAACTGTCTACGCAACTGGACAATATGTGAAATCATTGAGATCCTTTGCGGTATATCAAAGGATCGTCTGAAGACTGCAGGATCATCTCACGCCTCTCCATGAAAGGTTGAGAGTAAGATCAGAGAGCTTTTTGTTCCTATCTATACGATGGGTCTTGAAGAACAAGACTTATGCAGACTTGGGATTTGAGGATTATTGGATTGCCGCCCCTCTCTTCGAACTTCAGATAACCCTATAATACTCCATCGTAAACTGCTCAATTCCTCTTCGAGTTCGATGATCTTATCGTCGGTCCGGAGTCCGGAGTGTGCGCGTGTTGTACGTTGCCAGGTCCTGTCGTCGGTATTTGTTGGGGTAGCCGGATCTCGTCCGGGATTCTTTGCACCCCTTGGCATACCGTAACCTAGATCGCTACCCTAGTCGAGGGTGGGCAGGCTGCCGGGCACTAGGGGCTATGTTTTATTTGTGCTATTCATGGGGAGTGCTTTGCAGGCGGGTTGGCGTTCCCAGTATGGTTGTTACAAATGCACAGAGAACGCTGCTGCCCATTCTCTGGTTTGTCCCTTAGTCGTCTCTTATGACACCAATGGAAAAACATGGGATGTTGAAATTCTTTACGCCCAACACCAGACGGTAAGTGATGTAGATTCCAAAAAAATATACACACAATTTTTTTTTATTTTGCTTGAATTTGGTAGATTTAGGTAGCGTAGTTAGGTAGCATAAATACATATATCGGGATACTTACACTATTGTTTTTACAATCAATTTGTCCCGTGTTATGTTTGGTCATGATCACCTTATTAGATAGAGACACACTACCAACGGGAACCCTCTCAAGCGGACCGTTTTTTTGCGCTAATGTGCACAGTCTAGTAGTAAGAAGTATAAGGTCTTTGGTATAGGCTCTAAATTCTGACAGTTACTCCCGACAAAAGATTATAACTAATCAACCAACAGTCAATGATTGTACGAGTATATACAGCGTATTTGGAAAAAGACCTGCGGCGAGTAGCACTCCTATCTAAGTACACCTTAAGGAAATTCACTTGCTTGTTATTTTGATAATTATAATTATAAAAATATTGATCAATTTGGCTTACAAATATTTGTTTTGAAATATAAAATTATGTTATGTATCACCGCTATAAAATCTTTGGTATTTGATTATGAAAAAATCTAAGGAAGACTAAATAACAAAGATTTTTTATTAAAACATTATCATGGGTTTTTACCAAAGGTTATTTTATGAAAAATTCTATGCAAACTTGCTTTCCCCGTATATTGAGGCTTCTTCCCTTGTCGTGAATGTTTTTTAAGAGGAATCTTATGAAACACAAAATCCTTTTTTGATATTGTTATGTTAAGGTCGCCAATCTACCCGAAACGGAATTTCTTGCAAGATAATTTCAACGCGGTTCAATTCCAGCAAGGAACAACTTTGTGTTATGAATCTCTATTAAGTAACTTAAATCGAGATATACTCAGATTTCACCTGTTCAGAATACCTGTGTCCTATTTACTGAAATATCCCAAATGTCCGTTCAAATGCAGCCCAATTGACCTGAACAAACCCTCTAACTCTGCAATAACCGTGTCCACGTACTGGACCCAAACAGTATGATTAAATGTAGAAAAGAAAAAGCAGCACAAGATTTCAATTTTATTGTTATTTAAATCTACAGAACATAACACACTTTTTTTTTATTCTTTTTAAAAAAACGTTGCCCTGCACGAGGAATTTCTTCCTGTATCGTGGGTACGTTTATAAACATATAAACTCACATACACAACACCCAATACTACAACACAGTATAATAATTGAACACAACATATTATAATTATTATACCGTGTGAAGACTCATAGAGAGAATGATGTGAAAATGAAATAAATAATTCCATCCATTGCATTATAAAATTGGTTACGTAAGAATAAACTTAGAAAAAACACAGATTATGACGTTCCAACAAAGAACAAAACAACTAAGTTTAAGAATTAAATACGCGGACCAAAAAAATACCTGAAACCAACAGTGCCAGATTTCTAGGACTGTACTTGGATAGTCGTCTAAAATGAAAAAGCCATGTGGAAACTGTTTGCAAAAAACTAAACCAATATTCTTATGCGCTTTATAATCTCGAGAAAATATTAAATATCAATAGTTTTGATGGCTTACGAACCGTATGTCTCATCAACGGTACGTTATGGAATAATGTATGGGGGAAAATCCACTCATAAAAACATTGCGATCAATGCTCAAAAGAGGTGTGTAAGTGCTTGTTTGAGCTGAAAAAGACTGGTAGTTGTAGGCCATTATTTAATAAATATAAACTTCTTACTTTGCCTTGTATGTGTGTATGCCTATGAGACAGCAGTATTCGCAAAATCATCAATCAGATCGAAACGACGCAATAGAGAGATATGCGATATTCCACACAAGAATGCATTATGCGCAAAGAGCTCTTTAGGAATGGCACCAAAGTTACATAATAAGTTACCCATTACAGTAAGAGATCTTGACAGCATATACCACTTCAAAAAAGCTCTTCTTAATGTTTTGAGCTAGAAAGCTTACTATACAATGAGCACCTGGAAGACAAACTGTAATCTAATGACATTTTATTTTTTATTTTGAATGTTGCATTATTTTTTACCAATTATTAATTAGAACTAATAATTTATTTGTACGCCGTTGATGGCAAGATATAGCGTTAATTTTATTAATATTGACATCTGACCCTTTTGTTTACCTATGTTCTACAAATATTTGAATTTGAACAAAGAGTACCTAAGGATTAAATAATGCGTTTTATTATGCGAAGAGCAATTCAAAATACAACAATATACTAGTGTTAACTCCTACAATTCTTGTCCTCTCCCTCATCACCAAATCAAAAGCAGCTACAACAATAGCTCTTAAAATGGTCATCAACTTCTTTATAACATATTAAAGAACACAGGAGACGCAATTTTCCTCTACATAGCGAGGCCATGTCCATTGTTGAACAGACAGAAAAGGTACCGCGAACCTTTCGCCATTTTCATTTATTTTGTCTGTATTCATGGGAAAATGAGCGAATGAGCGAAAGTAGGTCCTATTGTGATTTATTTTGTCTATGGCAAGGAACAAAGGAGGTCCGGCGAAAAGGTATGTAGGGAAATTTGTACCCGTCTCTGTGCAAATCAGAAATATTACACTGTATTATCTGTGTTCAAGCTAATTAATTAGTTGAGAATAATGGAATCCAAGCGGGAGTTCTGTCATTATTTCCTTGTAATTGGAACTAAGCTTGTTTTTGCTTGATGTACTTTATTTAATGCGAAATATGTGCTCGCAGAATTGATGAACAAAAGTAGTTTCACATTTTTAACTGACTGTTCACCGATTTCTCCGTCAATTGGGAACCGATGAAAAAGTTTTTTTTTTTTGTTTGAATGAATCTGCTCTGATTAATTTCGCCAGTCGGTGTATAAAAACGAAGAAACGAAAACAAGAACACCGACTTCCGAAGTTGATGTTATTTTTGGAAGTCGGTTGTATATTTTTTGTAAGAAAGTTTTTTTATGATTATGAAATAACATGTAGCTAATTATTTATCTTATTCTATCTTACTTATATTATAAATGAAATGCAAAAGTTTGGATACATGGAAGTTTCGTTCACGCCAGAACGGCTGAACGGATCTGAATGAAAGGCACAGAGATATATTTTAGTCTGGAGTAGCACATATCGTAATTTTTAGCCCAGTATAATTTTCCCTTGGGATGTTATACACTTTTTACGCGAGCGAAGCCGCTGGCAGAAGCTAGTATGTTCATAAATGCTACTACAGTGCGATAACCAAAAAAATCAGGTTCTTCAAAAACACCTCCACACTCCTGCTTGCCTCATATTACATTGACTGCGAAATATGTGTGATGCATATACCTCAGCCTACCCCTTCGGGAAAACCCAGCGTTATGTTCAATTTTTTAGACATTCACACAGTGACTGTTCATGTAATAACTCTCCCGCCCATCTGTTTGTTTTTCAACATAAAGTCGCAGTTGTAAACATGCTAAGTGCATCGCAGGCAAAGCCATAAATAACCCATAGCTAGCTACTACGTGTATCACAATGACCTATTTCCCATGCTTTCATCGTTTCGCTAAACAAATAGCTTATAGTCAGGCAGTGGCATAACTTTACCATCTGAGGCCCGTGGCAAATTCATAGGATTGGGCCCTGGATGTAAAAAAGCTTGAGGATCCAATTTCATTCTAAAACTTTATGAAACTTTTTTCGGTCTTTCTGTTGTGTTAGGGTCCTCATATGCCCACGGCATTCTATCCCTCGTCATCACATGATCATACCAGGACAAACGGTTTTCTATCAGCTTTTCTCTCACTGACGCCAGTTTCAAACTTCCTCTAATATACTTATTACTCACTTTATCCATTCTCGTCACTATACAAGTACTTATGCCTGTATGGGCATACGGTATACAGCTTTGGGGCTGTACAAAACGTACCAATGTTGAAATTATACAAAGATTTCAAAACAAGGTACTGCGGAGCATAGTAAACGCTCCCTGGTATATTAGAAACGAGGACATCCACCGGGACTTAGGAGTGGACCTCGTCGCCAAAGTTATAAAAAATTACGCCGAAGCTCATGAAGAGAGACTTCATAAACATGTGAATGTCGAGGCTATCCAGCTCCTTGACACCACGGACATAATAAGGAGACTGAAAAGGACTAAGCCTTTTGAGTTAGTTTAGAGTGAAATTAGTGTTACGGAGTGCAGTGAGTGCTACCTTTTAAGAACACATGAACTAAGTGTCTTCCCATCATAATAGAGACAATAAGAAAAGTGCCAATGGACACATTCTTTACCGTATAAATTATTAGCAAATTAGGTTAAATTTAAGTTACTTATTAGCCTCAAGGCTAGATTGTGACTGTTATGAAGTAACTATTCAGTTACATCGTAATAAAAAAAAAAAAATAAAAAAAAAAAAAAAACTTTATCCATTCTCGTCACTAAATATCACATTTTCCCAAGGGAACATATTTCCGGGATAAAAAGTATCCTATATGCTATTCCTGGCTATAATTTCTCCCTGTGCCAAATTTCATCGGCTGGATGGATCTGATCCAGCCGTTTGAGCGTGAAGAATTAACAAACATAGAAATACACATACACAAACTTTAGCCTTTATAATATTAGTGTGATTAAAAACTATTTTCACACGGGCTGCAGCTAGTTCCTAATAAAAGAGTTGATACAGTTGTGAATCCGCCAAAGCAGCTTCAACTTCCTAACTGCATTCTGACAGGCATAATCACAGATATGCTTACATCTATTTAGAGGAACGTCGCACACGAAATCAGTGTGACAGCTTCAGCGATGTCGTGAGTGGATTTAGCAAAGTTTGTCCAACTTTAACGACACAAATGGAGGTTACGTAGTTCCGTACTTATGTTGGATTTATTACGTGGCTGTTTTATTTGCGGTGAGCTGATTAGTTAAAACATAAACAAGACAAGATATGCTATAGAAAGACAGAAAGCAAGAAAACAAAAATTTCGACCGGCACAGGAGAGCCGAGAGATAAACAAAAAAATTAACAATAATAAAACAAAAGAAACCCGTGCGAGACCAAAAAGGCTCCTACCCCAGCATTTGCAGCGCGATGGTATTCTGGTAAGGCCCACTGTTAATGCCACGGACATCCTCGCGGCAACGGGTCTGAATCATGTGTTGTTGTATAAAAAAAACAAAACCAAATAGTATAAACACAGAATGTGAATCTGATTTATTATCAATATCTTGGTATTTGTTAGTAAAATATACGTAATAATAATCATTATCACCAAATTTCAAGTTCATCTGTCAATGGGAGGTCGGAAAATTCGTCGGAACAAAATTGTGTGACAGACGGACAAAGCGACGGACATGTGAGTTACAGCAATAGGGATCCGTTTGGATTCTTCGGGTACGGAACACTAAAAGTAATGACGAACAGAAATCAGACTCATTCACTGAGGATGTCAGCATTAACTACCAAGGACTACTAAGCTGGTCTCCTAAATAACTATTACTTGTCCTCTCTTACATAGCTCGGTCTTCGTCATATATATTATATTTAAATTTCTGTTTCGTTTAGAATATAGTATTTATTATAATATTTATTAGTCTATTGTTTTAGAAATTATTTATGTATTATATTAGTTAGATAGTTTAATCCAATTTTAATTATTGTTCATTTTTATTTTGGACTCCTACCACTGTTGTGTTCTTTTTAACCCAAAGGTTGACTGGTAGAGAATGCCTTGCTGCATTAAGTCCGCCTATGTATCACCATTGTACATGAAGTTTAAATAAATAAATAAATATCAAAATACCTTAGATAATGGGGTAACCAATTACTGCAGAATTGCAGTTGTCTGTACCACGTTCACAGAACCTCGGCTTAAAGTAGCAACATTGTTATGCTACCTGCAGTGAATTTGAATTGCCGAAAGCTCTGCCATATGTAGGAGGTGTCTCCCCTAGCAACTTAGTTCTGGGAAACGAAGGAAATGCAGAATGCTGGGAACGTCTGTTTTGGTCTTCTAGATACTAATTGGTTACTGTGCCATGAGGTGGGTGACATTTAGAGAGGCCATTATTTTATCTAATCTAATATAATACATTTAAACGAACAATTCTTGTATATCTAATATAATCTGAATCTTGTGGCGATGACCTCGTGGGTAACAGTCGCACGGGTCGATCTTCAAGGTTAAGCAATGCTTGCCGAGGTCGGTCCGTTGGTCGGTGACCATTTCAACATACCGAGTTTCCTCCGTGCCTCGGAAAGCACGTTAAGCCGTTGGTCCCGGCTGTCATTTGAAGATCTTTGACAGTCGTTACGAGAAGTCAGAAGCTTTAGATCTGACACCAGTCTAGCCAAAGGGGTACCGTGTTACCCAGTTACTTGGTTGTGGAAGGCAGATAGGCAGTCGCTCCGTGTAAAACACTAGTACTCAGCTGAATCCGGTTAGACTGGAAGCCGACCCCAATATAGTTGGGAAAAGGCTAGGCAGATTGATATAATCTGAATCTCGGAAATTTTGTATGCAGGGGATTTCCGGGGCGATGAATTGATCTAGCTAGGTTTCATTTTAAGAAAACGTCGTTTTCTCTTATTTCACCCGAGCAGAGCTCGTTGGCTCCGGTACTTTTATTCAAAGCTGAAATGGTCAGATCAACATAAATATGGCACTCATCCCAGTTCAAAATAAAACCGCGTTGCTATTTTTAGAAATGATTAAAGAAAAAAGGATATTTTATAAGTACACCCTCAAAGGAAAAAGGTTTTATTGGACACAAAATGCGTTGACCTGTCTTTTAAATATTTCGGTGAAACCATTTTTATTCATCTCCGTAATTACTTCCTTATTAACTTGGCAACCCAATTCAGCTATAAATACTTCACTCTTCTTTCTACTTGATACACGAGGGTCCAAAACTTCGCGGAATATTTTCCTTAAATTAAGATGTTTTTTAAGGAAAAAATGCCGCGAACTTTTGAACCTCCCCGCGTAATTCCTTTCAGAATAAATATTATATCTTTCTTCTTTCTTTTCGTGTGAGAATGTGGCCACTTCTGGTGTCAGAGTTTATTAAGCCGCCTCTGGGAACCCCTCAGGCCTCTGACTTGGCTATTTTAGACTTAAATTAAATAAGTCCAGATTTCCTCACGATGTTTACCTTCACCATTGCCTGTGATGTCCAAGATAAACTTAGAAAGTACATATGAATTTGAAAGAGTCACATAGGCACTTGCCCGGATTTGAACCCAATACCTAAGCACGAGAGGCAAGGTCTTAGCCACTGAGCTACCACGAATTATATATTTTATATATATATATATACATAAAAAGAAAGTATGTATGTATGTATGTTCATCTTAATGAAATTTTCAGACAATATTTAGATTAACCCAACGGGTAATCCGTTAAAGTTTGGTGGCGCTTGGTTTTTTTTTTAACTTTGAACGCGGGCAAAGCTAAGCTAAGCTAAGCTAAGGCTATAAGCTACTATGATAGATTGACCATAAAAAATAAATAATATTTGAAGACATGTGACATCCACCAGCCCAGGTCCGCGTGGTGGATTACGGCCCATTCCCTTTCACAGAGAGGAGGCCTGTGTCCCTGCAGAGGGGACATTAAAAGACTGGTTATGATGATGATGAGACTGACAATGGAGTAAAATTACAAGCTTATAAGAGAATAACACACACACAACGACAACAACAGACATTGACATTTTGCAGAAAAATGCTATCCAAGCATCTAAATCTGACAGTGTCCTATCTATAAATTAATACAGCACAATAAAATGTATTTATTGGTATGTGTAGGAAAGGATCGTAAACCTGCTCTTTTACTTGTCGCAGGGAAATGAGGATACTAAGGATTTCACGAAATCCCTAGGGATATCACGAAATCACGGTAGATGTTGAATTTTTTCGTTTATTAAGAAGACGTACTAACTACAAATGTTTCGTGATATGACAAAATGCTACGTCGTCACTAAAGGCACATAAGGGCTAAGAGAAATTAGAATGTTGTTTCGACTGCCATGTCCGATCGAGTCTTATTCTCTAGTTTCCGTTTTTAGGGCTCCGTATCCGAAGGGTCAAAATGGAGCCCTATTGCTGTCTCTCACGTGTCCGTCTGTACGTCCATCAGCCGTTACAGCCAAACGGTTAGAGCTACAGTCTTCTAATTTTCACAGTATAAGCAACTTTTAGACCCAAAGCCATACAAATTTATGAATATTTTTAAGGGGGCTCCATACAGAGACAGGGGCATTAACAAAAAAAATTATCTTGTAAAACAAAGGAATTAGAAGCCACCAAAGTTAGCTATTTACAAATTTTTATTCCGAAGAATTGTTTAACTTCCCATGGACCTATGAACTTCAAATTTGGTGATAATGTTTATTACTACGTATATTTTACTAACAATAAATTGATAAATTAGACTTTAAAAAAAAACTTAACTTAACGTCAGTCTTTTAGTAACGTCATATTTAGTAGTGACATTATATTAGAATTTTGTGTAATTTATTTAGTACGAAGACATAATAATAATCATGAACATTCGACATCTAGCGTGATTTCGTGATATCCCTAGAGATTTTGTAAAACCCCTGATTTTCTCATTTCCCTGCGACATACTCATTTTAATGATGGCTTTGTGCCCAGTCTGAGTAGTTATGACAACGTATTGTAGTAGTTTTGATTTGTAGACACATCCCTCGTTATGATTTTAAACTACAGGACTTTACTGCTATACCTACGAGTTTTAAAATGAAATGAACATAAACATCACCGCATGCTGTTACATACACTGTATCTACGTCATGATTCGCAAAATTTTCTCACTCTCCCATATACAGGGTGTTTGGAAGGGAGCTGTACATACGCCTAGGGTAGAAACTAGGGATAGTCTGCTACCTACCCCCGCCCATTATATTGACCTTGGCCTCAAGGTTTTTTTTTAATTTATTTTTATTTTTTATTTGACTTTTTTGTGATTTTTTGACTAAAACTACCTGTAGCTCAAAATCTATCCATGGGACCGGTCGGCTAATGGTCTTGTTTTAATCGTTAGAGTCTTAGGGTCCTGCAAAAAATTATTTTACACCAGAAAATTGTGGAGAAGAAAAGTTATGGGGCCTGAAGTACCGTAGTAAGGTAAAGAAATAATTTTAAGGGCAACTTTCTATGGGGTTTAAAAAAAAATTAACAGGGTTGGTGTTCTTCTGATTTTTTTAAAACATCCTCAGTCCATGCCCTTTCTAACGATATGCTAAAAGTGTAATTATCACTTTTAGTTTTAAAGTTATTAATTAATTTCCGCAACTAGGGCACTTTTACCACCACGAGTCGACATTTGTAAGACAAATGTAATTTCCAGAATTTAAACCAGTTTGGCCTACAGTTGGCAAATTTGTTGTCTCACTCTTACACGAGAGCAACATGTAAGAGACAAAACATGTCATGTCATGTCTCTTTCGCTCTTGGGTCGACGGGGCCGGGCAGGTAACTCGTTGGGGTCTTTGTTAGTCAGTCGAGATTTACCCATCTTAGCTAACTTACGTACTTGCCGTTACGACGCTCCACTGTTTTCGTTAATTTTGTTGAGTTTGTTATTACTTCGTTTTTGTTAAGTTTTGTTATTTGTTACCTTGTTGTTGGCAAAATGGCTGGATTTACCAGTGAAGAGTACACCGACATGCTGGTGGTGTATGGAATGGCTGATTGCAATGGGCGCGAGGCACGGAGGATTTATCAAGAACGGTATCCTAACCGGCGAGTGCCTAACCACCAAACGTTTGGCTCAACTTATCGGCGTCTGCGAGAAACCGGAAATTTAAATTTCCGGGAACCAGCCGTGAACAGATTTCAACCAAATTTGGCTGCGGAAGAACGCATATTGGCTGAATTTGAGGAAGATCCGACCAGAAGCGTAAGAACCGTAGCCCGGACGCTTGGTTTAAGCGTGTGGAAAGTCTGGTCGGTTCTTCGCGAAAATGGACGTCATCCTTTCCACTACACCCCTGTTCAAGGTAATTTTTTACATAAAGTTTTTGTTTTTAGCTCTTATGTAATGAACTAGCATGTGAATTTCATAGGCAATTTTTAAATTAACATGAGCATGTGTGTGAGAGAGAGAGAAATGGAAAGACAGAGATAGCAATCAATGTTACATAGCTACTAATTCATAAGGAAACCGCTAACGTTGATATTTTTATTGTTTTAGGCTTAGAGGATAACGACTATGCAAGAAGGGTGGAGTTTTGCCGCCACTTGCTCCATACGGACGTGGAAGATATTAATTTTTTACGGAGTATTCTCTGGACTGACGAGTCCAAGTTTGACAAGGAAGGAATTGTAAATTACCACAATCTCCATCACTGGGCACCCAGAGATCAAAACCCGAGAGTCAAGAGGCACAGAGGTTTTCAACGAAGGTTCTCCGTGAACGTATGGGCAGGCGTCATCGGTAATCGGTTGATAGGGCCGCACTTTTTGCCAGACAACCTAAACGGGCAAAACTACTTAGATTTCCTCGAAAACGATTTGCCTGATTTAGCGGAAGAAGTGTTTGACGAAGATCGGCCCATAGTCTTCCAGCACGACGGCTGTCCTGCTCATTGGAGCCTAGCAGTGAGGGAGCTTCTGGACAACTGCTTTCCTAATTCTTGGATTGGTCGGGGTGGGCCAATTCCCTGGCCCCCAAGGTCGCCTGACCTTACCCCACTCGACTTCTACGTCTGGGGAAGGGCGAAAGAGTTGGTGTACGCAGAAGAAGTACCAACAAGGGAGGTTCTAATTAACAGGATCCACGCCGCATTCGATACAATGCGCGAGGAACTGCTGCTTAGAACGGTGACCGTGGAGATGAGGAAGAGGTGCCGAGCATGTTTACAGGTCAATGGTCATCAATTTGAACAAAATTTGTAATTAATTAAAATTAGTAATTAATTAAAATTTGTAATTTAATGACATTAGTCATTACCAATTTTTTTGTTTCATTTGCCATCCTTTTACGATCGAACACATTTAATTTTCGTTAGTTGAAATTTTTGCTTGAAGTGCCCTAGTTGCGGAAATTAATTAATAACTTTAAAACTAAAAGTGATAATTACACTTTTAGCATATCGTTAGAAAGGGCATGGACTGAGGATGTTTTAAAAAAATCAGAAGAACTCCAACCCTGTTAGTTTTTTTTTAAACCCCATAGAAAGTTGCCCTTAAAATTATTTCTTTACCTTACTACGGTACTTCAGGCCCCATAACTTTTCTTCTCCACAATTTTCTGGTGTAAAATAATTTTTTGCAGGACCCTAAGACTCTAACGATTAAAACAAGACCATTAGCCGACCGGTCCCATGGATAGATTTTGAGCTACAGGTAGTTTTAGTCAAAAAATCATAAAAAAGTCAAATAAAAAATAATAATAAATTAAAAAAAAACCTTGAGGCCAAGGTCAATATAATGGGCGGGGGTAGGTAGCAGACTATCCCTAGTTTCTACCCTAGGCGTATGTACAGCTCCCTTCCAAACACCCTGTATACTGTTAAAATATCACCGTGTCAACTTGAGTAGAGTGAGCGTGAAGTAAACTGTCATTACCCGACTACGGCAAAGCAAAAGGGAGGGTTATGTTTTTGACCGTTATGTGTGTATGTACGTATGATCATCTGTTCCCTCATTACTTCTTAACTGCGTATCATAATTTGATAAATGAGGTGTCATTGTTAACGTCTTATTTTTCAGCTCAATGGTCCGCAGGCTATGTGACGTCACATTAAATTGAATATACCCTCTAGGAGGCCCGAAGTCAAGAACACAATTTTTTTTTTCATAGTGATGTTGAGAGTATAACCGTAGTCGTATGCCACCTACAATACGTTCTGCAAAGTAGCATACAACCGTGTTTATACTCAGAACACCACTATGTTGGTTGTTAGTATGGGTTTTAGTTTTCGAACTTATTTTTTGTTCATCTAAAGTAATGGATTTAAAAAGGAAGTAAGTTCACTTCAACTAAATTTACAACATTTACTTTGAGGCAAAGGGTCAATTGGCTGCTATATTTCGGAGAGTGTGCGTTGTATAACTTATTAGTTTTGAATGTTTGTCATTGTAATAACTTTTTAGTTTTGAATTTATGACATTGTATAACTTAAAAGTTTTGAATTTATGACATTGTATAACGTATTAACTTAAATTAATGACATTTAATGGGGTATTATTTTGACATTATGACATTGTTTAAAGTATTCATTTGAATTTATGACATTATATAGGGTATTAATTTATGGAATTTTGTAAGGTATTAATTTGAATTTATGAGCATGTGTAATTTTAATGATAATTTTTCATGCCTAAATTGGTGCAACACAGTGGACTGCGCATTCACTTGACATCTGGAAATGTTTGAATATGTACTGTGTTGAGCAATAAATATATTTGAATTTAAATTTGAATTTGTAACTTCAGAATTTGATTCAGCAAAGCCTTTTCCATCATCGGTCTACAAGACGTACGGCAATTCGCCGTCGGTTCATGGTAGACATACCACCCATAGGCACAAAACGTTTTGCGAATACTTTCATTGTGCGTACAGCTAAGGAATGGAATTCCCTGCTGGAGTATTTGTTTACTGATAGCTACAACCTATGGGTATTTAAGTCAAGAGTGAATAGGGTTCTTCTAGGGAAGCGTGCTTCACCGTTGACCACATCATCACTTACCATCAAGTGAGATAGCGGTCAAACGAGAGCCTATCAGTAATAATAATAACGATGTAACATTGTACTATAAGTATCAATGTAAATACTATATCATACACAGATAATATAATACTAGCATACAGATGCCTTATCCCATACAAAGAAACCGTGCCAACATAAGTAGCGTTTTTCATCTGATTATACCGATTTTTTTTTGTAAATCGATCGCGTTCGGTTCCGTTCCACGGCGATAGATAGATCACCATCTATATCCGTGGAACGGAACCGAATGCGAAAGGAGTAAAAAAAAATTGACAGTATAATCAGTACAGTACGTTGGGACAGTTTTTTAGGGTTCCGTAGCCAAATGGCAAAAAACGGAACCCTTATAGATTCGTCATGTCTGTCTGTCTGTCAGTCCGTCCGTATGTCACAGCCACTTTTTTCCGAAACTATAAGAACTATGCTGAAGAAACTTGGTGAGTATTCTGTGAACCGCATTAAGATTTTCACTCAAAAATAGAAAAAAACAATAAATTTTGGTGGTCCCCATACTTGAAACTGAAACTAGAATAATTTTTTTTCCATCAAACCCATACCTACGTGTGGGGTATCTATGGATAGGTCTTCAAAAATGATATTGAGGTTTCTAATTTTTTTTTTTCTAAACTGAATAGTTTGCGCGAGAGACACTTCCAAAGTGGTAAAATGTGTCCCCCCCCCCCCCCCCCCCTGTAACTTCTAAAATAAGAGAATGATAAAACTAAAAAAAATATATGATGTACATTACCATGTAAACTACCAGCGAAAATTGGTTTGAACGAGATCTAGTAAGTAGTTTTTTTTTAATACGTCATAAACCGTAATTTACCAAGTACGGAACCCTTCGTGCGCGAGTCCGACTCGCACTTGGCCGGTTTTTTTGTATGGGATGAGACACCACTGATCTCATAAGATAGTAACCAACATAGACTGGTATCTTAATCTAAGTAAGAATTGAATCGCGCTGATCAACGGCAATCTCCACATGAAGCTCGCGACTGTTCTAGTGTTTTTGTCTCACTCGTTCGCGTACTAATTCCCTGCTGGAGTCTGGATTTCTGCCGGAGTCTATGTTTACCGACAGCTACAATCTAGGGGTATTTAAGTAAAAGGTGAATAGGTTTGTGCGTGCTTCACCGTTGACCACATCATCGCTTATGGGCGAGATAGTAGTCAAACGCGAGACGAACACAAAAAAATAAAATGTAGACAGAATAGCACTGGTGAAAGTGACATTCTATTGCCGACAACAACTGTCGAAAAATTCAAAATGTATTAGATGGATATAATATGCGTTGTCACAATCCCACATAATTTTGCACTTGACAATCACTGTAAGAACGTCACATTGTTCAGAAATGTGTTATATATAATTATAGTAGAAATTGGAATCTTATGACACATCAATAGATCTCAAATTGCGTATGCGGGGCGGTGCAGCGCGTGTGCGCTTTCGTTATCTCTGATTGTTTTAACATCCACAACTTATTTATACTAATAATTTGTAAAATCTTAGAATATTTTATACTCTGCCATTTTCATCTGATCTGACATCTGTCTGTCCAGTTTATTTTTTTAAGCCATAGACGTAACATACCATGGACACTTATGTACACACACACACTAGTGTACACTATAATCTTCAAAATAAGGGCAGCGGCAGACTATCCCCTCTGTAAACCGTTTTTATTCGTTCTGGTCATGACTACTGATAATTGAGATTTTAAATTTTAAATTCAGAAGATATGACTCAGAACGAGGAAAAACGGGCGTCAGTTTTTTTAGTTTGGTTTTGGTTGCGAAATTTGAAGGATATAATTTTAGCCTTGAATCACAAAGTATATTCTAATCCACAAAGTACTAATAAAATTGTAATGAATTCAGTTTTTTAATGAGTGTTATGATTCCCTGAAGACTGTAATAACTATTATACTGTCAAGTGAACTTTTTACTGTTTAAATAACAAGATGTGCCAGTCTGGCACGTGGTGTATGAACTGCGGCAGACAGGTCCTCAGCGGCGCGGCGGTATGCGCGCCCTCCACCAGTAAGTACAGGCTGCGCACGCTTAAGACGAGGGCCTACATATATAGGTAGCGCTCCACCAGCCGTTCCATCGCACCGTACCACACCGCCCTGGTTTGCGGTTGCCCCTTCGCCAACTTGGAAGAGGCGGGCGGCAACGGGAGTAGCTGAACCCTCAGTCAGTCGTTCTGCGCGGGTGGCACGTCGTACGAAGCCGGCCCTTATTTTTATCTTTTTTATTAACGTAGCTTACGTTTAGCTCTTTTGGGCTAAACGTACCGTTACATAATACGAAAAAAGCTTGTTTAAAAATACATTTTCAATTAATATTTTGATTATACAACAAATTTCAAAGCGTGTGGCGTGCACTTAGCGTGCACGTGTTCCGACGACACCTTACTAACAGACGAAAACAAGGGAATTTCACAAGCAAATAAAATAAACCATAAAGTACATTTCATATTCGACTCCAATAGAGGTCACATTCAAGAAGGTCCCTATACAAGCCTATATCTAAACTTAATGCATTATTGATTGAGAAAAGTCTGCCTCGCGATGGTATTCGATCAGCAATGTTCATAAATTGTGGTCGCGGCCCGCCAGCGTCTCGGGGTCTCGGGTATTGGAATATGGTATCCGAGGAATGTGCGGCTCCATAACGGTGTGTGATGTTTTATTAAATGCCGCCTTCTTACTTCCTTTGTGAGTGATATCTTGGGGATAAAGATGATGTGAGCTGTGTTTTTTGCTGTTTACTGATGGGGGTAAAATTAAGGCTGGACGAAGTGTTATGTAGCGTTAGACCACGCGTAATGGATTCACTAAGGTCCATTAAAATCCAATCCTATCTACAAATATTATAAAAGTTGAATGATAAATGATACCTAAATATTTTGCAAACAGGTTAATATAAGACTTTTACAATTCCATCTATTTTGTTTGATAATCGATCACGCCTATACGGCTTAACCGGATTTGAATGAAACTTGGCACACGAATATGCCATAACCTGGATAAAGACGTATCGACACAGGATACTTTTTTGTCCCGGTTGGTAGTACGTTCCCAATGTGCCCATAGCCCAAAATACTTTTCACGTGGGTGTAGTAGCTGGCAGAATTTTGTATTTTACAAAAAAAAAGACCCATATCAACTGCTTTTCTTGATAATGCTTGTCTCGATAAAATAATAATAGTCTTAAAAAGGTACGACTAGTGAAACAAGAACAAGATTTTTCGTATTCTACAAACCCTTTTATTTGATTTCCATATCATGACAGTGCACAAAAAATAACTAGTCCACCATCTTGGGCCGTCCGCCATATTGGATTTAGAATGACGTCACCTAGCTAACGATGCATTGTCATCTAAACTAAACGTATATGCAAAATTGTATCTTAATCGGTAAAGGTTAACTGCTTTAAAATTTAGTTGCAAGATTTGACCCTGTTCGGGTCAAATCTTCACATACATACATTGCAAGTTAAATAAAAGCTTGTAAAATTAAAAGAAAGATGATGAAAACTGCTTGATTTAAGAATCCGATTCAAAACTTTCATTCAACATCCACAATACTAACTACATAATAATATTTAAAGTTATAAAACTACGTACGACAATAACAACCTAGTAAACAGATGTTTCCTTGCAAATAATCTCGAAGACCAATGCAATCTGAAAAGTACGAGCACAAAAATGGGAACAGAAACTGAATTTGCTTGCTGCGGTGACCCATTTCTTTTAGTACCTACGACTTTTATAAGTATGTCGTTCAGCGAGGCAGACTTCTCATGCCAGACGAGAGCGTATTCCGATTTTTACGTGCACTTCTTTCTTGTAACGATGTGTATTATTTTGAGGAAATAAAATGACAAAAAAAAAATCTCTACTACAAACACTAATTGGAGTGCCGTTACATTATGATAGAAGATGACTTGTGATAGTTTGAAGACTTTTTTTCTGTTCGGCAAATATAATACTAGTATTTTCCTGTGGTATTTATGTAATAAACAATAGCATATGACACTCAACAATGGCTCAACTTTATATAGTGAAAGGATCAAGAAATCGTATGTGTACTTCCAGAAATTTACCTTTACTAATAAACATTGTGTAAATTATTTCATCACCGCTGCTCTCAAAACTGTGACGGAAAACATCGTGAGGAAACCGGCATTTACTGGAACCAAAAATTTGAAGACATGTGACATCCACCAACCCGCACTGGGCCCGCGTGGTGGTTTACTGCCTGGTGTGGCGGATATTCGCCCCTTATTAGCTTACAGCATAATATTTATTGGTAATAGCCTATGTTATGGCTTGGGAGACCTTCGACATCTGCCTTGCGAGATTTGCTATCGTAAAACCGTAAAGTCAATGATGGCGCCTCACTAGCAAAATCGGATATGTGCTTGCGACGCCATATTCCCGCCCCTAGTTCAGTTGTCATAACTCACCCGCATAGCGCGCACGCCTAATTTGAGCGTCGAATTCGGTTTTCTTCCTAATTTGAAAATCAGCTCCGATTCTGGAGCACATTGTAACCGCAACAGCCTAGATATCAACAGTGTACGTTTGACTGGATATTTGGATCACTGGTGGCCACCAGAGAAGAGAAGAACAGCGGGAGTCTTCAAGCATCAGGAGATCTGACCCAAGAAGCCAGCCTCGGTAAGCGATTTGCAATATTCTCGTTGGTTTTCACGTCGAATGGTCCCCAGTGTCTTTCCTATAGGCTACATATAGACGAATTTGGACTTGCACGCCTCCACGTGACAAGTCGTAATACGTTCTCATCCCGCACTCAGGGCACGGCTATTTACACGCCTGCACCTCCATTTGTTGGTCCTTACGAGCCTAGGATAGGTTTCAGCTACATAAGTTAATAAAATACTCATCCCGCATTAATATTTTGGCGTTTGAAAAAACTTACACATTCGTAAGAAAACCGCCATCTTTTTTTCCTATAATAATTATCTTACATCGAACTCTTCAAATCTTCAAGATGGCTGCTAATAAGCTTGAAATGAAACTAACTCAGCTTACAGCAAAAAAAGAAGCTATTTTCGAAAGAATTAATCGCTTATATACTTCATCCAAAAATATTTCAAATTATGATTTACGCTCAAATGAGTTATTTTTGGCACAATCTGAATCCATTACTGAATTGTATAATAAGTTTGAAACAATAATTGAACAAGTTAATGAGTTACGGTTTGAAATTGATAGTACTTCGCCAGACTACTCGTCCTTGAATTCCATTGAGGATTTATATTCATGCATTAAATACAAACGTAACCTCATACTTGGAAACAACAAAACATTCACGACAGAACAGAAAAAAGGGATCGTAAAATTGCCACCTATACAGTTACCCTCCTTCGATGGAAAAACTGAGAACTGGCCAATATTTTACGAAATATTTCGTAGTAACGTTCATTCGAATACCGACCTGACGGACGCGCAACGTGTGCAGTACTTAATCAGTAATTTGACTCATGATGCCTTAAAGTTGACTGCAGGTATTGTTCCCACAGGGAATACCTATAATATAATTTGGGACAGTCTTGTCAAAAGGTACCAAGACAATCGTAGTTTAGGTATTCATTATCTGAATAACATTCTGGACATTAAAAGTTGCGCCGGTACCGCCGTTGGTTTAAATACATACATAGAAAATTATTCCGCGTCTGTCGCTGCATTGAAACAGTTAGAAATTCCCGACCTATTAGATTTTGTATTACTGCATTGCGGTTTGAGGAAACTTGATTCCCAAACACTACAGCAATTTGAGAATAGCGTCAGTGGGAAAGAATTACCTTCTTATAAGGTATTTATCTCTTTTATTCAAGATTATGTCAAGGTACTCGAAAGGTCGCATAATAATAATTCGCAGACCGAGCCGCGCGCAAAGTATAGTGTAGCTAATTCACGTAAACAAAACACGCAAGGTGCTTCTAAGACCTTCTTATCTAGTAATGAACCGGTTTCGGAAACAAACTGCCAGCTTTGTAAGAAAAATAAACATCAGCTGTTTCAATGTCAGCAATTTAATAACATGGATTCACCGCAAGTTCGTTTCGAATTTATTAAATCGAAACGTGGCTGTGTAAACTGTTTAAGTTTGTCCCACTCATTGAATAAATGCAAATCACGTAATGTTTGTAAAACTTGTAAAAAACAACACCATTCTTTATTGCACTTTTCTGATCATAAAAATAATAATACGTCTGAACAGTCGCCGGCGGCGATCGCGGCAGCCCCGGAACCCGAGCGCTCTGTCTCGCTTAGCGCGGGCGCTCGTTCGACCGGCTCAACTATTTTGCTGTCTACCGCACAAATCTATGCGCATTGTAACGGAAAGGACAAGCTAGTGGTTAGATGTTTGATAGATAACGGGTCTCAAAATAATTTAATTACGATGGATTGTTGTAAACGTTTAAACATACCTATAACAAAATTACGTAATTCATCGTTGCAAGGTGTTGGTATGACCTCACGTCCCGTACATGGTTTTATTTATTTTACGATAGAATCACGTATTAATCCTAATAACAAGTATTATATTCACGCATTAGTAGTTGACTGCATTACGGACAGACTTCCCGCAAATCTTATTGAATTAAATGACAATATGTCATATTTAAATAATTTACCGCTTGCCGATTTAACCTGGAATATACCGGGAGAAATAGATATTGTTCTTGGTGTTCAACTGTTTCCGTACATATATTTGGGAAATAGGGTCGATTCACATTCTCGCGCACCGCCCGCTATATTGACCAGCTTTGGATACGTACTTATGGGAGATATTTCATGTCATTGTGACACAATTTCTACGTCTTCATTTACCGCTCTTGCCAACATTGACATTGAGTCAAGCTTGCAGAGGTTTTTCGAGTTAGAGGAAATTCCATCTCAACGTTTTATTAGTCCAGACGAGTTAGATTGTGAAAATAATTTCAATTCTTCCGTTTTATTTAGGGATGGTAGATATTTTGTCGATTTGCCTTTTCATCGAAACCCCTCTGAGTTAGGCAATTCTCGCGGAGTGGCTCATCGTAGACTGCTTTCACTTGAACGTAAATTTGAGCACACGCCAACCCTACGCGAGAGCTATAACAAAACCATCACTGATTATATAACGGAAGGTTATTTATCAGAGGTACCGGACTCTGAATTGTCAGAAGAAGGTTACTATATACCGCATCACGCCGTTATCAGACCGGGCAAAGATAGCCTTCGAATTGTTTTGGACGCAAGCGCCAAAACTCACTCAGGGTTGTCACTTAACGACATTTTGCACGTCGGACCTAACTTGCAAGCCGACTTGTTTTTGTTATTGCTTGATTTTCGTACGTTTCCTGTAGCTATTACCGCAGATATTAAACAGATGTTTTTACGTATCGGTGTAAATGAGCACCACCGTAAATATTTAAGAATTTTATATCGTTTCAACAAAAATGAACCTATACGCACTTTTAATTTTAACCGCGTTCCTTTCGGACTAAAGCCTAGTCCTTTTTTAGCCATGCGCACACTGCGCCACTTAGCGCGTGAGCATAGTGACCGCTTTCCTGAGGCTTCTAAATTCGTAGAAACTCAGTTTTATATGGACGATTATGTCTACTCTGTTCCTGACGAACAAGTCGCAATGAGATTAGCTCGCGAATTAATAGATCTATTTAAATTAGGTTCTTTTGATCTCGTCAAATGGGCCAGTAGTACACCCGCATTATTAGAGATGCTGCCAGAGTCTCACCGCTCGCCAGTAAATTTCTCTGATACAGATAATAATAATAATTTTAAAATCCTTGGCTTATCCTGGGAACCCGCTAACGATAATTTTTCCTTGACGACTATTGCATTGGGCAGTAGGTGCACGAAGCGAACGATTCTATCGCTAGTTGCCCGCTTGTTTGACGTACTTGGCCTCGTGGCTCCGGTCGTGTTGTACGCTAAAATCCTTATTAAGGAACTGTGGCTAGCTAAAATAGACTGGGACGAAATTCCTCCTGAATCTATTACCAGTCGGTTTACTACCTTTGTACGCGACTTTCCCGCACTCTCTTCTCTAAATATACCGCGTCATATTGGCGTTTTTAGAGAAGCTGTAGTGAATATCGTAGCCTTCTGCGACGCCAGCTTCAGTGGTTATGGATGCTGTATTTATTTACACATCACTGATGCTGAAGGCAACATCACCGTTCGGCTTTTATGTGCAAAGTCCAAGGTTTCGCCCGCAAAAATTACAACGCTAGCGCGATTAGAACTCGTCGCCGCTTTGCTTTTGTCTATGCTTGTTCGCGTGGTAAGAGATAAGCTTTCCGCTCGTGTATCTATTGTTGGTGTTTACGCTTTCTCAGATTCCTCTATTGCCCTCTCATGGATTCACTCATCTCCTCACAGATGGTCTATATTTGTTAGCAATCGTATTGCTAAAATTCATGAAAACTTACCTGCTGCTTGTTTCAATCATGTGTCAGGAAAAGAGAATCCTAGTGATTGTCTTTCGCGTGGCATGTTGCCGTCAGTTTTAATAGCTCATTCGTTGTGGTGGCATGGGCCCGCTTGGCTTCGTCAATCTGTAGATGAATGGCCTCTGAAATTCACTCCGACTGAATGTGCGGCATTGCCAGAGCTGAAAGCAACGGCTTTAGTTACTAAAACTTTAAATGATGAAGCGCATATTTTGGACACTATTGTCAACCGCGTTTGTTCATGGAATAAGCTATTGCGCATATTCATGTACATACTTAAGTTTACAAACAGACTACATAGCCAGAGTTCTGTTAAAATTATTCAAACCGCTGAAAATTTCGTTGTACGAATTCTTCAAAATATTCATTTTTGTAATGACTTAAATTTAATCAAAACTGGTGAACTTCCATCGAAGAAGCTTCGCAGTTTATCAGTTTTTGTGGACGACTATGGTATTTTACGTGTTGGGGGCCGACTTTCTAAGTCTGACCTACCATACGAAGCGAAGCATCCCGCACTTTTACCTAAACGCGATCGCATAGTTGATTTAATTATTGATCACTATCACAATACTTATTGCCATACCGGTTCTGGACTATTGATGTCCATCATAAGACAGCGGTTTTGGATATTGGATGGTAGGACTGTTATTCGTTCTCGCTGCCGCAAATGCAATACCTGCTTTCGTTTAAGTCCTACGCATCCAACCCCAAAAATGGCTGATCTGCCTGGATACCGTGTTCGCGATGCCAAGGCCTTTGTACATACTGGGGTAGATTTGGCTGGCCCCATTTCTTACATACCTATTCGTCGCAGAGGTCAGCATTCGCACAAGGTATATATATGCTTGTTCATATGTTTAGTTACTAAGGCTATACATATTGAACTTGTATCGGATCTCACATCAGAGGCTTTTCTTTCTGCCTTCAAAAGGTTTATAGCCCGCCGCGGTCCAGTGTCTGTTCTGTACTCAGACAATGGTACCAATTTTGTCGGTGCTAAGGCACAGCTCAACGACATTTATTCATTTTTACTAAACTCGACCGTGCAATCCGATATCAAACAAGAGCTTCTTAAAACTCGAATTGAATGGAACATGATCCCACCCCGCGCTCCGCACTTTGGAGGTCTTTGGGAGTCGAATATTAAAAGCGTCAAGACTCATTTGTACCGAGTCATAGGGAAACAACTTCTCACTTATGAGGAACTTCTGACCGTTCTGGTACAAATAGAAGGTCTGCTAAACTCTCGACCGCTTAGTGTTTTATCGACGGATCCGCATCCGGATGTGCTCACGCCGGCACATTTTTTAATGTCCAGTCCGCTTACATATCTGCCTTCTTCTGAACTAACAGAAGAAAGCACTAATTTAAAAAATCGAAAAAAGCTGTTAGACCAGCTTGTATTATCATACTGGAAAAAATGGCGAATTGAGTACTTGCACACGTTGCAGGTTCGTCAGAAGTGGTGCACACCTGATCACCCTGTAGAGATCGGTACTGTCGTTCTCCTGGGTCAAGATAGTGTACCGCCTTTAAATTGGCCACTAGGCATTATAACACAGGTGTTTCCTGGTTCGGATGGCATAGTTCGAGTGGCTTCAGTCAAGGTAGCTTCAGGTACATACAATCGTCCTGTCACAAAGCTTTATCCTTTGCCAACCCAATAGAGCAGTTAACACAAGTGTTTATTGCCTTAATATAAATTTGATATATCTAGCTTTTAAATTATGTCATAACTTAACTTATCAATGTTAAACCGCTTAATTAATAATCTTATCGTAATAAAACCGCTTATTTCTGAGTGCTTATTTTATGCATTTTTAAAATCGTTTCAGACTACTATTGACAGTTTCTGTAATGTATTCAGACCGCCAGAATTTTAATTTTACCGCTTATCTCATCTTTACCCCGTTATGTTACTACTAATAGGGTATGTATTTTTTGTCTTTTTTTTTGAAAGCTTTGGACCTTTCAAGGCGGGGAGTATGGTGTGGCGGATATTCGCCCCTTATTAGCTTACAGCATAATATTTATTGGTAGGAGACCTTCGACATCTGCCTTGCGAGATTTGCTATCGTAAAACCGTAAAGTCAATGATGGCGCCTCACTAGCAAAATCGGATATGTGCTTGCGACGCCATATTCCCGCCCCTAGTTCAGTTGTCATAACTCACCCGCATAGCGCGCACGCCTAATTTGAGCGTCGAATTCGGTTTTCTTCCTAATTTGAAAATCAGCTCCGATTCTGGAGCACATTGTAACCGCAACAGCCTAGATATCAACAGTGTACGTTTGACTGGATATTTGGATCACTGGTGGCCACCAGAGAAGAGAAGAACAGCGGGAGTCTTCAAGCATCAGGAGATCTGACCCAAGAAGCCAGCCTCGGTAAGCGATTTGCAATATTCTCGTTGGTTTTCACGTCGAATGGTCCCCAGTGTCTTTCCTATAGGCTACATATAGACGAATTTGGACTTGCACGCCTCCACGTGACAAGTCGTAATACGTTCTCATCCCGCACTCAGGGCACGGCTATTTACACGCCTGCACCTCCACTGCCCATTCCCTGTCACAGAGAGGAGGCCTGTGTCCCAGCAGTGGAAACATTAATAGGCTGATGATGATGATATACAGCCAAACAAACTATAGCTTCTTTACTAGTTAGTTTTGATACTTTAAAATTACTGTTTAGACTCAACCCGTATTTTCAAAAATAAATCTTGACCCTTCACCATTGAAATTCAAAAGTAACTCCTCAGTTAAAATTACGTAAATGTCGTATCAGCCTTCCGAAATATCAATTGCATAAAAGCAAACATCGTTTCAATAAGGCTTGTAACAGGTAAACACATATTTACAATTCCTTCCGTGTGCCTTCTGCCTGATTCAACTGAAAGGTAATATATAAATATGCAATACGTTTTATTGTTAAAATAAAATATATTGTTGTTTTGATCGTTCATTCTTGTTTTGATCGTTTAACTCAAAGGCTTTTCTGTTTGCGAGATTCGATCGTCCCCTTTATTCATTTGAACTTCAAGTATGAATTGTACAATGCCAAAAGACCTTTTCTGAAAGTCACCATTTTTAACTCCGTTGTCTCCATATACGTTGGGGTCGGCTTCCTAACTAACTGGATATAGTACCAGAATTTTAAAAGAAAGAAGTATTCTACATGAGTGACTATCTATCTGACTGCCGAATAGTACGAAGGCCACGTGGCTTGACAGTTTCGTGACCTGTTTTTTTTTGGCCACGATACCATCAGCTTCATCAAATAAAGGTACTTAAATGGTAGGTACATCTAAATAAATAACAGCCTCAAAATTTTAAATCTATCTTCATTTATGACTTAATTAGTCTACTGTACAGTTAAGTACTGCCACGCATACTTATGCCCAAAAAGGCAAGGCAGCTTTGTTTTACCACCACTACCCTTCAGCCTTTAAGTAGGTACTACAACTAAATTGATTCTCCGTAATCTGTAAGCTAAGTATATATCAAACAGATGCGACCCACGCTTCGCGTTAACGTTAGACAAAACCAGATAATGTATGACAAAAGCCTAGCAGAGATTAATAGGGGCGCAGACTCCTACCTATCGTCGTATTCAGTCTATTGAAGCCAGCTAGGTCAAGTGTTGCTACACGTGAATACTCAGTATACATGGACACGTTTACTTGACGTACCATGTAATGTTGCCAGTTTACAGAGTTAAATGATGAAAAGTGAATGGTTTATATTTCTGGGAGTATGATGTTTTTGTTAAACTTGCATCTATCACTCTAAGTGGGTATCACACTATCATACATTGGATCTTATCTCAAAATTTATTTTCCACACGACTTCAAAAAGGAGGAGGTTCTCAATTCGACTGTATGTTTGTTACGCGATTACGCCGCTAATTATGAAAAACCAAAAAGAGAAAAAAAAGTTAATAACAAAAAAAAAACATCTTACAAAACACCAAGCGTTTTCGCTTGGTAGTGTTTAACTTTGTTTTCGGAAATCGGTAACAAAACCAACAAAAAATGGTTAGTACCAAAGACACTGACTTCCGAAAAGAAATTTATTTTCCACTTTATAGTGTTTGGTTTTGGTTTTTGGGTTCCGTACCCAAAGGGTAAAAATGGGACCCCATTACTAAGACTCCACTGTTCGTCTGCCTGTCTGTCACCGGCTGTATCTCATGAACTGTGACAGCTAGACAGTTGAAATTTTCACAGAATATTTCTGTTCCCGCCATAACAACAAATAGTAAAACAGAATAAAATTTATATTTAAATGGGGATCCCATACAACAGACGTGTTTTTTTTGCAGCGAGTCCGACTCACACTTGGCCGGGTTTTTATCAAATTCTTATTAAAGACGATATTTTTTATACGTTTATATTACATTATCATTTATATATGACACATTATCATTTAGATCTGTGATCCTATATAAATGATAGTGACGCTGACGAAAATTCGCGCGTATAAAAATCGCAGTGTGTGCTAAGCCTTTCGTGTTATTTTTAAGACAGATTTTAAAGAAAAGTGCGAAAAAATTGCTATAAAATAGTACGCTCTGGTATGATCCTTTGAACGCGTAGAGTTTTAGTTTGATATTAGACAAGGTAATAATGATTATACCAATGAAATCTAGAAACCATAAGGAACAAATCAACATGCTTTTCATTACTAGACGGGCATTACGACCTGCCCTCGTACCCTGACGTATCAAAACTATCATAGTTCGACTGTAAAAAAAGCATGTTAAAAAGGGACACATGTATACAAGTCATATACATCTGTCCCTTACGCACACTTAAATAAATCTTGCTCTAAGAGCTTGTAGTCACCCTCCTGGAAACTACGCTTCAAACCAAATTCTTTCCTTTCAAGTGCCAATGCGTCACATTGCATACATTTTTTTTTTTTTTTTTTTTAGCGTGGAGAAATGCTCATGCATACTGCGCTACCACGGGGAGATAGCGCAGTTATGTGGGACTCTAACCCACTAAAACTCCACGGTGTCCTCCTGTTCCGCTTATGGCGGGAACACGGGTACGCGTTAGCACTCACCGCGAACCCGCCGCGGCTGTCCGTCACCGGACTCTCCTCTGGGGAGTACCCCCCATCACCGGCGCACCAGAACACACTGTGCGCCGTGACCACCCCAGGGACCAATCTAGCACGTGGGTGCCAGACGACCCCGTGTATGGCACCCTTGGTCCCCTTGTGACGGATCAGGGTCAATGGCCCCGTCACCTACCATTTTTCGGCCGCAGGGGATAGGGAGAGCGGCCAACGCTATACCGGCACTCCTCTTCCCCTGCGGCCCCACCGCGTCCGCCATTAGACGGTGGCGACCCCGTCTAGGCCGCGGAAGGTAGGGAGAGCGGCGCACCGCAATACCGGCACTCCTCTCCTGCCGCGGCCTCCAACCCTCAGCTGCGATATCGTATGGGTATGGGAGACCCCATACGACATCGCGGCCCGCCTCAGTTGCGATTTCGCCTTGGCAACACCGCAACCTACATGTTGGCCGCTACGTCGTCGGCTTAACGGCAAAAGCCCTGATGAGCGGCCCCTCCTGGGGTTCCTCTTCGCTTCACCGTGGGTGACCAAGCCACGGTTACTGAGCCCCCCCGCATCGACAAAGCGGAAACCCACCGGGGGGGGTCACATTGCATACATGTGAACGTAGGTACTTGCAATTTCGCTAAGTAATAATGTTCATCAATCAAACAATTAATTTCACTTAACGGTGTGATATTAATTGGATTAGATCGTGACTAAATAATAACCGCCACACTGGTCGATCATCAAGGTTAAGCAACGCTTGACGAGGTCGGTCCGTGGATGGGTGACCATTTCAACATACCGAGTTTCTTCCGTGCCTCGGAAAGCACGTTGAGCCGTTGGTCCCGGCTGTCATTTGAAGATCTTTGACAGTGACTTGAGATCTGACAACAGTCTTGCTGTGTGTTGGTCGAGCCATCAGGAAAGTTGATATGTTTCAGGTTATAAGTATGCGGTAGACGATCACTAAACGTAGTACGCATGTATTCGTACTAGCTCCATGAAAATGTAACGCTATATTTCTCAGTACATTGTTCAGTCTATTTATAGGAAAATGGTGAGAATGGTTCGAGAACTAAAATTAGTTTATGAACCATTTGGTTGTATCAGATTTACTGAGAATATTATTTTTAGACATAACTTCAAGGCATCGATGTTCGTGGAACATATTATCTAATCGAATCTATCTAAGACAGCATGGCAGATTTAAACGAGCAATTCTTGTATATATGTATATAATCTGAATCTCGGAAACAGCTCCAACGATTTTAATGAAATTTAGTATGTAGGGGGTTTCGGGGGCGATAAATCGATCTATCTAGGTATCATTTTTAGAAAACGTCGTGTTCTCTTTTGTAATTTGTACGCGTATTTTTACTATCGTAATAGTTTTGGAATATTAGGTAACCATATTCCAAAAATATTACTATAAGATAAAAAAAATCACGATACAAAACCAACCTGCCAACCAATGGCTATCTGCCTCCTTATAGCTATCGTACTCTTCTAAATTCGAATGCGTTCGAATTAAGAAAATTAGAATGAGTATTAAAATCCAGTCAAAACTATTTTTTTCTGCCAGCCTGCATGCTGTACCTCAGTTGCCTTTCAGCAGGCAACCTTCACATCACTTTTCAACAAGTTGAGAGAACCTCAGCTCAGCCTAATACTACACACGTAAGTATATTAAATGAAATCTTTGCACACCACAGGGGTCGAAAACAGTATACGAACAATTTATCAAAACTCCAACTAAGTTGTTTCTTAGACATGTTAAGTCGGATTACTGAAAGCTTATAAAACTTTTTAGAGTAGTCAGCATTATAGAACTAATAGCCCGAGATCCCACTGCAAAAATCTGCAGGTAAATTGTTTTTGATAAAACTTGATTTTTATGAATTATACTTTATCGTAGGCTGCCGGGTTGCTCGACCGCAACTAGCTTCTCGTATTTTTTTTTATTTTGCCCTAGGATTTTCGCCTGTTTCGTGGGTGCGTTTGCAATATCATCTAGCTGTCTGTTATCTGCCATTCATTGGTTGCCCGGTGCAGCAGCCTTATTTTTCCTATTTTAAACAGTCTGCGCATAAAGGAGGAGGTTCTCAATTCGGATGTATCTATTTTTTTTAATATATATTTTTGGTAATAACTCAGTCATTAAAGACGGATTTGAAAAAAAAATTTTTGATTGTGTATACTCTCGAGATAGTCTCATTGTCACCAAATCACAATCTGATGAGGGGATCCCATGGACATCGAGGGAACTCCTCAAATATTATAGGCAGATATATAGCGATTTTGGTATTTTCAATTACCGTTATAATTAATTAAATGTTTTAGTTAAAAAGTTTTTTTGCACCACTTTTTTTCAAATGACGCTGGATTCACTTGAAATACTTTTACATTAAGGAGTAACTATCAAACATAAATGTTTATTTATTTAATTAAGGTTATTGCGCCTAGTTATTTTCAGGCAACCCTGTATAAATATATTCTACTATTAAGTATCATTCATAAAAATTAAGGTTTATTATAAACAAACATACATGCTGATTGTCGCTGTGGGATCTTAGGCTATAAAGCTGAGTATATTTCGTGAACAACTGCTGTTTCTAGATTCTCTGGGAATCCTATAGATAAACTAGAATTATCAACCAGGCGTTGCTCGGTTGTAAACAAAAACACAGATTGCAAGAGTTACAAAATAAACGTGATACTTTCTTTAAAGTAGGTACCGTATCTTTTCTTTAGAGCGTCGTATCTTTTCTCTGACTGAAGTAAGATTTTCTTGCTTTCTTTTTGATTTCTTGTCTATTCAAAAATGCCTTGAATAAAATACATCTCTTTATTCTTCAATCATTGTAGAGATTAGTTGCCTCGGTAACTTTTTTAATATCCGTAAGTGCATTCAATATTTTTTGATAGTTGGTTAAAAACACAACATTGTGTTCTACATAAATTTCGTTCACAAATGGGCAATTTTTTCTTGAAGATTTAAGAATCTTTAGGAGATAACAGTGAAAATAACAATCCTAGCTTATTATTATGAAACTTTATTTTATTTTGTTCTTTCTTTACAGAATGGCTGCGCCGCATATTATGACACCTTCGAGGATAGACACAGCACTCTATATATAGTCCCACCAAAAGCAAAACTGAATAAATATAATTTTTTTCGTTATTATCTCGTAAAATATGAAAAGACCGCCGCACAACAGTTGGGGATTACGTCATTCATTTTCGCAACCGAATATATATATTTTGATCAGATTTTATGGAACAGATGGTCTGTATAGAGTAGTTAAGGCTTTGCGTTGATCGAATTGTTTGATTGCAAAGCATCATTACCAACTCAAGTCTCGACATTAGCGTTATATATTTTAAATAGATTTTTAAGTGAAGTATTAAAAATATCTATAAAAAAATGGCTTGCAATGGAATTTGAACTTTGCCTTATATAAAATAGAATTTGTTGTTCCTATACAGAGGTATCCATCAATCAGAGCACCATGCAGGTTTGATATTCAACAGTAGAGATTATAACAGTTAATTCCGTCTCGTTTCTTTGTTAACTTTTAGGAAAATTCCGTTATCATTATGTGAGTAGGTAGAAAACTTGACACCCACCATCATATACATTTACATAATACGGTACAAGGAAGATGTATAGCAACGTAACTTGCGTAACACGAACGTAATTAAGATTTTGATGAAATATGAGCAAGGGGCGGAATAAAGACATAATTGATTTCACACTCGCGCAGAGATTCATATCAATATCGTTATAAGTATTCTCTAATTTCCTCTCGTTTCGTACCCTTAAATGGTACGAAGATTGAATTAAAATTACTTCACCTAAATGTAATTTACGAATATAAAATATTTCAGCGCGCAATGACCCGAAATTGATTAAATTTGTACCTTTTATTATGTACCTGCCTCCCATTTAAGATATAGCTGTAGGCATTTTAGGGGTACCTATGTAGTCAAACCTGAAACACTCTTATTAATTTTTAACTACGTGCCATTATTTTTGGGAGTAACAGTTGTCATGAATAAATCTAAGTTTAACTATGGGATCAACTCTAAATTATGAAAACAAATGTGTTTAATACATTTATATTAGCATTAGATTCTGCTAGTGGCTTCACCCACGTAAAAAGTGTTTTTTTTTTATCCTAAGGGAACATTACACCGGGATGAAAAGTAGCCTATGTGTTTTTGAGTATAATCTATCTCTGTTCCAAATTTCATCCAGATACGTTCAACCGTTCTGGCGTGCTTGAGTAACAAACATACATCCAAACTTTCGCATTTATAATATTAGTAAGATTTGTCGACAAAATTATAATTTAGAGCCCTACATACCCTTTAGTGCCGTAAAACGGTAACTTTCTAAACCATACTCCTTAGTAACAGATAGGTTAAAAAAAAAAAAAAAACATGTACATAATTTTGAACACAAGGTTTTTTCGTGCAACTAATAGTTTTGCTTTAAAAAAATAATTAACAACACGATATTTTTTCGCAACTTTCAGAAACTCCTTCAAAACGTCTTGGATGTTTATAGTAGATTGTTGCATCGAGCGCAAAGTGAGTTATTAATGCATGAGTGTTATGTTGGTGCCTGAGCGCAAGCGAGGGCACTAAATTAACACGAGTGCATTAATTACTCACTTTAGCGAGGTGCGTAATCTACTTTTCTTTCAACTACCAATCTACCTCTCATCTAAACTTAATAAACTTAATGGGAGACATTAAACCTCTGTGGTAAATTTATATCTAAACTAGCTAACCCCCGCGGCTTCGCGTCCGTCAACTGGCTACCTATCTACCTACCACTGCCTACCTACCCTGCCTTCCCTACCTACTCTGCCTACCCTGCCTACCCTACCTACTCTATCTACTCTACCTTCTCTACCTACTCTACTTGCTTTACCTTCTCTACCTACTCTTCCAACTCTACCTGTTCTACTTACTCTACCTTCTCTACCTACTCTACTTACTCTACCTTCTCTACCTGTTCTACTTACTCTACCTTCTCTACTTACTCTGCCTTCTCTACCTACTCTACTTACTCTACCGTCTCTACCTACTCTACTTACTCTACCTTCTCTACCTGTTCTACTTACTCTACCTTCTCTACTTACTCTGCCTTCTCTACCTACTCTACTTACTCTACCGTCTCTACCTACTCTACTTACTCTACCTTCTCTACCTACTCTACTAACTCTACTTTCTCTACCTACTCTACTTACTGTACCTTCTCTACATAATCTACCTACTATACCCACTATACCTACTTAACCTACTCTACCTACTCTACCTACTCTACCACTCTACTTACTCTACCGTCTCTACTTACTCTACCTACTCTACCTTCTCTACCTACTCTACTTACTCTGCCTTCTCTACCTACTCTACCTTCTCTACCTACTCTACTTACTCTACCTTCTCTACTTACTCTACCTACTTTACCTACTCTACCTTCTCTACCTACTCTACCTATTCTACTTACTCTACCTACAGTACCTACTCTTCGGCTTTATAATATTAGTATAGATAAAAAATACAAAACAGTGCATTAATGAAAAACAGTGCAACAATGAGATTTCATATAACATTTCTGCACTGTTTTGGTTCTAAGCAATAAATACGTACTTTGTGATCAGTTTTGTAGTGATTAATGATAACATTACTAAGTAGTTGGAAGAAAAAAGTATTTTTACACAGAAAAATTGATGGCTGGCATTTCGTCATAACTAACATAGCATATGTAAATCAAATAATATTTTGCAAACAAAACTGTTCAACAGGAGGTTCAATATTGACATTTTGGCATCGAGTGCCATTAACTTTGCCGTGCCTTAAGTTATTCGTATTTATGAGTACGTTCAGCCCCTGAAATAAAGTTATACCTAGTATAAACCTATGAAAATGTATGTTTATGCCTTTGTTATACCTGGTATAACTTTATTCCGTGTTTATTAGAATTAGTAAACTAAATACTTGTAAGTAATAAACTCATAACTATTTAGCTTTCTTTATAAGTTTATAACCCTCACACATATTCTCTCGAACCGTTCGAAAAACTTTTATTCAATAGCTTTGAAACAAGTGCTTCAAAGCTCTCCAATAAAAATTAAAAACAAACATTTACATACAGAATTCAAAGTAAGTATGAATATAGGAGAATGTACATTTTCAACTTTTCATAAAACTGAGAAGCTACTCACTGCTCTTCAAACTGACCTTTCAAACTTGCGTGGGATGATACAAATATGCAATAGAATGCTTTTCTATCTGCGATGGGAGACTGGCTTGGCGAGCGAACAATTGTTATTTAATTTGTATGCACAATGCTTGTCATCAAAGATTATATACAATTATTAAACTTGGGGTAAGTTCCCTCGACTATTTTGTCTAACTCTAGTTTAGCCTGAAAACTAGAACTTTGGCATTAAAATTGAGTTTGAATTTCTTAACTTCAAGTGCTTAATGCCACAATTATGGATGGATGAACAACAAACATTACGTATATTCACTTTAAAACTTTCGCGTTTCAGAAAAACAAAAAATAATAACAATTGTAATAAATCATTACAATAACAACAACAAACACAATAATATAATTTAATCATCACGTTAAATGTCCATGATATATTGCGTTTCAACAAACATTATAGTTAGGATCTCGAAACTATAATTTTACTTGAGTCGCACGTAAAGTATCAAACCTAAAAAACCGGCCAAGTGCGATTCGGACTCGCGCACGAAGGGTTCCGTACTTGGTAAATTGCGGTTTACGATTTATGACGTATTAAAAAAAAACTACTTACTAGATCTCGTTCAAACCAATTTTCGCTGGTAGTTTACATAGTAATGTACATTATATATTTTTTTTAGTTTTATCATTCTCTTATTTTAGAAGTTACAGGGGGGGGGACACACATTTTACCACTTTGGCAGAGTCTCTCGCGCAAACTATTCAGTTTAGAAAAAAATGATATTAGAAACCTCAATATCATTTTTGAAGACCTATCCATAAATACCCCACACGTATGGGTCTGATGAAAAAAAATATTTTTGGTTTTAGTTTCAAGTATGGGAACCCCCAAAATTTATTGTTGTATTTTTATTTTTGTGTGAAAATCTTAATGCGGTTCACAGAATACATCTACTTACCAAGTTTCAACAGCATAGTTCTTATAGTTTCGGAATAAAGTGGCTGTGACATACGGACGGACAGACCGACAGACAGACAGACAGACAGACAGACAGACAGACAGACAGACATGACGAATCTATAAGGGTTCCGTTTTTTGCCTTTTGGCTACGGAACCCTAAAAAGTAGAGAGCATTTTGTCCAAATTATACAATAAAGAGAACTTTCTTATATTACTTAGTAGTATTTTTTATTATTGTATCTTCTTAGATTACACTAAAATAAAAAGTACGTTACACAAAGAAATGTGTTTTCTTGAAAACAGTGCTGAATGCATCCATTGCTGATTTCGCTTGGGGATTCCAGGACCTTTCTAAACCCTTGAAAGAAAACAGCGTATAATAATAATATTTTGAGAGTAACATATGAAATGTGTACGATAATAGTTATTTATGATACAAGTGCGGAAGGTAGGTGATTTCCGATGAGTGGCATTTTTATTCACGAGCGAGCGAAGCGAGTGAGTGGATAAATCGACACGAGTCGGAAATCATCTTACGTACGTGTATCATACAACATTTTACTATGCATTGTGCGAGGAAATAAATAAATTAATAAAATGAAATTAATAAAATGGCGGGCGTATTCAAGCGCGTTCAGCATATCCACAGATTAACTAATAGTGTCTCGGGCATATCTACTGCGCATGTGCGAATACATCACAGCTGTCACATCGTAACGCAATAAGGCACGAGCAAAATATACGTTCTGCCAAACATATTTAATTAATATTTAAAATTAATTTATTGATCAAAATCTAAATCTAGAGTAATTAAAAACGCCTAAAATGAAGTATTAGTTTTATTCTACCTTTTATATGAATGATAATCTGTACATAACTAATTTTTAAAACTTTTCTCAAATAATAAAAACTCTATGCGTCGGGCTGACGTTGGAGTTAAAAATTAAAAAAATACAGGAAAGTAAAAAGCACTAGTGAAAAAAAGTGACACTTTCCGCACAGTTTGGCTGCTTGGAAAACCGCTCTTTTCGAGGACATGCATTGTAAAGTAATTTTCCAGATTAAATTCATATCGTACCTAAGATTGTTAGCTGAATTTTAGTAAGTTACTCTTACTACATAATATGCATAATGAAGCAACAAAAGCAACATCTTTTAGAAGCTTCATGTGTGCAAGCTTATTATCTTATTATAAACAAGGTTACAAAGTCAAAAAATTAAGTAAGATGAAGATGCTTCATCGTCATCACAATCATTTCACTCGAAATACGTCAACTGCTGGATGTAGGTCTCCCCAGCGTCGCCATCTCAACCGATCCTGTACTTCTCTCATCCTTCATTAGAGGTATTCGAAAATGTTTAACTTAAGAGAATAGTTCGACGATTAAGAAAAAGCAGTAAAAAATCATTACTGTACCCACAAGAAAACTGCAGCATCGTACACGTCCCCCCCGATGGGTTCCCGCATTTTTGAGGTGGGGAGGCTCAGTCACCGTGGCTTGGTCACCCACGGTGAAGCGAAGAGGAACTCGAGGAGAGGCTGCTAGTCAGGGATTTTGCCGATTAAGCCGACGACGTAGCGGCCAACCAGTAGGTTGCGGTGCCACTTGGTAACAGAGGCGACATCGCAACTGAGGCGGGCTGCGATTTCGTATGGAGCTCCCGGGGCCTCCCTTATGATATCGCGGCTGAGGGTTGCTGGCCGCGGCGGAAGAGAAGTGCCGGTATTGCGGTGCGCCGCTCTCCCTACCCTCCGCGGCCTTACGGCGTCGCCACCGTTTAATGGCGGAAGCGGTGTGGCAGCAGGGGAAGACCCTATCCCCTGCGGCCGAAAATTGGTAGGTAATGGGGCCACTGAGCTGACCCGTCATAGGGGGACCAAGGGTGCCATACAGCCGCGGCGGGTTCGCGGTGAGTGCTAACGCGTGTCCAAGTTCCCGCCATAAGCGGCACAGGAAGTTTTAGTGGGTTAGAGTCCCACATAGCTGCGCTATCTCCCCGTGGTGGCGCAGTATGCATGAGCATATCAAAAGGCTAAAAAAAATCAATTTAGTGTGACAACAGAAAGGAGTTATACCGGTTCTCTCCCGCATGAAACGATCGCTAAATCTTTGAAATTTCACTCTCTATACTGGTACAATTAAGGAATCGCCCGCCGCCTCCTAACTAAAAAAATCACTTCAAAAAGAAAAAGATTATGTAGGAACCTATTCTAAATTTAAACCGCTAAAAGTTTAAAAATAGAACGACAAAAACAGTGCCATTACCCATGTCTGTTACTGTCTATCCATCTCTATACATCAAATGGTTTAGTTTATTCCACTGAAAACGAATTAAATGTTTAGTCAGCGGACTGTAAAAAATGATGTTCCATTCGTCCGAGCTCTGACAAATGATCTTTACAATTTATTGAGTGCACACCAGTGCAGTATTTGACGCGTGTCGGGCTCAAAATGCGTGGACGCGATTTTATAAAAATCGACTTTATTTTAGTGGATAATTCTGTTTTACCTCTTTTTTTATCAGGTATACCTACTGCTAGAACTTTCAAAAATCAAATAAAGGAACTGCTGGACGTGTTACTGGATTACGCACTTTTGAATAGGTAAACAAATTGAAAGATAGTTTTGTAAAAATTATTAATACAATATGACATATCTGTGTTCCCCCAAGTGTTAGGCAGGGAACCCTTGGGGGAACAAAGGTCAGGGCTGTACTACCTAGAGAGTTACCGCGGCCCTGGCACAAGCAACTGAAGGGACACGGGTGGGTTTTACTCAGGAAAAGTCTGATAGACCCTCCCGTTTCACCCAGAGCGGGAGAAGTCATTGGATAAAGTCAAAAATAAAAATAAATGTTTGGACTACCTATATTATACTATAGTAGGTATATCCCTTCACCCACACTTAGCCAGTAGTGTTTAAGTTCCATGTAGCGGACGAGCCTAATGCCATCAACCAGCCAAAATCAAGACTCCGGATGCTACTGAGAAAATTCAGATGAAAAACCCGATAACATTTTTCCTGGACCGGGAATAAAATCCAGTACTGGATGCTCAGCCATAGCTCTTGCCAACGAATAAAAAATAGAGGTAATATAATAATCAATAAGCAATTAATTAAGCTATGCTGCATTTCTAAAAAAAACAATTGAAACACATCCCAACACACAAAACAAAACAAAAGACGAGCAACAAGTACAAAACAGTTGCGAAAAAACAAATAAAATTGTCGCACATTTCAAGGGACGTGTCGCAACGTCAAATACTTCCATATTCCCCGAAATCGTAACTTTATCCCCATCGAGAGAACACAATGCATCTAGACAGTTTTCACATAAACAAAACATAGTCGTGAGCCGCCGTGACTCGTAAATTAGAAAGATGGCGGCGGGGACGAGCAAGGCCTGCCCGGGGACGCACAGGCCCTTTCAATGAACTCTCCACTGCGCGACCCTTTCTTTCTTTCTTTTTGCCGTTAAAATTGTGTTTTTGTTGATGCATGTTGATGCGGCTCGTGTTGGTTGAAAGTGTGTGCGTTGCTGGACAGCTGCTGTAATTTAAGTGGGCTCATACTTCGCTGACAAACATTTTGATAAAAAATTATGTAAGTGTAATTTGGAGGACTAGTTGTAATTGTATTACAATCAATTAACAGAGAATATAATGGAGAACGTTACCCCAACAAGAAAGTGTCTTCTAGAGTGATATGAGTGGAACTTATAATTAGTGCGTAATCTGCTGTGAATGAGCGCCACATAAAAAATTGTGCGTGTCGTAGTCGTTGAAAAAAAGGGTAAACGATTCCTGCTGAAGTAACGTTGTTACAGCAGGAAAATTCTAAACGATTGATCGGAGTAAGAAATATTGTGCATGGGCAGAGAGCTGATAGTTGTGCAAAACTGTGTACCGAAAATATAATTGGTGCGTCATCAGGTTTTTGAGATATTGCATTTACTGCTGGAGTAACGTTTTGCAGAATCGTGTACCTCTAAAACCGTTGTATGTGCACCTGTAGAATAAACATACACGAGTAGCTGTAGTATATAATCTTACCTTAATATTCTATTTTTCCAACATTATACGGGAAAACTATGCAATGTTTTCATATATTTCCATTTTACTAAGTACTCATTAATTTTTATCAATCGGGTCTTATCACGAAAAATGTCTATCTAAAGTCAACCCTTTCCTCTTATTAAATAACAATGGAACCATTCCGTCTTTAGGATACTAGTTCCTACCAGTGGCTTCGCCCACGTGGAATTCAGAAATTATCCCGAGGGAATGCACGCCCGGGATAAAAACACCTCCTTTGTTTTAAGTCTCAAAATCAAAATCAATAATTTTTATTTCACATAGGCCTACATGGGCACTTATAAAACGTCGACAATGTGCACGGTTCGGGTTGGTCAATTCCTATGGAGAAGAACCGGCAAGAAACTCCATGGTTACTCTTTTAAAAAATTGTTTGGTTTTACAATATTTCCATGTTACAGCAGTACTTAGATGGGGGGACAACGCAGGCCCGATAATAAGTCGTAAGAAACTAAAACAAGAAATGATTATATAATAAATTTTTAACAATCTAGAAATCTAGAAGGCCTACAATGTTCATACATTTACAAACCAATCGGTAAAATAATCTATACAAAGTATAACAAGACTAAATTTAACATGTGGCACAAATGTTGTTATCAGTGCTGTAACTATTCTTAGCAAAGGGCTATAAAGATAATTGAAAACCATTGTAAAAAGTCTTATTAAATGAAGAAAAATTAGATTGAGAATAGTTAGAGACATCCACATATTTGTGCCGTTTATGAGTTACCAGGAAAGCCGCATGTGCAGAAGGAGCTAAAACCAAATATTTTTATCTTCAACGTAGTCCTTGATTTTATAATATGCTTTTTTAATAAGGACACGTTTGATGTGATTTTTGAACTTTCCATCGGTCAGTTCTATAACTGACTTTGGCAACTTGTTATAAAAGCGTATACTGTTTATAAGAAAAGACTTTCTGTTTAAAATATCCTTTATCTTTCTACAAGGTCCAGATTATAATTATCTTAACTAGAGTTTTAGTTCAGCGGTTTCAGCGTGAAAACGTTACAAACATACAGACAGAGTTACTTTCGCGTTTCTAATATTAATACGGTTACGAATGGATGTGTCAGGCAGCAAACACCGCCCATTTTTTTTTTCTTTTATAAAATGAAGGAATTGTACCATTACCTAACTACTATACAAATGTGATGAAAACGTATCGTGGCAGCGTGAAATGTGGATGCCGACTTAAATAAAACAAAAAATAAAGCGGCTTAACGATTTCTTTTGTGCTGATCTGCGACAAGAGAAAAACGTTAAAATTGTTATCTACTTATCTCGGCGAAATCTTGAGAAAATTGTAAGAAATGCAGAAAGTCTTGACACCTACCTACCAATATTAGAGGTGGTTTTTTATTCTTCGTGATGAGCCAGCTCTTGGCCTTGATCTCGCCTGAAAAGCAATAGATGGATTCTACGTTCGCGCCAAGAAGACGCTCTTCCTTTTTTATAACACCAGCAATGTATTTAAAAACCCGGCCAAGTGCGAGTCGGACTCGCGCATGAAGGGTTCCGTACCATTATCGCTAAAAATGGCAAATAAATCAATTTTGTTGTATGGGAGCCAAACTTAAATATTTATTTTATTCTGTTTTTAGTAATGGTTGTTGTAGCGGCAACAGAAATACATCGTCTGTGAAAATTTCAGCTGTCTAGCTATCACGGTTTATGATATACAGCCTGGTGACAGACAGACAGACGGACCGCGGAGTCTTAGTAATAGGGTCCCGTTTTTACCCTTTGGGTACGGAACCCTAAAAAGTTACTAATTGTAACCTAGGGGCACAGTATTTTTTTTTTTTCTGTTTATGGTATATCTTTTAAATTGGTCCAATATTGGAGGAGGAAATAGTCGAAAGCCAAACCTCGAATTATGACTTTTATGAAGGAAATTCAGTCAGATGTCTGGGACTTCATCATAACTGTGCCGTAACAGTAGGCATGCCACAGTCCTTCTGCCTGCAAATAACAACAGAAATGCGAATGCGATAACTTTTTTTAACTGGACATGAAATGGTGATTGGGAGCTTCCAGCTGAAACAAACCGATACTTAGATAGACTATTGTTTCGGTAATCAAGATAATAGAAATGGACATGAAATTAGGCATTCCTAAGTGAAATCAACTTCATCTAATCTCATCTATGCACAAGCAAGTACATACCTTAGTAACTAGGCATCTACATCAGAAACGGACTACAAAACCGACTGCCGAAGGAGGGTAATGTGTTTATCAGTCTATGTATGTATGTATGTATGTTTGTATGTATATATGTATGTATGTATGTATGTATGTGTGTTCCTATGTGGCGTTCCAGAGACCAAACGCTTTGGCCGATTTTGATGATTCATACGTCAATCGATTCGTCTTAACCCTGCGAGTGTTATGACACTCGCAGGGTTAAGACGAATCGTGGCTACGTTAAAATGGGACAATAGAAAAATGGCGGATTTTGGGCGCCATATTGTGGGGTCCCAATTTTTTTTTTTTTCCAAACCCAGTGTGTGGGGTATCAAAATAAAGGGTTTTAAGAGGTGATTTCAAAAATATATAACACTTATATGTTTAAATGTATCTAATTCGAAAAAAACTTAACTAAAAACTTATAAATAAAAAAAGTTAAATCAAAAAATCAAAAAACCCGACTGCTTCAAAAGCGAACTAAAAAGACGTAAACAAGGAAAAAATCATGCTGTGCAGGCGGAGGATACACCAGATTTTGGTCAGCCAGCCCGCGAATATGTATCCTCCGACTGCACAGCATGATTTTTTCCTTGTTTACGTCTTTTTAGTTCGCTTTTGAAGCAGTCGGGTTTTTTGATTTTTTGATTTAACTTTTTTTTTTTCGTCGTTTCCATAATACGCAGATAAAACTCTATCTAGCGATCGACACTAGGCATTTGTATTAAAATGCAAATAAAATCCATTTGAATATCTGATAAAATCAGATTGGAAACGAAAAGAGAAAACGAACGAAATTGTGATTTTTATTTCTCTTTTTACTATAGGCACCGGGCAAAGATTGAAAATTGTTAGGTGTCCCGGCTTAGCTCTGCTGAAATCCTGACACATTGAATATACCATGACGAGTGGGAATGTTGGAAAAGTATGACATATTGACTAACCAAACATTGGCTTCATCTTTTTTTCAATATTGATTCGGGGAATTTGCTTCTAGCGGTTTTTAGCAATATCCTGCACTCAATTTTTTGAAGGGTGATTTTATTAACATTGTAGACCAACATTGCAATTAGATCAATATTAGGAACTTTTTGACTATGAAAATGGATTATCTTCGTTGATTTCTGCTCTTTTACGCAATACGAAATATGTTTCGAAAAACACAAAACAAATAGAAAAGCTTTTGTTTTCATCTATTTTTAATTTTCACTCGTAAAATATAGCAATACAATTTTAAATTGCGTCTCGAAAGAGGCGAACACTCCAGAGACAAAGCTAGACTACGCCATGTATATTTATTTATTTATTATATACTTTATTGTACACCACTTAAATTATTACAAAAGATAAGTTACTATATGATGGTGTAGATTTACCTACCTACGTACGTGTTATGAACTGAAACATTGGGACCACATTTAAAATACTAATACCAACAAAAACGACGACCTCATAGCTATCAATAGCTAAATTTATCTAGACCTTTGTGCAATCTAAACATATAAAAGAAGAAAGTGACTGACTGACTGACTGACTCACTCACTGACCATCAACGCACAGCCCAAACGGCTGAAGCTTCAATCATGAAACTTGGCATGTAGGTTCCTTTGGTAGTGTAGGTGAGCACTAAAAAAGGATTTTTGGAAATTGCACCCCTAAGGGAGTGAAATAGGGGATGAAAGTTTGGATGTTTGTTTGTTTGTGTTGTGTTATTGTTGTTATTTGGGTTTGGAAGTATGCTGGTGTTGATTCAGTTCAGTTCAGTTCTATGTAGCGTGTTCACGTGTTAGCTCATCAAATAGTCTGTTGATATTGGCGCCGACATCCAAAATGGTTAAAAATGTTGTTTACAAGGAAATACTATAATTTAATTACTTACTTATTTTTTATTTTTTTTTCTATATTAATAAAAACTAATGTTCTTAATAACAAATTACAATCTAGCCTTAATAGACTAATAAGCAATTTAACTCTAACTTATTATTATAATGTAAAATGTTATGACTAAGAATAGTGTCAATTTGCACTTTTATACAGTTGGGTAGCACTTTCTTAGAGTCTGATACGTTAAAAACACTTAGTTCACGTGTTACATGTATAGCACAGTATTCTTTGCTATTATTTTTCACTTATTATACACTACACTAACTCAAATGGTTTAGTTCTCTTTAGCCTACGCACTATGTCCGTGTTATCTAGCAGCTGGATTGCTTCCACATTCACATGTCGATGAAGTCTGTGTTCGTGGGTTTCAGCAAAGTTTTGAATAACGGTGGTGACGAGTTTCATTTTAAGGTCGCGGTGAAGGTCGTCATTTCTGATGTACCATGGTGCATTAACAGCATCTCTGAGTACTTTATTTTGAAATTGTTGTATAATTTTTACATTACTTTGTTTAGTACAGCCCCATAGTTGGATACCATACGTCCAAATTGGCATAAGAATATGCTTGTATATTATAATTTTATTGTGTATTGATAGACAGGATTTCCTTCCGAGTAACCAATACATATTTTTGTAACGTATATCGAGTTCCTGTCTTTTCTTTTTGACGTGAGATTTCCAACGCAACTTGGCGTCAAGAGTTATGCCAAGGTATTTGGCTGTATTCGCATAAGGCACTTGCATGCCATTTATATAGACTGGGTGATAATCGCAGTGTTTATTAGTGAAGTCAATGTGAATCGATTTTGACTCATTCAGTTTGATCTTCCACTTTTGTGTCCAGTCGTAAACTAAGTTCACAGCTAGTTGAACCTTTTCTACTGCTTCTTTGTGGTTTGAACCAATAGCCATAATAGCAGTGTCATCAGCAAAGGTCGCTATGGTGTTGTTTTCCAGCTCTGGGATATCACATGTGTATACCAAGTACAGGATTGGGCCTAAAACACTTCCTTGTGGTACTCCGGCCTGAATAGTTTTTAGCTCAGAATATGCGTCCTCTTGTCTTATCCTAAACATTCTGTTGCTTATATATGACTCTAGAATATCTGAAAATTCGGGGAGCATGCGTCTGAGTTTGTATATCAGACCCTCATGCCAAACTTTGTCGAAAGCTTGTGCGACATCTAGAAATACGGTGGCGCAGACTTCCTTGTTTTCGAGCGTTTTTTCGATGATGTTTGTTATTCTGTGTACCTGGTCTATGGTAGAATGTTTTTCCCTGAAGCCAAATTGATGGTCCGGAATAAGGCCTTTTTCTTCTATAATTGGTTTTAGCCGTTTTAATAAGAGCTTTTCAAACAGTTTCGATAATACTGGCAGCAGGGAAATGGGTCTATAAGATGATGCTTCATGGGGTGGTTTCCCAGGCTTCGCAATCATAATGACTTCAGCAACTTTCCATGGCTCAGGTACATGTTTTAGCATAAATGCTGCGTTAATAAGTCTGGTCAGCTTAACTATGGCTTTGCGCGGGAGGTGTTTTAGAATTTCTCCTGTTATGAGGTCATAACCCGGAGATTTCTTCGAGCTTATATTGTTTTTAATTTCTCTCACAACTTCTTTAGGAGTTACAAGCCGAATTCTTTGGTTTTGTGATACATATTCACTCTCCGATATTTCTATGGAACTTTCATTGGGTTGAAAAGTATCTGCTAAGTATTGGGCAAACCTTACCGCTTTTTGTTCATTGCTAATGGCCCATTTTCCATCGCTGTTTCTGATGGGAGGTATTTGCATCATCGGCCTTTTTAGGTTTTTTGTAGCTTTCCAGAGAGAGTAATCCGTTGATTGGTCGTTGGTTAGCTGCACAAGATTGGAGTTCAGGGTTTCATCCTCAAATTGTATAATTTTCCTCTTTAATTGTTTAGTTAGGTTATTTAATAGTGTTTTATCTCGCGGGCATCTTGTTTGCTGCCAGCGCTTTCTTTGTTTTCTTTTCTCTGATAGCAAATTCACAATATCCTTGGGATAGATATGCCCCTTGTATTTCCGTTTTAATTGTGGTGTGTTATTCCAAGCACATTGTTGAATGTTAACAACATATTTGTTTACTTCTGAGTCAAGCTGATCATGATTTTGTAATGGAGTTTTTAGGTCGATTATTTTATCTAGATCAAGCGCAAAGCTGTCCCAGTCTGTAGACTTGTTAACCAGGGTTAGATGGTATTCTCTTAATAGAATTTTTTGACTAAGTCTTAGTATAATCGGGGAGTGATCCGAATTCATAACAAACTCTTCCTCCAAACTAACATAATTGGTGGATATGTTTTTACATATGAAAAAGTCTATGAGATCGGGTATTTTCTGAAAATCAGTTGGCCAGTATGTTGGTTTGCCAGTGCTCATAACTTCACAATGTGTGTCTCTAACTGCGTTTAAGAGCTGTCTTCCCTTTGTTGTAGTCAGTCGTGATCCCCAATGCATATGCTTGGCATTAAAATCACCGCCTAGGATGAATCTTTGACCCAAAACTTCAAAGAATTGCATATATCGCTCTTTTCTTATCATATGCCTTGGAGGACAGTAAACAGCTGCTATGGAAACGTGACAAAATTTGGTTTTGACTGATACTGCCACAGCTTGAATGTCTGGTTCTTCAAATTTACTGTGCTCGTAATGGTTAAGGTTTTCTTTAATTATAACCGCGCTACCTCCTCTGGCAGAGTTGTCAGGGTGAAGCGAATTATATATCTTGTATCCTTTAAATTGAACGAAAGATTGTTTAGTGAAGTGCGTTTCAGAGATTAAACACACGTCAATATTTTCTGTGTCTAGGACTGCCTGTAACTCATTCTGATGTTTGAGGAGCCCATTAGAGTTCCACGCCATTATTTTTAGTGTATTAGTCATTTATGATTATTAAGAGCAGCTGTTTTAGTGCTGGATTCTAACTTCTCTAGTCTTTTGTCAAATGTAGTAATACACTTTAAAATCTGATTTATCTTATCTTCTAGATTTGAGGGTTGGGTGCCTTGTTTTGCAGCCTGAGCATAGGAAATACTTTTGGTGACTTGAACAGGTTTAACAGTTGACTGGACACCTTCTTTCCGTGTGTGTTGGTCAGGATGCCTTATTGTAGAAAACTGTTGGGCTGTTGGCACAACAAGTTTCTTTTTGATGTTTTTGTTTTTCATCATTTGCATCTCTTTGGCTACTTCACACCCTCTGTAGTTGGCTGGGTGGGGTAAGCCACAGTGGACGCATTTCGGTTTCTCTTGCGGAGATTTAATACATTCGGCTGTAAGGTGCTTGCCAGTGCATTTTACACACCTTGGCTCTTTTTTACAGTATTTATGAGTATGCCCATAAGCCTGACATCTCTTACACTGTGGAATGAGTTTCGGATTTTTGAGAGGGTGTATTTCAATTTTACACCCTAAAATATGCTTTGTTGCATAGATTTTATTTACATCTTCGTCATTATGAAATGAAAGAACAAACATATTGAGCGGTTCTTTACTCTTCCAGCTCAACTTGTGGTCAACTTTTTCTATTTTAAGACCTTGCGATATTAAATCATCTTTGATTCGATCTGGCTGGCAAGAAGAATGTAACTTTTTCACTACAACTCTTATTGGCCTAGCCTGTTTGTTTTCATATGTGTGCCAATGATAGTCTTTCTCTGTCAAAAACTTAACAATTGCTCTATAAGAGTCATCAGTTTTAGCGTTGATCTTCACACAGTCTCCATTCATCATTTTGGCGGTGAATGATTCAGTTGGTTGGGTTTCAGTCAGTGAGTCGTAAAACATTTGGTAGCTCTTGACCTGATCTATAATGATTGGCGGTGGTGCACGCACTTTTTTGACTAATGTCTGTTCTTTTTCCAATGTTTTTTGTTGTTGGGCGTTTGTTCCGGGTTGGTGTGGGGGAGAAAGAGAAATGTTTAGCTTCCTTTTTTTCCTACTTTTGGCCCTTATCCACTCAGTCTCTTTTGCGAGTTCTTCCTCGTCTGTGCAATACTCGACGTTTCCTTTTTCAGACTGAGCAAATCGTACGTTGCTCTTATTTTCCAACTCATTGGGGCCGTTATTTCCTTGTTCCATGCTTGAGCTGGGATTTTCATTTTGGCGGCTTTGTAGTTGATACTGAAGGCTTTCTATTTGGACCTGCAAATCATTAACAAGAAGTGCCAGCTTTTCTCTTTCTGATTTTTCTTGGATGTAACTGTCATACAACAGCTTTTCCAGATCAGTTTTAATTTTTATTTTTGTTGGTGACATTTTAGGGTAAATAGGCACTACACCTTCACAATTAACTGATTGCACTGTTTACACTATAATTAATAAATAACTGGGTCATCGCGGCGACCTTGACCAACCGATTTCGCAACGCGGCGACGACGGCGTTATTTTGATGCGCCAGCGAATTACGCTCACGTAGCGCACTCGCGCGAATTATAGGTATACGACCGTTCTCGATAGAAGTCAAACAACGTAATGAACTTTGATTACTTACTTATGATTATGATTACTTATTATTAGTCATGGATAAACACAGAAATAATGAAGGGATAGGGACAGGACAAGGATAGAGCGTATTGATTTAAAGTAGGTAAGTATAAGTCTGTCCTAAGAAAAACTTTCATATTACATTATTTTTATCATAATTATTTTTTTACTTTTCTCTACATACTGTTAAAATATGGTAACGAGAAGCATGTAGTCTACGCGTGCGAAGCCGCGGGCAAAAGGTAGTAATAATATATAATTGACGCATGCACCACAACAAGCATCTTTATTACTGCATCATTTAATTATGTACCCACAAAAAGTTGTTATTTACTCTTTAGCCGGGATTAAAAACTGACAGTTAATTTAGACTTTTTGATAGCAATCTAAAAACACGGCTAGCTAAACTCCGCCGTGGCCCGTTGCTCGTGGAATTCGCATCGCCCATCGGCAAAACTAATCACGTTCGATCCAAACAAAATAGAAGCTACGGTGAAAACACCGGAGAAATCCGAAATTAACGGTAACGGCCCCAGGCTTTTAATTAAACTTCAGATACGTACAATACTAACGTGTAATTATTTAAAATATAAGGAGGAAAATCTAAACAGAAAGTCAGGATAAAACATATATGTATATGAACTACGATAAAACCTAAGATTAGCCTAAGTAATTAATTTGCTTAAGATTATTAATTAGATTACTTAAATTAATAATTTATCCCACGTTTTTTCTGTTGTTTCCGATGAACATCTTCAGGATTTAAAGACTAGCCTGCGCCGAGTTTAGTCCAAACATCGGATGGTTTGTTCGAAGCAAAAATTTACATTTTTACCGACTTCTTAACATTCATATTTAAAAAAAAACTTTGTACCTATTTACTTTTTCTGACTACATTTGTTAATTCAGCTATCCTTTCGTTTTATTTCTGTATTGATATAGTAGCTATTTATATGTTTATTATTTCAATTTTAACAAAGTAAATCCACATGACGATGTTTACATCGTCACGGGGATTATCGAAAGCGCTGCTGAAATCTGTCTCTGTCCGCAATCGAGCGCTTCAGATATGTCGGATAAATATGTGACTAAATTAGTCTCTGTATCTGTAGAACGTCCAATTCGCTGTTCATATTATCTGTTCATATCAATCCATATTAGCTGTTGGCAAGTAGTTGTCGTGAGAAAATCTCTAGATTATTTAAACCACCTATTGACGTCTGGGAGGAACTTTTATCCGAATGGCAATGTAGGTGGGATAATTCCATCAAGGGCCGACACCTCCACCAATTCTTTCCATCCGTTCGCGTGCGGCTGGCCAGCACGTGGCTGGAAGTGGATCACTGTGTTGCCCAATTTCTCACGGGACATGGTAACTTTAAAAGTAAATTATTTTTCTTTCAAGCTCGTTGCCTCGCCTTTATGTCAGTGTTCTACATCTGACTGCGAATATGTACAATCTGCACATCATATCTTATGGGAGTGTATTCTTTGTGAAATAAGGGATGAAAGTTTGGATGTTTGTTTGTTTGTGTTGTGTTGTTGTTGTTATTTGGGTTTGGAAGTATGCTGGTGTTGATTCAGTTCAGTTCAGTTCTATGTAGCGTGTTCACGTGTTAGCTCATCAAATAGTCTGTTGATATTGGCGCCGACATCCAAAATGGTTAAAAATGTTGTTTACAAGGAAATACTATAATTTAATTACTTACTTATGATTATGATTACTTATTATTAGTCATGGATAAACACAGAAATAATGAAGGGATAGGGACAGGACAAGGATAGAGCGTATTGATTTAAAGTAGGTAAGTATAAGTCTGTCCTAAGAAAAACTTTCATATTACATTATTTTTATCATAATTATTTTTTTACTTTTCTCTACATACTGTTAAAATATGGTAACGAGAAGCATGTAGTCTACGCGTGCGAAGCCGCGGGCAAAAGGTAGTAATAATATATAATTGACGCATGCACCACAACAAGCATCTTTATTACTGCATCATTTAATTATGTACCCACAAAAAGTTGTTATTTACTCTTTAGCCGGGATTAGCCCGTAAACTTTGCATCTGCCTACATTAAAAACTGACAGTTAATTTAGACTTTTTGATAGCAATCTAAAAACACGGCTAGCTAAACTCCGCCGTGGCCCGTGGCTCGTGGAATTCGCATCGCCCATCGGCAAAACTAATCACGTTCGATCCAAACAAAATAGAAGCTACGGTGAAAACACCGGAGAAATCCGAAATTAACAGTAACGGCCCCAGGCTTTTAATTAAACTTCGGATACGTACAATACTAACGTGTAATTGTTTAAAATATAAGGAGGAATATCTAAACAGAAAGTCAGGATAAAACATATATATTTTTACTGTAAAAGCCCGAACTACGATAAAACCTAAGATTAGCCTAAGTAATTAATTTGCTTAAGATTATTAATTAGATTACTTGAATTAATAATTTATCCCGCGTTTTTTTCTGTTGTTACCGATGAACATCTTCAGGATTTAAAGACAATAGCATGGGTCAAGTTTAGTCCAAACTTCGGACAGTTTGTTCGAAGCAAAAATTAACATTTTTACCGACTTCTTAACATTCATATTTGAAAAAAGTCTTGGTACCTATTTACTTTTTCTGACTACATTTGTTAATTCAGCTATCCTTTCGTTTTATTTCTGTATTGATATAGTAGCTATATATATGTTTATTATTTCAATTTTAACAAAGTAAATCCACATGACGATATTTTCATCGTCACGTGGATTTACCTTTAGGCGGGGAGGGGAGGATAGTTGGCTGTAAACTTTACGGACCGCGATGGAAACGGACCCTGATCCTGAAAGTAATTGGTGACCCTGATCTAAGATAATCTCTAATTTAATGCATTTTTATTTATTTATTTACTATAAGGTACACCAACAGCATCACATACGAAACAGTTTGTATTAAATAATGTTAAAATATATGGATATCTGCAAACAACATTGTTTGACAGTGCCTGATGTGATTTGTTATGTCATCAACGAATAGTAGAAACAAAACTGGGCTAAAGTGGGAACCTTGTGGAACACCAGAGCGTGCATAAAAAACATAGCGATATTGGAAGCAACGAACTGTGAGCGATTTTTAAGATAGGATGCAAACCATCTCAACAAAGATCCGTGGACACCACTAACCTTAACTTTTGCTATCATGAGTGGATAACCCACCTTATCAAACGCGTTGCTGAAATCTGTCTCTATGTCCGCAATCGAGCGCTTCAGATATGTCGAATAAATATGTGACTAAATTAGTCTCTGTAGAACGTCCACTTCGCTGTTGATATTATCTGTTCATATCAATCCATATTAGCTGTTGGCAAGCTTAGTGTCCAAGTAGTTTTTATGGGACAAACGAGTCACTCAAAAAGCTTTGACAAAACATGATAGGATGTATACCGGCCTGTAGTTTTTAATATTGCTGGAGTTGCCGTTTTTGTGTACAGGCACGATCCGAGCCTTCTTCCATTCTTGTGGAAACACTCCCGACTCTAAAATCGATTAAATATTAGACACAGTGGCTCTGCAAGTGCTCTCCCACATGATTCAACAAAAACTGGTGGAATACAATTGGAACTGGCACTCTTGGATGTATCAAATTTCTTTATCTTCGCTAGGACTTCTTGTGGAGAAATTTTTATATTACTTATCACTCCCGATGATTCTTGAATGTTTATTTTAGTACTGCCATTTGGGACGGCGATAATTAAAGAAAAATAAGAAGCAAAAAGGTTTGCAATGTCATTACCACTATTATAGGTCTACCAGAATCTCATGGCAAATGGGGAAATAAAAATTTGTTGTGTGCAATACTGGGGAAATTGGATTAAACGATCTTGATACTGTTTAATTTTTATTTATGTCTTTAGTATTAATGAACATGAGGTACCTATTATAAAGTAGTCACAGCGGATCTTTGTGTCTTTGAACTTGGTCCTGCCAACCATTGCGTAAGAAACAGTTTGTTATCGAGTATACTGCATAGAGTAAGCGAGATAGGACGAAATGACATACATAAGCGAGTGAAAGAGACAGTTATACAATGCTATCTTCACCTTCAACATTGACACAAAAATAGCTACTGCGCGGGGTCTTGCAACCAATTCAGAGACACAAAGATCCACTGTGAGTATTATAGGTATATATAACTCACATGTATGAATAATGTTATAATTCATCGGGTTCTTAACATAGGTAAAATAAATCAATTGAATATTAATTTATGTACTAATTTATTATATATCATTTAAATCATACTAATAACTTAAAACCTCATTCAGAACTAGAAAACTAGAATACGATTCCATGAACTCCACTGGCATTTCAAAAACTTGTATCTTTGTAGTTTTATGTCATCTCTCTCCATCAAAATGGTTCTTTTTCATTGGCATTTAACATATTCAAAACCAATCTCTTTATGTATAAAGTCTGTAAAAAATAATAAAATGTATCATGTTACTTATAGTCGTTCATCATCATCAGTCTATATATACTTTTTTATGTAACTTTTATGGCCTGGTTGCTAGGACCTTTTAGCCACGTCTTTGGAAAGAGTTTTGGATCTTATATTTATTCTTTAGTATGCATTAGAATGCGGATGTAACAGATTCTAATGTTTTTTGGAGTATTTGGCAGCAAATTGTATCGAATCAGTCTTCCCAGTAATCTTTGCAGAGGCAGGCAATACTACAATAAATTACTCCGCTCCACTATCCCGAGATCGCTTCTTTCAATGATTTTACAAATTGTCCAGTTGCGTAGACAGTTGAGACACAAAACTACACCAATAATATATCACAATATCCACTACGAATCAATTTGCAAATAATATTACCAGCCACTGAACTTCACTCGACAAAATCCCGCCAAAAACTCCCGTCTATATACACGTCCCACTGCAGGGCGCAGATTATTACTTAATATTTTTCATATGTCAAAGATTCTATTAATCTCCGTTAAAATCAATATATTGTCGAAGAATTAGTAACAGTTACATTACTGTTGCCATTTCCTTCCGGCCATCATTCGATGTGCCCTGACCTACGATTTACCATATAATAGTAATGGAAAGAAATAAAAATTAAGTAAGAAAAATATAAAATAAACTAAAAGTATCAAAACAAGTCAGTCCAACTTACCGGTCCACTCTACGACGCACTTTAAAATCATAGATTGAGTTTGATTTACGCCTCCTTCTTCCCTTATTTTACGATACACATTGAAAACAAAATTTCTCGCTTGAGATCGAAGTGGGTTTTTCGTCATTTTCACAAAAATAACAAATTTTCAAGATAATATCAAAAAATTTCAGCAGCGGTTGACACATCAAGTACTTTGATTTGACAGGTGACAATTGACATTGCCATATGAAAATCACAATTTAAAAAAAAATAAAAAATGCCATGAGATTCTGGTAGACCTATAGCTATTTCATCGTCCATGTGCATTCTGGCTGGAATCACTGATTCACTGTTTCTTTTGTTTTTAATGTAACGCCAGAATAGTTTAGGTTTTTTTGGTATTTCGCTCTCAATGTGTTGTTTATAAACGCTATAGTTTTGTTTGATCATTGTATAACGGCTTCGTAGTAAATCGTAGGTCAACTTGTCTCGAGGATTATTGTTTTTACGAAATTTACTACGGTACTTTTCTTTTTCGGATATTGCTTTTATGAGAGCTTTTTAGCTTTAGCAGCAATCTTAAATCTTAAATCTTAGGATTTACCTCAGTGACTTGTAAATGTTCAAATATTATAATGTAATATACGATATTACATTACGTTATTATATATTAATTTGCTGATCCTTTATGATACATAATGATGAGAACAAAATTAGGGATTGATTGATTAGCTTCATGTTTTTTTTTTTACTTTTGATACATGATTTAAAAAAGACCTAAATGGTTTTAAAACTTTTTAAAAGCATTCTTTTTTTTTATTAGGTATGTTAGTAGGCCTTTGCCCTGCAGTGAGACAATACAGACTGAAAATAATAATAATAATATTAGTACAAGTAATTTACTGTTAATGACTGAATAAGTGAATCTACCGGTTTTACCGTAGTTCGGCCTTTTATAGTAACATATATATAGACATATTGTATCATAGTTATCCTCTATGACTGAATTTAATTGAAATAAAGACTTCTTTCCTTAAAACTCCTTTGGCAAGCAACGGAAGTGGCTGTTTTTACCAGACTGCCCGAAAGAGGGTTTTGTTTTAGCTAATTTGCTACTTTTGAAAACTAAAAATTATTTTAAGGTGGGTTGCTGCTCTTAAAACGGTGAAGGAAAACATCATGAGGAAACCGGAATGTTCTAGAACCAAAAATTCGAAGACAGGTGACATCCACCAACTCGCAATGGGCCCTCGTGGTAGATTAAGGACCATCATCTCTCTCACAAAGAGGATGCCTGTGTCCCAGCAGGGACACACCAGTGGGAACATTATAAGGTGATGTGTGTGTGTGATGATGATGATGAAGGTGGATTGGCCTTCAGTCTCATTGGTCTTCGGTCTCAATGGTCTTTGAATGCAGGTGCGATATCTGAGCATGAGATCTTGAATTCAATTTCCAATCGCAATTTCTCAGTAGTAGCCTAATTCTGCGTTAGTGGTCCCGGTTAAAGGCAATTGGTTCTACTTTACCTACTTGCGACTTAAACATAATTGACGATAAGAATCTATTTATTATGCTGTTGATCACTTGTATGTACACCTTCAAGGAATACCAGCGTGATGTTATGTATTACATTCATACTTAAAGTGTAAACCAAATGCGAGTAAACCATGGCCTCGATAAGTACATCGGCTACTTTTACTGCGGCGAAGCAAAAAGGAGAGTTATGTTTTTGACCGGTATGTATGTATGTTAATCTGTTCCCTCATAATTTCTAAACTACCTACTTATCATAATTTGACGAATGAGTAAGTGGTTTATTTAATACCCGATAAATATCGAATAGTTTGTAACTTTGTACATTACAATTTCAGATGAGAATATTTTCTTGTTTCATACTCTTTATAGTGTGAGTTTTGAGTAATCGTGTTTTAGTTTTTAAACTTATTTGTTATCCTGGTAGAATGTGCCGGTGGTATAATTTTCAACCTTCAGGCTGGCGAAGCCTCTGACAAAAGCTTGTCTTTAAATTTTACCTGGCAATCAACATGGACACGATTTTATGCCTATAATATCATGTAAAAACACTCCTTGCTACATTATTAAGCATGTCAGTGTGTCAGCATAACGATCGTCAATGTATGGAGTTACTCTCGTTACGCCGGAAATTAGGGGAGAGCTAGCTCAGCGAGCGGTAACCTGTCATGCTAGGTACTCAGCCTCACAGGGAGACACTTGGCAGTGAGTGATTCGACGAATTCCGGACTTGTACACGACTCACAGTTCTTGAATAACCTGAATATGTCACCGGGTTATAGCAGACACCGTAATTTTCTAATTAATCTTGTGTTATTATAAATTCTTGATATACCTATGTTTTGAGATCATTTTTTATTTTCAAAAACTTAGTAACCCATCCTAATTCGTTAATTTACAAGTAAAATTTCAAAATTTAAAAAACCCCCGGCACATTTTTATTTCATGCTACATAATTTATCTAGTACACAGTGGATACGCTTCCATCAGCAATCTATTGAACACGTAATAATGACACGACATCTTGTGAAAACACCCCGATTCAGACAGTAAAACGCCCATAAGTTTTGAACGGCTGAACCGATTTTTTTTCAAATATAGCTAAGAAAACTCTCGATAAAATCACCTTTCAAAAAAAATAAACTAAATTAATATCGGTTCACCCGCTTAGGAGCTATGATGCTACAGACAGACACACAGATACAGAGACACACAGATACACAGCAACACACGTCAAACACAAAACACCCCTCTTTTTACGGCGGGTGTTAAAAATATAGGTACCCGAGCCTTATTTTATTTTTACTGTTATTTATTTTTTAAAGTTAGACGAGTTTACAATATCATACGGTTTGTACAGAACTACTATTATTAAAAGTACATCCTTTCTCATTGGTACATCTGAGATTTCTCAAAAGGATCAAAATTCGTGTCTGTTGGGAGATGGCAAAAGCCTCGCCCCTATTACGGGGGAACAAACATTATTACACCTAATCCTCACTCTTAGGGTAATGCTAACTACACTGAATGTGGTATTAGGTATGCTGCATTGAAATGTCTTTATTCATTCGTTCATTCCGTACATCAACACTTCTGCAGGCAACTAATATTTGCTGACTGCTAACTTAGTAATGTCCGATGTCTGATGTGTGTGTGCCTTGTTTGTTGTGTGTGTGTGTTGTGTAATGTACGTGTGTGTGTAATGTGTGTAACTAGCTAGAAGCGAGGAACTCCCAGAGCCCCGAGAAAGTCAAAACAAGTTAACGGCGAAGCTTTTTCATGCTGTTTGACCATATTAGATGCGTTTAAGTGCTTAAAACAGTTATACTGGGTACGAATTCTATGTAAATAAATATGAATTGAATAAATGAGTTAATAAAAAATAAATAATATCTTGAGGTACTTTCATTTTTACAGTTGTATTTATTAGTACTTAAATTACTTGAACTATTATATACTAATAGCGTATATTGCTAATTTCAAAATTGGCTTATCACACGATTTGACGGTTTATTCCAGAAATCCCCACCGACAAATCCCCACCAGTGGGGATTGTTACTTTTTTTTCCAGAAATCCCCACTAGCTAAATTAACTCAGCCCAGTGGGGATTTTCGGAAAAATAAGTAACAATCCCCACCAGTGTTGTTTCTAAATTATTAATCAAAGTTATTTAATTGTTATAATCAATTTTCATTATAAATTGTTTGCATTGAAACGAAATTCAAACATATTTACAACTATTAATTAGATTCAAACCAAAGTTATTTAAACATTATATGAAAACGTAAATCGCGATTGTGAATTTATCACATTATTTAAAAAAAAAAGTGGTACTGTAATGCTGCCATGCATTAGCTCTAGTTGAGCATCTAAGATAAACTGGTCTTTTTCTTTGCTTCTTTGTGATCGCGGGTTCCAACGGTGACTTTCGTTAGCACTTTTTTCATATAACAAAGCGTCTTCATGCAAAATATGTAGGCGTTTCAGTAAACTTGCTTTTGTCGTCGATATAGCTGCATTAAGCTTATTATGCCAACCTTCAAAAAAGTTTGTGGTGCCGTAAACACATAATACTTTTATGAAATCTTCTTTTATCCGTAGGCTTAACATATACCGGCGAAAATTGTCACTGTTATGATTGTCTGGGCTTTGGCAGGCAACATAGAACCAGCCTTGCATTATTAGATTTTCCGGTAAAAGTGGTAGTACTGCAGCAAGTTCAATTTGCCTCTTCAAAATTTTGGATTTCGTCAGATACAATTCTCGCCCTTTTTTTCAAATAGATTTTTATAGTGAAAAAGTAACCTCTAACAGTTACTTCCGGGAAGACCTCATGATTAAATAATTTTTGTTTAATAATTTAAAAACAACACCTGGTGGGGATTGATACTTATTTTTCCAAAAATCCCCACTAGTCTGAGTTTATTTAGCTAGTGGGGATTTCTGGAAAAAAAAGTAACAATCCCCACTGGTGGGGATTTGTCGGTGGGGATTTCTGGAATAAACCGATTTGACGAACTACAACTTTGACCAATATCAAATTTGACGAATTGCCGATTTGAAGAATATCAGACTTGACCTATGTCGTTCATCCCAACCGTAGTATCTCTAAGCAGTCTGTGATACAACCCGCACGGGTTATTTTCTCCCAACTGTCTCTATGGACCGTTAAAAATTCAAAGTCGGAGCGCAGCGAGATTAAAACTCTAGTTTGAAAGAGTAATACCCTTGTCTATGGTAACAATAAAGCTGTCAAGTTTCACATGAAAGGCAATAAATCTGTGCAAGCCTTAACATTTACCTTCCACGACGCGCGAGAGAACGTTACGAATGAAAATAAATTGCCCCTAATTCAGAGCCAAATCGGCGAGATGAAATTGAAATTGAGATTGGGCTGTGTAATGGTGCTAGTGATTCGACCGAACTCCTTGCTCTCGGCTGCTCGGTAGCGTAATTAATGCCCGCCAAAGGGAAATTGCCACAAATCTGCACTTTCAATTTGTGCCATTGCTTAAGTAACGTTGAGCGAATGATGCCGCGGTAGTTCTATGTTTTATATTGAGAGGGTATAGCCCACAGAACAATTATTTACCAATTATATAGCCCATCTACATACTTTTACTTTGCATGCGCTTACCTATCTATATGTTATTAAGCTTTTGCCCGCGGCTTCGCACGCGTAGACTACATGCTTCTCCTTACCATATTTTAACAGTATGTTTTTATTTAACAGTATGTAGAGAAAAAGTAAAAAATAATTATGATAAAATAATGTAATACGAAAGTTTTTCTTAGGACAGACTTATACTTACCTACTTTAAATCAATACGCTCTATCCTTGTCCTGTCCCTATCCCTTCATTATTTCTGTGTTTATCCATGACTAATAATAAGTAATCATAAGTAAGTAATTAAATTATAGTATTTCCTTGTAAACAACATTTTTAACCATTTTGGATGTCGGCGCCAATATCACCAGACTATTTGATGAGCTAACACGTGAACACGCTACATAGAACTGTCCATGGGAAAAGCAATTCTCCCTCAAATCAACACCAGCATACTTCCAAATCCAAACAACAACAACAACACAACACAAACAAACAAACATCCAAACTTTCATCCCCTATTTCACGCTCTTAGGGGTGGAATTTCCAAAAATCCTTTCTTAGTGCTCACCTACACTACCAAAGGAACCTACATGCCAAGTTTCATGATTGAAGCTTCAGCCGTTTGGGCTGTGCGTGGATGGTCAGTGAGTGAGTCAGTCAGTCAGTCACTTTCTTCTTTTATATGTTTAGATTTTAATCTTCAGCCCAAACCCAAAATTCAAATAGCCAAACTTCAATCCTGACCGACTTTCATACAAACTTTCATCCCCTATTTCAGCCCCTTAGGGGTGGAATTCACAGAAATCCTTTCTTAGTGGATGCCTGCACAGTATAAAGTATCCATGTGCAAAATTTCAAGTCTAGACGATTTCATTATTCCCATGACTTCATCCCCCTTTTCACCCTCATGGGGGTGGAATTTTCAAAATCCCTGAGAAACTTGAAAATTATTTTTTTAATCTTCAGCCTAAACCCAAAATATGAAGATCCTGACTTTAAAACTGACGGATTTTCATACAAACTTTCATCCCCTATTTCACGCCCTTAGGGGTGGAATTTCCAAAAATCCTTTCTTAGTGCTCACCTACACTACCAAAGGAACCTACATGCGAAGTTTCATAATTGAAGCTTCAGCCGTTTGGGCTGTGCGTTGATGTTCAGTAAGTGAGTCAGTCAGTCAGTCACTTTCTTCTTTTATATGTTTAGATAGATGGACCAAGTGATTAATATGTGCACTATGTATAATACCCGGGCATTATGTATCTAGTCAAGTCAAACCGGGAAATGTAATTAATACTGATCTAAACTTCTATTTTTATCAAATTGTCTGGTCATTAAGAACATTGCTAGGTAACGGGGCAATTCGATAATGATGGGCAATGAATTAGTCCAAGAGCGAACCAACCGAGCTTGAGAGTTTTTTTTTATTATATTCTAATCCCGCCCAACAAAGTTGGCGCCTATTCTGTGCAAATTCTTTCATTCCGTTCATCTTTCATGCTTCTGGTACTTTTATTCTTCATTGTAATTGTTCATTTTGCTTACATCTCTTGTATTCCGTGGGTGGGACTCCCACTTTGTTTAATTACTTAAAGGCAGCTTTATTTATTTTCTTAAGAAAAATGCAAAATTCCTATAAAATATACTATTTATAAATACAATAGTGTGCAAAAAAGTGCTGGTGATAATTACAAATTATGCAAATAGTGCTATTTATCTAGGTTTAAATGCTCTAAGACTTAGAGCTAGTATAGTGGCTACTTGTGATAAATACTTAGAGTCTAAGTATTTATCACAAAAAGGTACAGAAGTGCAAAAATAAATCAAAATAATATCACAGGGAAAACAAAAACATAGATGGTGTCTTATAATTAGGGATGAGAAGCACAACAGTGCGTTTCATCACACAGACAATCTGCTGTTACTAGGTACTACCCCAGTGCACGGTACGTAATTGCATGTGGGGACTTCAACATAGATATATTGAAAAGAAATAACGTTACCAAAGACTTCGAGTACTTTCTATTGGGGTACAATCTTAATTTGGAACTACGACAACCAACTAGACTATCCAGTAACAGTTGCATCGATAATTTTGCTTGTAGTTTTCAACTTAAATGTAAATGTGAAATAATAGATCTAGCATTATCCGATCACACTGCACAGGTACTGGAAGTAAAGGTAAATAGAACTTGTAGAATTAATTCTTGGCGCATTAAGAAACGTGACCTTTCATTTTTAAATTTAGCTAGGTTCAAAAACTATCTTCATTCTCTTTCTTTCTCGGATATATACCTCACAGAAAATGCAAACGAAGTATATGATTATTTTCTGGAACACTTCCGTATGCGATACGATGTGTTTTCCATACAGGTTAGTCACTATCAAACCAAATCGAACTATTAAATGGGTATCACGTGGTATACGAGTGTGCAGTAAAAGACAGAGACATCTGTTATGGAAATGCAGACGTTACTCTTCAGAGGAAAATAAAAAACAGTTCAAAAATTACTCCCTAAAATTAAGGAAAATAATAAAACTAACTCAAAGAGCACAAAATAATTATTTTATAAACACCTTTAGTAATAAATCAAAAGCCTCGTGGAGTATTATAAATAAAAATACACGCAATATAGAGCCAATATGCAAAATCAGAACCCAAACACCGTAATTAGTGACCCAGAAGGTATTGCTAATGCTTTTAACAATTTCTTCATCGATCAGGTACAATCTAATTCATCACAAAAATATGTAACAACTGGTTTAGTTAGCAACACACATTCAATGTTTATGTCTCTAGTGATACCTCAAGACGTTATAAGAATGATACAATCATTAAAAAACACAAACAACTTTGGATATGATGGCATAGCCACAAAAGTGGTAAAATTCGTGTCGAATAATATTGCCTCACACTTATGCCATATTATAAATCTGTGCATTAGCTCTGGAGTATTCCCAAATGGTCTTAAAACAGTTATCGTAAAACCACTCTTCAAAAAACACGATAAAGAAAGTTTAGTAAACTACAGACCCATTGCCCTAATTCCTTTATTCTCGAAAGTCATCGAAAAAATAATGTATGAGTCAATTAATAACTTTTTATGTAAAAATAATATTTTATGTGATGAGCAGAAAGGATTTAGGAAGAACAAAGGTATAAATATTGCTATTTACGACTTACTTAGTATAATAATGGGACAGGTTGATAAAAAAGTACCAATTTTCACAATCCTTACAGACATGACAAAGGCTTTCGATTGTGTCCATCATGCAACCCTGATTGATAAGCTTAACATGTATGGAATAAGAGGCAATATACTCAGTCTTATTAAATCATATCTAAGTGACCGTAAACAATATATGGAAATATCTAAAATCTGCACAACCACTAGGTTTGAGAAGAAATACATATCTAAATCAAGAGTTATCAGACATGGTGTACCTCAGGGCGGAGTTCTTAGCTCGCTCTTGTTCTTGCTATACATAAATGACTTACCACACCACATTAAACACCCAATGGTCTTATTCGCTGACGACAGCACCGCACTTGCCAAATGTATAGACATCAATCAATATGAATAGGACATAAATAATACCTTTAAAGACATAGTAAATTGGCTTGACGAAAATAATTTAGCAAAAAAGGTCAACATCACCACAACTGTGATTGCATACCATGGTCTAGTCGCGTCCACTTTAAGATACGGGATAATCTTTTGGGGAAACTGTACTCTCCAACAACAGGTGTTCAAGGCCCAAAAGCGATGCTTAAGGGCAATGCTTAATATGAAAGTGACGGATAGTTGCGTTCCTGTGTTTAAGTCCCTCGAACTATTAACCTTCCCGGCTATGTACATTTTGGAAGTTGCTATTGACGTCATCATAGCTTCCGCAAGCCTTCGAGCAGCGAGTCATCAGCCAGCTGAGGGTATCCTGGCCACCAGCATGCAGCAGACGCGCATTCCTGGTCATCACCCTCAACCTGCATCATCACTCCGACCCACTGGAGTCTGCAGCATCATCCAGACGCAATGGTACATCATCACCCCGACCCACTGGAGCATCATCTTTGCTAAAAGAAAATGTTAATGTCTGCGATACGGAATTTCTTTTCGAACATATTACTTGTAGAGACATAATCAAAACCTTTCACACTTTAAATGTTAAAAAGACTGCAGATCTGTGGGGTCATTCTGTAGAAGTTGCTAAATCTATTATTGATGTTGTCGCACCTAGTTTAGCTATTATCTTTAATAATTGTATCGACTGTGGGGAGTTTCCTGACCTAATGAAGAATAGTAAAATAATACCTTTGTTTAAATCAGGTAGTACATCAGACCCTACAAATTATAGACCTATTTCAGTACTACCTACTTTTAGTAAAATATTTGAGAAATTAATTTTAGAGCAATTGCAAAGATTTTTTAATAAGCATAAATTATTACATAGCAAACAGTTCGGTTTTGCAAGGGGTCGATCAACTACTGGTGTTGAGCTTTTAGGACATATTTATAATGCATGGGAAGATAAGTGCGATGCCCTGGGAATCTTTTTTGATTTGTCCAAGGCATTTGATTGTGTTCTTCATGAAACGCTAATCAGGAAACTCCGCCACTACGGGATCCGGAACAGCGCTCTGGATCTTCTTACTTCTTACTTGAGTAATACGATTCAGACTGTTGACGTTAATGGAAAAAGATCACCCGGATCTATAGTAAAAATGGGAGTCCCACAGGGCTCAATTCTTGGTCCTTTCTTGTTTCTTATTTATATTAATGACTTGCCTTACCTCATAAAGGATAACCATGATATAGTGTTGTTTGCAGATGATACTTCACTTTTGTTTAAACTTAAACGGCAGCAGCTGGTTACTGACGAAGTAAATAGCGCGATCTCAAAAGTAGTTCACTGGTTCAATGTTAACAATTTACTACTTAATGAAAAAAAAACCAAATGCATTAAGTTTACTCTTACCTCACGTTAGGCAGGTGAAAACTGATGTGTTGATAAAGGGCGAAGAATTGAATCCTGGGAATAGCACAGTATTTTTAGGCTTAACTTTGGATGCTAAGCTTCAGTGGGGCCCTGTTATATCTTGTATTAAATAAAATAGATTGTGTAGTCTTTACATGTTTTAATTGTTAACCAACTCAGTCTATGTCACAGAGCAGTCTCCTCAATCTACATTATGTTTGGATACACATACCACAGAGTACTATTATAATATTGATTATAATTATATTCGGATACATATACAACATCCTTCCTTTCTTATAACTTAAGAAACATCTTATTAAAAGTAACTTACATCAGGTAGCTTAAACTTTACATGACTTCTTAATAATTTCACAAACATAACTGTAACATAATCAACAAACTACTTTATCTTCTAAACATAATTAAGATTTAACATAGTCATCTAAGTAACTTGGTGTTTTAATTTTTCTCCCTGTCCTTGTAGTATATGCAGTTTCATTCTCTACCCTACTTCCTTTACTGTCCCCAATGGACTTCCTAATATCCTGCATACACTCCATATCTTTACTTGGATTAATGACCTGACTCTCTTGTCCCTTGTCTTCATTCCTTCCTGTATCAATCCATACTTCTAAATCTTCATAATTAATCCTTTCTTTATAAACACCTCCTTTAATCAACATTTTCCTGTTCCTTGTAATTATTTCCCCATTTTCATTTCTAATTTTATAAGATCTAGGATTTTCTCCCTTCTCTATTACAATTCCACTACTATGAGGTTTTCTATTATTTTCATACTGTATTTTCACTCTGTCTCCTTTTGTCAAATCCGGTAATTCTCTAGAACCTTTATTGTAAAACATTCTCTGTCTCTCTTGCCTTTTAAATAACTCCTTTCTAAAACTTTCTTTACTTTCATACTTCTCATTTTTTTCTGCCATAGGCAAAACATTCCGTACTTTCCTATTGAATAATAATTCTGTAGGTGTTTTACCTGTGTCTGATATTGGCGTGTTTCTATAAATTAAAAGACCCAAATAAATATCTTTTCTGTCATAAATTAACTTTTTTAATGTTCTTTTAACAGTTTGAATGTGTCTTTCTGCTAACCCATTACTCTGGTGGTGTTTTGGACTAACTATTTTATGTTGAAAATTCCACGCTTCATTAAAAAATTTAAATTCCTGTCCTGTGAATTGGGTACCTGCATCTGAATACAATAATTCAGGTATTCCATGTCTTGAAAAAATTTGTTTCAAATTATCAATAGTATTTTGAGCTGACAAGTTTTTTAATTCTTGTATTTCAATATATTTACTGTATGAATCTACTACCAACAAATATGGAATTCTATAAAGAAAAAAAATGTCTGTGGCCAAAATTTGCCATGGTTTTTCTGGTACTTCTTTATCAATCATTGACTCTTTTTTATTATTATTTTGAAAACTTTTACATGTGTCACAATTTTGAATCATATCTTCAATCTCTTTATTCATGTTTGGCCAAAATACTGATTTTCTAGCTAACTGCTTACATTTTTCTATACCTAGATGAGCATAATGTATTTTTCCTAAAATTTCTCTTCTTTTGTTATGCGGAATCACTATCTGACTTCCTTTCATTAATAAACCTTCACATTCGCCTAACTCATCTCTATATGTATGATAAACTTTTGCCTCACTTTCAATATCATATTTATTCTCTGGCCATCCTTCACGCACATACTTGCACACTTTCTGTATCACACTGTCCATACCAGTTTCTTCCACTAACTCTTTAAGCTTCCTATCTGTGATGTTGATACTGTCAACTATCATAGCAACATGTGCTTCTATGTCTATATCATATGTTTTGGAATTATCCATTAGATGTGATCTACTTAAATGATCAGCTACTAGCAGTTCTCTTCCAGGTTTAAATATTAAATCAAATGAATATGGCTGTAAATTTATTCTGATTCTTTGTAATCTTACAGGACTTTTATTGAGGGGTTTTGAGAAAATTGACACTAATGGCTTATGGTCTGTTTCCACTAGAAACTGTTGACCATAAAGATATTGGTGGAATTTGGTACATCCATATAGTATAGCAAGACTTTCCTTCTCTATCTGACTAAAATTTTTTTCATTATTTGTCAATGCCCTTGAACCGTATGCTATTGGTTTACCATCCTGTAACAATACTGCACCTAGTCCTTCTTTCGATGCATCTACACTCAAAATAATTTTTTTATCAATGTTAAAATATGCCAAAACAGGGGGTTCTACTAAAATTCTTTTTAATTGCTCATAAGCTTTTTGTTGTGCTTGTGCCCATACAAATGGAACCTCTTTTTTGATAAGTTCTCTCAATGGAGCTGTTATCTCTGATACATTTGGAATAAATCTTGAAACATAATTTATCATGCCTAAAAATCTCATCAATTCCTTTTGACTAATAGGCTCTTTCATTTCTACTATCGCTCTCACTCTCCCTTTATCAACCTTCATACCATCAGGTGTAAGAATGTGGCCTAAGTATTTTACTTCTGTCTGATTAAATTTACATTTTGATTTATTAAATTTTATACCATTTTCTTGTGCTCTTTTTAACACTTCCTCTAGGATCCTATCATGTTCTAATTCTGTTTTTGCATGGACCAATAAATCGTCAATATATATTTCAACACCCTGTATATCTTGGAAAATATTTTTATAAACTCTATGAAAAACTTCAGGACTTGATGACAATCCAAATGGCAATCTATTATACTGATATCTCCCATAAGGTGTATTAAATGTAGTTAACTCTCTACTATCATCTGATAATTTTAACATGAAAAAAGCCTTACTTGCATCTAAAGTACTGAAAATTTTACTGCCATTTAATTTTGCTGTTATTTCTTCAACTGTAGGAATTTGAATTTGTTCTCTTTTAATTTGTGTATTTAAGTACTGAGGATCCAAACAAATCCTTATATCTGAAGAATTAGGTTTTGACACAATCACCAAACTACTGACAAAATCTGTTGGTTTTTCAATTTTTGAAATATCTCCCATTTTTTCTAAATTTAACAATTCATATTTTAGCTTTTTCATTAATTTAAATGGCACATGTCTGTTCGCCTCAATTTTACCAACCCAATTTTCTTTTAATGTTATTTTGTATTCATAACCCTTTATTTCACCTAACCCTTCAAAAACATCTTTGTATTTGGAAAATAAATCTTTAGCCAAAATTTGATAAATTTCTCCTTTTGTTATTGGCACTCTCCTAATCAAATCTAACTGTAATAAAGTCTGCAGTCCCAAAATAGGTACTGTGTCTTTTTCACTCACCTGAAAATTTATGTATTTTAATTTGTTTCCTACTTGGCATCTAAGTGTCACCTGACGTACTGTATTTATAGTATCCCCATTATAATTCAACAATTTTAATTTAGAATTTTCGAATCTGTATACACCAAGTTTGTTACAATCTTTTTTCGACAAAACATTACACTGTGCACCAGTATCTAATTTAAAATCAATACCTTTTTTCTGTTCTACAAAAATTACCTTTTGACTCCATTCTTCTGTTTCCGCTGTCTGGCTAGTTACAGAACCCAAGCACACCTCTTCCAGATCTTCTGACTGTGATCTTCTATTTACTGTCTTGACTAATTTGTTTGTACTTGCTCGACAAGCCTTCGCAAAATGCCCTACTTTCTTGCACTTCATGCACATTTTCCCATAAGCCGGACAGTTCCTTATTTCATGACTGTAACCACAGCGTGAGCATCCTTCTATTTTTCTAATATCTTTTCTTTCTTCTTTCTTTTCTGGTTGCCTGCTAGCCTCTCTTCTATGCCTCTCCGTAGCCAGTTCCTTTCTTTTTCCTGTTTGTATTCCTCTCTTCGTCCTTATTGCGTCCACTGTAGATTTTTCTTCAATTTCTCTCATGCCTTGTGTTGCTAACTCTGCTGCTTTACAAATCTGAATAGCTTTTTGTAGTGTTAGGTCACTTTCTCTTAACAACCTGTCTTTCAGTTTAGTATCCAAGATCCCAGCGACCAGCCTGTCTCGTAACAATCTTTCTTGTAAATTCCCAAAATTACAATCTATACTTAATTTTCTTAATTCTGTCAAATATGCATCAAAACTTTCGCCCGTTTTTTGTTGCCTAGTAAAAAAGATGTGTGATGCAACACTTTCATTCCTTATAGGTATGAAGTATTGGTCAAACTTTGCTATAACCTTTTTATAATCTTTCCTTTCTTCGTTTGTAAGGTCTGCGGTATTATAAATCTCTAGTGCTTCCTCTCCAATGCAATGCAATAGCAACGCAACCTGTATCTCGCCATCATGCTCCGTTGAGCCCGTTGCGACTCTATAAATTTCGAATCTCTGCTTCCATTTCTTATACTCTTCTGCCGTGAGTGCACGTAATTTCTCTGGGGGTTTTAAGCCCGATATACCTTTATGCACCGATGACATGTTTTCGGAAGACGGCATTCCTGCCAAACGAAATCCCTTGCAATCGTCAATGTGGATCTTCTTTTTGTCCTAATTTCTTATTCTGTACTTTTCTATCAATTTTTCTTCTTCTCATCTTTATTTATCCTGTCCGCAGCGCCATGTTATATATGTCACAGAGCAGTCTCCTCAATCTACATTATGTTTGGATAATATAATTATAATATTGATTATAATTATATTCGGATACATATACAACAGGCCCACATATAGATAAATTGTCAAAGAAGCTAAGCTCCGCAGCATATGCTGTTAGAAAAATTCGTAATTTAACTGACATAGAGACAGCCTGTTTGGTATACTTTAGATATTTTCATAGTGTAATGTCGTACGGTATTCTGTTGTGGGGAAATGCCGCCGACATCCAGACTATCTTTGATTTGCAGAAAAGAGCTGTTCGATCAATTTATAAATTAAGCCCGAGTAACTCTCTCAGAGATTAATGTAATGACTGTGCCCTCTCAGTATATTTATGAAAATCTTTTATATGCTCATAAAAATATAAAATTGTTTAAAAAATACAGTGATATCCATAACATAAATACTAGGAACAAACACAAATTTGTAGTGCCTACAACAAGGCTCAAGAAGATAGGTGGCTCGTTTAGATGTCAATGTGTACGCTTTTATAATAAGCTTCCAAGCCACGTACAAGATCTAAGTCTTAATAAATTCAAATCATTCATTAAACGTAAGTTGTGCCAGAAAGCGTTTATGCTATTAAAGATTACGTTGAGGACAAAAAGGCTTGGGATTGAGCTGCTCCAATTAATTTTGATTTTTTATATTTTGCACCGTGAATTTTGTTTTTAATTTTGATATTTTTTTTTGTTTTCTTGCAATGACAAGAATATTTACTTTTTAAAGTATTATATTATTTTATTTTATTATTGTGAATGTGAAGACTATGTGGTTTTTTTTTTGTTTTTTATTTTATCTTGGTTAGTTTTTACTCATGGTCTGGCAGTTTGAGTAGTTTATGCGGCCTACCCGAATGTCCTTACTTTGGTATTGTTCGTCGAATCGTTGAGCTCCTTAAATTCTGAGTGGAGCTGCTCGGTTATTGACAAATGCGTGCACTGACTGAACAGGTCCACTCAATCTGGCTGGTTTTTTCCTCAAAAGACCATTTCAGACATCTGTCTACATGGTCATCACATAACATATATACATAACCAAGATTTTGTCAGGACTTTAAAAGAGACTGTGACCTCTGAGTTTGTTTCGGCCTTTCTTCTCAGAGTAGTCAGATAGGAAACGCCGACCTCATCTAGTTTTAAAAAATATGATCGACATGTAAAAGTGTTTGTACAAACCAACTTACAGAAATAAAATCATTTATCAGCCCTTTCACTGGAACGTCATCACCCCGACTCACTGGGGCATCATCCCGACTCACTGGAACCAACCTTCCACTGGCCAGGCACACATCACAAGGTGTACGGACGAATCAACCTAACCTGCTATCGACCTCCGTCTCCGGAGGGGAGTGATTTAGCGGCACCGACGCCGCCACTTACTAACTAATGACATGACGTCACACAAATCCTGCATAGCGCAAGCAAAGTTTTCGCCGCGATTAGAACACATACAACAGTCCGACAACAACCGTCGGGCAGTTGCTCGGACCAGACACAACACCCGTCTGGTCGGAGGATCCTCCCTTTTCTATGGAGGGTGGTGGAACTTTACACCCTGTCCACATGCCCCCCAAACTGCTTTACAGAAAAAAAGTGTTATTAGTATGGGCCCAATAATATATAATAAAATACCTAACATAATAAAAAATGACACAATGAGAAACTTTAAAAAGAAACTGACAGAATTATTAATTGCAAAATGCTACTATTCTGTAAATGAATTTCTAAATGACACTGACATATTATTTTGTAATCTATAACTTGCTATTATATAATTGACATGTTATACAATTGGCAAGCAAAGTTTTCGGCGCGATTAGAACACATACAACAGTCCGACAACAACCGTCGGGCAGTTGCCCGGACCAGACACAACACCCGTCTGGTCGGAGGATCCTCCCTTTTCTATGGAGGGTTGTGGAAGTTTACACCCTGTCCACATGCCCCCCAAACTGATTTACAGAAAAAAAGTTTTATTAGTATGGGCCCAATAATATATATTAAAATACCTAACATAATAAAAATTACACAATGAGAAACTTTAAAAAGAAACTGACAGAATTATTAATTGCAAAATGCTACTATTCTGTAAATGAATTTCTAAATGACACTGACATATTATTCTGTAATCTATAACTTGCTATTATATAATTGACATTCTTAACTAATTGTTCCAATTTATTAATTATATTCCTATTAAACTGTACTTAGACATTTAAATTAAAATATTGTTATGTGAATGCACCATGCCGACTATTGTTATTTAAAACAATAATCTAATTATAATAGCATTGCATCTCTTTAAATAATGTTTGCATGCCTAATATATGGTAGATTGTACAAGGATCACCCATGTTTTAACTGTCACATCTTATTTACTGTACCTACAATCTATGCAAATAAACGTTTACTTTACTTTGCAGTTTTGTGCGTGCTAATCTATGCTTCTTATAATATTCTTATAATACTAGTGAAACATAGTGCCGCTTCAGCTTCGGTTTCGTGCAATGACGGTGGAAGCCACATTTACACAGTACACCAGGAAGTTTTCCCTGTGTTACTTACTTCGTCACTCTCCTATCCAGCTCACATAATACCAGTTGGTAGCGTTCCCTGATAAATAACGGGCAATTTACAAGTATGTGCTGGACAGTCTCTGCCACGCCTGGATCACAGACGCACGATGGGTTCTCTTTACACTTGAAGCGATTTGAGTATTCAGAGAACCCGCCGCCGCCGTGCCCCGTCAAAACCTGCGTGAGAAAGCCTGTGGGCCGCACCTGTTTTATAATACGGAAAGCCGCTATGGCATCCGGAAGAAACATTTTCGTCACTGAGGCTGTCTCGCCCGACACATATCTTCGATTCCATTCATCAAGCGGTTCCAAATGGATCTGTCGCTTGATAAATGACACTGGACATTGGTCGTAATCCGGCTTCCTCCGTAACGACAATGCTGACTTCCTTGTCCGCTCGCTTATTCCCCGGCAGGACCGCCGCCCACGTGGGCCTTGAGTCAGAACAAAGACACAGCTTTGCTCTGGCCCAGGGCTTGAGCCAAATTGGCGAATTCCACAGGTCACAGAATGGGCGGAAAAAATTCGCGCGAATAAAAATCGCAGTGCGTGCTAAACCTTAAGGCGCCGATTCCCTTGAGTAGCTGATTTTAAAATGAGAATCAGGTCTAAACGGCTAGTCGTAATTTATTGGAAAAAATATATGTTATAGTAGACCATTTTCTTAATAATTTCATCTGAGCAAATTTTGAGTTTTATTCGTATAACATAGTGTAATTAATTTGTAAAGTTATGTCTAAAACGGACAAAAACACGACAATCACACCAAAACCGCTGGGCGTATTTTAATGAAATCGACACCTTATCAAAGACAATTTAATTATCTACATTTTGATCTGAAGCTTTTTTTTTTTAAGTCAAAGTATAATAAGGAAAGTACAAAAAACTACTAAATTTTGGGTCGCGCGGGTGTGAAACGAGTGCGCGTTTTGTTCCCTCAAGGTCGTTGGCGTTAGTCGTCGTCTTAAGGCGCCGATTCCCTTGAGTAGCTGATTTTAAAATGAGAATCACGTCTAAACGGCTCATCGTAATTTTTTGGAAAAAATATATGATAAATTAGACCATTTTCTTAATAATTTGATCTGAGCAAAATTTGAGTTTTATTCGTATAACATAGTGTAATTAATTTGTAAAGTTATGTCTAAAACGGACAAAAACACGACAATCACACCAAAACCGCTAAGTGTATTTTAATGAAATCGACACCATCTCAAAGACAATTTTATTATCTACATTTTGATCTGAAGCTTTTTTTTTTAATGTCATAGAATAATAAGGAAAGTACAAAAAACTACTAAATTTTGGGTCGCGCGGGTGTGAAACGAGTGCGCGTTTTGTTCCCTCAAGGTCGTTGGCGTTAGTCGTCGTCTTAAAGGCCGTAAAAGCCAGGTCATTGTATTCCGAAAAAAAAGACAACATAACCTAACAAAAGTGACAGATTACAGATGTTTTGATTTTTATTAAAAGGTTAACTTCGAATTTCGTTTGTATGTGTATTTCTAATTGAAATCATTACCACAAAATATTTCTAACATGACTTCAGCATTAATAAGTGCTATCAGAAGACTGCACATTGCTGTGACACCTCAAATAAGAGTCTATTCTTCAAACGTCGCTGCTGCTACTTCTGCAGCCTCAAACAGTTTATCTATCACAAAAAAGGAGTGGGCCTTCCAGCCTCAGTATACCAAACCCCGTGAAGTATGGATTGAGAACTTAGATACAATAGAAGAGCAAAAATTGGGGTTATTTGAGTTGCATCCTGAAGTGTACGCCGCGCCTCCTCGGCTAGATCTTATAAATCAGAATATTGTATGGCAGCGAAAGATTAGGTATGTGTCGTGGGCACATACGAAGACTAGGGCCGAAGTGCGAGGTGGTGGCAGGAAGCCCTGGCCGCAGAAGGGTTCGGGTCGCTCTCGCCATGGCTCAATTCGTTCCCCGCTGTGGCGCGGCGGTGGCGTAGCACACGGCCCTCGCTCCGGCAAATCCCACTTCTTCATGTTACCCTTCCCCATTAGAGTACTTGGCCTAACAACAACCTTGTCTTCAAAGCTAGCTCAAGATGACCTACACATTGTAAAGGACTTGGAACTGCCAACAGATGAGCCAGAATATTTAGCTGAACTTGTTGAGAAAAGGAATTGGGGTCCTTCAGTTTTGCTTGTTGATGAGTAAGTAAAGTTATATTAACCAGTAGAAAAACAAAACAATATAATAAGCCTTAGTTTTTAAGATTCATAAAACAATATGAACTCTGGTTCAAATCCAGTAGTTGAATCTTTTTGGTTTATCTTTATTTTGTGAATCTAGTTCACTCATCCCATCTTATGTATAAAAGAATTTTCTTCCTTAAATTGTAGCTCTGTTTAAACTCTACAATAACTAACAAGTCTACTTTTTTACTTCTAGCACTGATTATGCACCAAGGAACATAACAGCAGCAACAGATAGCCTGGCTCACATCAACATAATGCCAGTATACGGCCTCAATGTGTACTCTATGTTGAAACATGATACCCTCGTCCTAACTCTATCAGCCGCTGAGAAAATTGAAGAGAGGCTTCTACACTGGCTTCATGCTAACATGAGAGAACAGATGCAAGAATTCAAAGTAAATCAAGTATAATGTTAACCTATTGAAAATGCAACCTTAAAAAGAATTGCTACACCTATCAATACCTAGGTTTTTAATTAAAAAAACAATTTAACAATGAGTAATGGTAATATGGTCAGCAAAAATCTGGAACTCCTTAGTGATATGAAGGCAGAAAGAAGTACTTTTTTCATAAGGCATTTCAATGTTATATCAATACCTCTGGGCTCAAAGGGCATTTAGCACAAATAAGCGATGTTGTTTTGTGCTTTACGCCCTTTGAGCATAGCACAAAATAACCCATGTTTGTTTTACATCCTTTGAGCTCAGAGGTATAGATATATTTGTACATTCTTCAATGAAATTGAAAGACTTCTTGCCAGATCTTATGTAACATTGTCATTGTGAATCCATTGTAATTAATTTTCAATGAATTTGCATACACGAACCATACCAGAAGGTTAAAATACTTGAGTGTTGATGGTTTTAGAGCATAAGATATTGATTATGTAATTGTATACTTATAAGTAGTGTAAAAATATAGAAAACAATGACAAAATACTTGATATTTTATTTAAAAACATGCCTATAAAAATATGGATCACAAAAGTTGATTGAGGAAGAGAAATGATAATCCAATAATTCTAATATCATTGTCAGGATCTGGTTGATCCCCGTTCTTTGTCTCTGTTTGATTCTGGAATCTGTAAGAAGAAAATGTACGTTTATAAATATCTATTAATTTCATAAGCAAGTTGCAAGTTTATTTTAACATGTTTGGAAAACAAGGCCAATTACAAATTAATGCCTAGAGGCTTGTATTGGCTTGCTTGCATTTTGACCACTAAACAAAAATTTAGTTTTAGACTGGTAGGAAGCCAACCCCTAACATGTTGGATAAAGACAGGCACATTGATTGAACCATTGCGTAGTCCTTTTAATCAAACATTTTCTGAATGTCTTGTGGTGATATTAAGCATGCCTAATATTCTATAACTAAGTCAAACCAACTTAGAATATATATATTACTAACTTCTTCTAGCGGCATCGCCCGTGGAAATGTTGAAAATTATCATATTGTGACATATTCCCAGAATAAAAAGTGAAATGTCCAAGTTATTTCTCGGCCCCTCCACAAGATCCTATGTGCTATTCCATCTGTGCCAAATTTCATCCAGATTCAATCAAAAGTTTTTGCGTAAAAGAGTAACAGACATACAAGGCCACTCGCAAACTTTCGCCTTATAAGAGGAGGAAGTAGGATTACATAATTTGTTTTTGAAAATATTTCAAAGGAAATAATTGAATTTTACCTTATTTGAAGATGTCTGTTTAACAATATTGCCTGCCATTTTCTGCCTGATACTCCACCTTAAATCTGACCAGTCATTTTCACCTGGTACATTGGATTTGTACTTGTTCCATAAAGTAGTGTAATAATGATACAGAGTGACAGGGTCACATTTCTTCTTTGTAGGCTGAATAGGAACTTTTATTACTGAAAAGAAATATTGTTCATTGTTATTAACTAGAAAATAATTAATTATGAAAAATGTTTTAAAAAAAAACTGGCAGTGCGAGTCGGACTCGCGCATGAAGGGTTCCGTACCATTATCGCAAAAAAACACGTTTTTTGTATGGGCGCCATACTTAAATATTTATTTTATTATATTTATAGTAATTGTTGTTATAGCGGCAACAGAAATACATAATCTGTGAAAATTTCAACTGTCAGGCTATCTCGGTTCATGAGATACAGCCTGGTGACACAGACGGACCACGGAGTCTTAGTAATAGGGTCCCGTTTTTACCCTTTAGGTACGGAACCCTAAAAAAGAGGTGGAGACAGACATATTTCATTAATTGTAAATTAATGGACTTTTACTCTTCTTCTCTTCGTGAGAAGAGTGGCCGCCTCTGGTGTCAGAGTTAATTAAGTCACCTCTGGGTACCACAGGTCTCTGACTTTGCTATTTCAGATTTAGATTAAGTATATAAGTCCAGGTTTCCTCACAATCTTTTCTTTCACCGTTGCCTGTTATGTCCAAAATAAATTTAGAAAGTACATGTGAATTTGAAAAAGTTACATTGGTACTTGCCCAGATTTGAACCTACAACCTCAAGCAGGAGAGGCAAGGTCTTAGCCACTGGGCCATCACAACATGGTTAAATATTCAATACTTACAGTTATTACTAGGGGTACAAGAAGCAGTCTTTTCTTTCACAGTTTCAGGTTTCTTCTCAACTCTGACGCAAGAGCAGGCTCTTCTAACAGGCTTCTCTTCTGGTTTTGGAATCCCCAGGTTAGGAGCTGAGTGAACATTCCTCACATTATTCCCTTTCCTAGGCTTCTGACATTCTCTAGTACATTTCAAAGAGTTAGAATCTTGGTTCTTTGACCTACTGCGGGAACAGAAAGTGCTGGCGCTGTGCAGTCTCTCAAGACCTGGCACCTCATACTTCTCTTGACTGTTTAACCTGGATTGGCTCTTTTGCTGTAGATCATACTTTATCAGCTTCTTTAAGTCTGAAAAGGTTATTTGAGTAGGTATTATAATGAAAGGGCTTTGATTCAAGGCATTCAAAATTCAATAACCTAAACTTCATTGCATATTACTACATCAAAGCAACGTGATACAAGTAAACAAAATTGGGTGCTTGTCTAACGCATCCCATCCCAAAAAGTTTCACTTCGAAAAAAGGGAAAAACTATTAAACTAAATGTAATAACATGAAAAATACCACGATAACAAGGTATCAAAAAACTAGTATACGGCAAGATAAGGTAAATAAAAAATTACAATCCTCGAATTTATATACGATGAAAATAAATATTACAAAAAAAAACAAACAAACCTGTAATGAAAAACTTGAGGACTTCACCACTTATGTTGTGAATGCCTAAATTGTTGAGATACCGCAATATTTCTCTGGGGTCCAACTCGGCAGTGACTTCGTAATAATCATCATCCATTTTATAAAACGTGAACAAATGAAACCAACTAGACACTTATAAATAATTCGCTTTAAAAGTTTTAAATTCTTCGACGATTAACGACCTTAGCCTACGTTTCTTTTGATGACATTTGACTTTGGCAGGTTTGGTTGCTGGCTGTCATTTTTCTAAAGATGCCACTTTCGTTGCTGCCCATAGACTATTCTAGTAGTTTTATTGGATCAGTCACTCACCAGCCATAATCGACTAAAACGTAATTAACAAAGAAAAAACATTAAAATTAATTTATGTTAATGCGTTTACTGTTAACAGTATATAACGGAGCTAAGTTAATTTTAGCAGTCTAACTTAAAAATAATTTGTGATATCGATTTTTATTGACATATATTATTTCTTTTGACACATCAGCTGTTGGATGAGCCGCGACAGGCATACTACACTGCGTGGTTAGACTAAGTTTACTGAATGTAGCACAAAACTAAAGGTTTTTGGTTGCTGTTATTCGTACTAAAATTATGTAAACATCTTATGTCAATTTCCAGAACTGTGATAAAACTAGAGGTAATAAATATAGCTTGATTTCGTGCCTACCTAAGTACATAAAGGTAACAGTGCTGTGACCAAACCTTTACTAGTTTTTCTTGTGGAATATTTTTTATGTGAGCGGCAATTGTACGTACATAAATGTGACCCTAAACACCTTCGTCATCATGCCTAACTTGTGCGCACCACCCAAGCAAGTGACTGAAATAAACATAACCCTATCGCTGCAACGAGATCGTTGAATGAACGAACAAGTTCAAGGTCATGTTTTTATTTTGGCGGTAAATTTAAAGTTGAAAGTTAATATTAAGCGGAAATATATCAGAGCCAAGGGGTTTATTTACTCATGCTATTGAGTATATTGATGTACTTACGTCTTATTAATCACTTAATACTTGTTGCATTATTATTTTTCTCATTTTACATGATATTTTTTTACTTAACCTGCACCTAAACAACTACAAAAGATAAACACATTTTATCATAATTATTCATAATAGTTCTTTAAGTATGTATATAATTAGTTCTACTACAAAATTAATCCATTATTACATTATTAGTACTTTGTAGGTCCGCGTTAGTGTTATTTACTTGAAGGCTGTTATCATACGGGCACAGCTACGCTTACCGTCTGATGTGAACGATCATTAACACTGCAGTGTTTGCTGCGAAACGTACCATGGCAGCCTACAAGAACGATCCCGCTGTGGCGAATTTCGTCGAGTATTTACAAATACCAAGTGTGCAACCCGACATCAACTATGGTAAGTCTCCGATTTTTATGTGTACGTAATTAATTCAAATTATAAACTTCTTCATATTGCCCTATTTTTTTTTTGTTTTAAACATAGAGATGTAGAGGCCTACTGTTTTTTACTTTTTTTCGTGACTCTTGGGACGATTCACGTAATTATTATTTTAATTGGAGTTCGCCTGTGCAGTGATGTCCCGTAGCAAACTTTATTGGTTTTGCTTGAGAAGTTTCAGAATTAGGTTCAAATAAAATGTTTAAAATCCAATTCATTTATGTTGATGATGTTTTGATCTATGTGGTACAAATAAAATAACAGGCTTCTTGAAAGTTCACTACGAAGTGTTTTCACTGTAGTATCGGAATTCGGCAATGAAACAAATAGAGACACACACCGAATTCCGACACTACGACGTCTGGTGTTTTATTTTTGTATTTTCTTAATAGACTGATAAATTTTAGGCATTTACGTAGGTACCTGCACGGTGCAATGTACCTACATACCTACATACAATCAATTTAATGAAGCGATGACTTTCAACTTAGAGCATTTTAAGTGCCTACTGATAAATGGCAAACATTGGCTACCAAATAGGTATTAATTGGCGGCCATTTTCATTATTTATTTGTTTTAGAGTTAATGCACCTATTATGCATGTGCAAACACAATTTTTAACGTGGTGTTACACTTTATTTTTTGGTGATATTGTTATCTACCTAAAATATATTATGTAGGTACTAGGCAATCCTCTAAAACCTAAAAAATACAATAATTTATAACTTTGCATAACTAACTCCATCAATTCATCTACTGCGCAAACATATCGTCGAGGTACCTAACCAGGATACAACAGATTTGTATCATTGACGTATCTGGAACTCTCAATTGAATCTACCCTAGCTGATGGTATTGGATAATAGGAAACCTCGGCGTGCCTCGCCCTATGTACTCAAGTGCGAAATGGATGATTGCCGGGGGGGGACTGCATTCCCTAGTCTTCCATCATGCAGCTTGACGTACCTACTAGTTATTTACATTACCAAACCATTATTATATAGGTAGGCTAACTAGCCCACCTATATAATAATGGTTTTCGCTTGTTATCAAAACTTTGACCGTACTAGCTTCATCTTTATTTTTGAAAACTTCTTAAGCTACATGGAGCGATTCCGGCAGCCTAATTGTGTAAGTGAATTCGGCAAAGGCCTAACGACGACTTTTTGCAATACGAAAAGTCGTTTTTGGGAGAGAAACAGATTGTTTCCTTTGCCGAATTTACTTACACAATTAGGCTGCGGGTTTACTGCTTGTTTCCGAATGTCATATTCCCGATGGCTAATTCCCCGAAGTCTTCAGATCGAACGTCCGAATCGTCGAAATTCCATTGCAACGATAGCTCTATCCATCGAATGTCTATTCGATTTTTCCTTCTTTTAGTCTTCTTGAATATTTTAGGTTGCTTAACTTTCGACTTACTGGCATGTCGAGCCAATAGACATTCGATGCATAGAGCTATCGTTGCAATGGCTTTCGGCGAAACGGACGCTTGATCTAATGGCTATTCGAAATTGTGGTACATCGATGCTATGGATTTTTGGCGATTTGGACGTTCGATCTGATGACTTCGGGGAATTAATCATCGGGAATATGACATTCGGCAACAAGCAGTAAACCTATTTTTGGCGGGGAAAAACTTAAGGGTTTGCGTCAGAGACATGTAATTATTCCAATGTTTGAGTTTTCACTATTATCAGCAGTCATGGGGACTGCTGACAGTAGGCTGCCTATTTTTCTTGTTTAATCCAGCACGTGTTTGTGTGTAATTCGAGAAATATAAAAAAAACTCTCTTTAAATAGCTAGGTATTTTGAAGGTCTTCAATATCCACGAAATGTCAAGGTCATACATTGAACCTAGTTTTCTTTAAACGAGCCCTAATATACAATACAGCTTTATTATTACAGACGCTTGTGTAGCATTCCTAAAAAAACAAGCTAATGGACTTAGCCTTGCCGTGAGAGTATATGAAGTTGTACCACGCAAGCCCATAGTGATTATAACATGGCCTGGCAAGGATCAATCGCTCGGTTCAATCTTGCTAAATTCTCATATGGACGTCGTGCCTGTTTTTGAAGTAAGTGGTGCTTTGTAGTAAGATAAAACAGTTTAGATAAATACTTAGGCAGTCTAGATTGCTTATCATGTCAAGATTAATAGATACTGATAGACAGACGTGAGATGCGCATCTCGGTAGATTGTTTAAGTGCTGTAATTTAACAAATACAGACAGATAGACAATGATTGTTTAATGTTTATCGTAAACTACGCAACTAGGACAGTCCGACTCCTGTTGGGTAAAAATAAGGTTTTCTTCTGTCACATGCAGCTAAAGTCCATTCGCGTTAAGAAAATAGTGATTCTTTGTCCGCCAGCCGAGCCCCGCCCCTCGACCAATCGGGGATCGCAACAAATTGTCACTGTGAACTTAGCTTTCTAATTTGACTAACTATTTTCTTAACGCGAATGTACTATAGTGATATACTCAAATTATAAATGATTCTTCATTTGTAAATTTGTTAAAAATATCACTTCTGAACGTCAATTTAAACTAAATGAAGTCATCTCCAAAAATGTTGCAGAAAGAACAAAGAGTTACCTAATTTTACGACTTTACAGAACAGTTGGACACATCCTCCATTTAGCGGACACATTGATAGTGATGGAAAGATCTTCGCTCGTGGCTCACAAGACATGAAATGTGTCGGTATCCAATACCTGGAGGCTATAAGGAAGCTGCAGGCGGCTGGGGTGCAATTGAAAAGAACTCTACACGTTTGTTTTGTACCTGGTAATAATTATTTGCGTTTCCGTCCTTATTTTGTACATCAAGACTGCTACAATCATCAACACAGCTATCATCCTCCTGCCTATAATATGTCATGGACCAAGTCATTCATCAGTGTTCTACGTATAATGCCCGGGCATTGTAATTCAAGTCAAGTCAAATCGGGCAATGTAATGAATACTGATTTAAACTTCTTTATGTATCAATTTGTCTGATCATTATGTATGAATATTGCTAAGTAATGGTTGGGCAATTCATAATTATAGTAATGAATTAGTCCAAAGCGAGCTCGGGACAGGAGCTCCGTCAACTTTGTTTTTTAGTAGTAATCGTACTTACCTTTTCTATATTATAATCAATGTCAACATTAAAATAATTTAAAAACACATATTTTTATTGCCCGGCCCGTTAGCATTATTCAGAAAGCCCGGTCAATGTAATTATCTTAATAGTTTTTAGCATATTGCCTACTCATATTGGGCATTTTTCAAATGGTCTGGGCATTATGAATAATGCCGTATTAATCACTTGGTCCATAACATATATACCAATACGTTTGAGGTTGGCGCAGTATATATTCATCTTCTTACATATATCTCCATTCACCGCAATATTGGGCATTTTTCAAATTGTCTGGGCATTATGAATAATGCCGTATTAATCACTTGGTCCATAACATTTATACTAATACGTTTGAGTTTGGCACAGTATATATTCATCTTCTTCCATAAATCTCCATTCACCGTCATAACAATAGTCACATCCTTTGTAGCCATAACCATTTGCATTGGCTGCTACAAAATATTAATTTAAAATTATTTGTTTGCCTTAATTTTTTTCTTCTTCCAGATGAAGAAATCGGTGGTCACGATGGTATGGAGAAATTCGTCCACACAAAAGATTTCAAGGATCTGAACGTAGCGTTTGCGTTAGATGAAGGAATGGCCAGTCCCAATGAAAACTTCGTCTTGTTTAATGGCGAAAGGAGCATTTGGCGTAAGTGATCAGTAACAAAAACTTAAAGTCGGAAGTCGAACGAATACTAGATACCAGGGGTCTGCTCCCTATCTCCGTCAACAAACTTATGGGTCCCGTCCGAAAGTACTCCGAAACTTCGGAGTGGAAAAAACAATTATTAAGTGCAATTTTTCGGACGGGTAAAAACACATCGGGAGTAGAAACAACTGTCAAATTGTGTTGTCATTGAAGGTGATACGGGGTAGGAAACGCCCGTAGCGAAGGCCGAAACTACGGACTTCGTGCTTAGGGAGTAGAACGGCTGATAGGTGATGCTTTTATTTAAATTTGTCTTTCAGAAATACACGTACACTGCACTGGACAGCCTGGCCATGGATCATTATTGTTTCCAAACACTGCTGGTGAAAAGGTTCGTTTTCTAATTCGTTGTTAACTTTAACTGCCAGCAGGCTTTTATACAACACTTAGTCCCTTTTCACACGCTCCGGTTGTCGGGTACCCGGTGGCGAATGTATAGCCATTATCGCCGGTACGTGTGAAATCTAAAATACATGCCGATACACTTCGCCGCCGGTTACCCGGCAACCGGAGCGTGTGAAAACTGTGAAAAGTGGCTTATTATTTTGAATACCCGTTATTCTTCTTCTCCTGGCTTCACCTTTTCCGGATTATTGGGGTCGGCTTTCTCAATCACTTACACGCTAGCACTTTAGTGACGTAGCGCCAAGGGGGCAACATATCCGGACGTGCTTGGGGAGTGGAGAGGTAAAACACTGCTATCAGGATAATCCCGGAAGTCCGGTCAAGATCCCTACCAGCATCTTATTGGGTCAATTTCCTTTCTCCGAGCACGTTTGCTCCCTTTTCTCTCATGTCCTTTCGTCATCCACGTGGTTTGAGGAGCGGCTCTTCCCCTCTTCTTTGTAGCCATGGAAAATCACTTTTTCACGACACCATCATCTGTTCTATGAAGTACGCCACATGATCGTACCATCTCAGTCTAGGCTCTTTTATTTTATTCGCTATTTCTGTCACCTTGAAGCTCCCTCTTTAAGTTTTATTGAATCTGTTATTATTGTTACGAAAAGAAAAGATTACCTTACACAGCATTCGAGTTGATGACTGATATTTTTTGACAAATTAAATAACCATTTATGCATAGTGGAATTAAACTATTTACCATTTATTTTCCAGCTGAGGACAATAATTGACAAGCTGATGGATATGAGGGCTGAGCAAAAAAAGATATTGGACAGCAATCCAAAACTGACGATTGGTGACGTCACCACAATCAATTTGACTCAAGTTTATGTAAGTTTGGGTTAATTGAACGTAGGTATTATTTTGCAGTAAAATGGTTATTCCTATTACTCCTGTGTGTGTAGCTGTACTGTGTATTAAGTCTACTTTTTTTTAAGTTCTGTTGCGTACCTCTTTTACAAAATCATTCCTATTTACATTATGTACATATGTGTTCATTTTTATTTATTTTACCTTATTTTATTTTCAAGCTGTCCACTTAATATGATTCAAGTGGTAAGTGGACGAGATTGTTAATCTAAAACGGGAAGAAATTTTGACAAAAATGCAGCTGCAAAGAAAAAAAAATATGTTCAGAAAAATATTAAGACTTATACTCTTTGCGCTGTAGCAAGGTGCGGGTGACAATTTCAATAACATTTTTTACGCATATACGTATACACATTTTTGTAGTTTAACGTCATACAGGCAACTATGGTATATGGTATAACTATGGTATGACGTTAAACTACAAAAAATGCGTATAAGTATATGCGTAAAAAAAATATTTACACTGTCACCCGCACCATGTTACAGCGCAAAGAGTGTAGGTGGTTTATACATGATACTTAGAAGCAAAGATTTCAAGATATAATAACAATACATCTTTTGCTTTTTACAGGGTGGAGTGCAATCTAATGTGGTTCCCGAAAAGTTAACTGCAGTTTTTGACATTAGATTGGCTGTTTCCGTCAACCATGAAGAATTTGAAAAAATGGTAAAGTTCATTGATTATCTTTACATAACACTAGCTGACTCTCGGGGCTTCGCTCCCGTCATCTGGCTAATTACCTACCCTACCTATCCTGCCTACTAATTTTTATCTATCATCAATAGTTTTCTCAGCTCACGCCAAAGAACGAATTTTATAGGCAACATTTTGCTACCTTGGGTTAAATTATTGCAATTTTCATAAGGATCTATTTTTTTTTAAATATATTGTAGCCTATGACACTCAGGCATAATGTAGCTTTCCACTGGTGAAAGAATTTTCAAAATCGGTTCATTAGATCCAGAGATTACCCCTTACAACGTCACAAACTCACAAACTTTACCTCTTTATAATATTAGTATAGATAACATCATGCCTGTGCTCGCAGAGGCACACGTACATTTCGCCTATCTAGTGCCTTATAACCGCGCACAAATCCAAACTCCGGGTTGCTACTGAAATATTCCAGATGGAAAACCCAATAACACTTTGCCCGACACGAGAATCGAACAAAAAAAAAAGTACCTCATGCTCCCCTAGACCGACGAGGCAGTTCTTCATTTAGTTGATTTGATATACAATAGAATAGGGAATATGCATTTTTTTTTTATTTATTAATTAAATACCTACTTATTAACTATCTTAAAGAAATATGAAAGATTTTTAAAATACGAAGGGAGACGAAGTTACAAAGCGTCAATTTGGATAATTAGAACGAGAAGTCCGATGTACCATCTGACGTTACGACGTCAGATGGTAAGTACGTTGGACTTCTGACCGAGCCAGTCTGACTAGACGGGCTCAGACGGCACGACGCCGACTCCCGTATATAGCAACCATGGTTATGGACCAAGTGATTAATCAGGGCACTATGTTTAGTGCCCGGGCATTATTAATCTAGTCAAGTCAAATCGGGCATTGTAATGAATACTGATTTTAACATCTATATCTATCACATCAGTCTGGTCATTATGAATATTGCTATGTAACGTTTGGGCAATTTGATAATTATGGTCAATGAATTGGTCCAAGAGAGAGCGAAGCGAGCTCGGGAGCTTAGGGCACAGGTTACTTTAGACCCTGCAGACAGAAATATGAGCCCCGCTGCGGGGCTCCGTTGACTTTGTTGCTAAATCATCTGTTTATTTGCCGGCCCAATAAGTGATGGGTATTATTCAGAAAGCCCAGTAAATATATTTATTTCAATAGTTTTTATCATATTGCCTACTAATATTGGGCATTTTTCAAACTGCCCGGGCATTATGAATAATGCCGTATTAATCTCTTGGTCCATAACATATACAACAGCCATAGAAAACGACAATTTCGTAGAAAGGGACAGATAATATATATTTATTTAAGTTTGTATATCTCATTCATTTTTCATCAATTTTGATTCTGTTTTAACTATAAAAAGAATAAGAATAGAAAATATTCATTTGACATAGACACAACACAACAACAACAATCACAAAGTAAAAGAGAAAAATAGTAAAAAAAGTACAAACAAGGTTTATGAGTGATTGCGCCGGGCGTGCCCATACCGAAAGGGTTACCAACTCAGTATTTGCTGGGCGTCAGGCACCCAACGCTGATTTTCAGTTATCTAATAATATTCCATTTTAATATACAAATAATGCATATTTTTTTCATGCATGTTCCATAAAGGTAATAGCAGTGTTTGATGAACGGATACACTATTTTAAATCCGTTCATCTAATCGATTGGTTCATCTAAGCAAGCGTTGTTTAATTTTTCTACTCAACATACAGTGGAATTATTTATTTATTAATTTAGGTACATAATCTATTTAATGTTTATGTGAGGTTTTAATGATTATACATAAATATTATGTTTAAATTTATTTATTAATTATTCATTCATTCACAAATACAAATGACTAAAATCATAAGGAATATCAGTTAAAATGTACCTATTAAATAATATTCTTACCGAAATTACGTATGAAACCTCCTTAATTTTCAAATGTGTGTATTTTTTTCCAGTTGAATAACTGGTGTAAAGAAGCAGGTGACGGAGTATCTTTTGATTTCGAACAAAAGAATCCTTACGTAGAAGTCACAAAACTGGATGCAAGCAATCCATTCTGGGTAGCATTCAAAGCCGCTGCCGATAAAATGTAAGTATATATATAATCACATTTATTCTAGTCAACTGTCATTACAGTTTAAATTATGCGGTGTACTGCATCATGAAGCAGAAAATTGTGTAATTTAAGATACCTAGAGTAAAAAAAAAAAACTATTTCGTTTTTCTCTCACGGAAATAAAGCGCAATTTAGGACACACGGTATGTCGTTGCTCGGACGTGGTTATGACGGCATACCATGTGTCCGAAATTACGCTTTATTTCCATGCTTTTAGTTTGAAATTAGAATGGAATAGGAAGCCGCCCGTGACATGTCCGCGCCCGACGCCATTTCTATATGGCCCGCCTTAGAATGAATGGATTAAGCTTCATAGGTACATGTTTGATTTGGATGCAAATCATCCAAATTTATGAAAAAATTAAGCTTAACTGATTGGGGTTACCTGTTTTAAAATTCAGGTGCAAGATTTCACGCATATTATAATAACTATCTATCTAACAAGGCAATATAAATAAAAACTAGTAAAACGAACGAAAGTTTTAAAGTGATATCAATTTTCACAGGAAACTCAAACTGGACTGCAGAATTTTCCCTGGTGGAACGGACAGCAGATACGTGCGTGATGTCGGAATACCAGCACTGGGCTTCTCTCCGATGAATAACACTCCCGTCCTTCTTCACGATCATGACGAGTTCCTTAAAGTCGATATATTTTTGAAAGGCATTGATATCTACACTACTCTTCTTACGGCTGTAGCCAACGTCTAAAATGGTTGTGTTATTTCAAATCTAAACTACGCATTTATAATTAAACAAATAATGTTTATATGGTACCTATACTTCATATGAGATAGCTTGATTTCTGCGACAGCTGTCAGTATCAATACAGTAACCAGAGAGTTTTGACTCCCAGGTTTGACCATAGATATAGTACGTAGCAAAAAAAAACAAAATCTATGGGTTTGACTTAACAAACTCTCTGACAGTAACAATAGCGCTTGACAGGCTAACAATAATGTCTCTGAACGTAATATTAACTTAGGCGTCAGTTTGACATTTGTTGCAGAGATCGAGCTATCTTTTAATTTATGAAGTTTATTAGTAAATCTTCCTTCCATGCTGACTATGAGAGTCTGTCAGTTATGAGATTGTTGTATCGTATGTAGCGATCTACCATCTGTGCCTTTAAAAAAAAAAACTCAGTACCTAAATTGCGTAACACACTTTCCATCATAATCTGATGGATTAGAAGAAATCCATTTTGAAAAATCATCTGTTTAACAGCGTAGGTAAACACACAAGAATGTTGTTGAATTATAAAAATTGGCATTGATTGTGTGTCACGCAATTACACCGCTGTTTATACTACTTATTTTAATCCTTAATAATTATCGTTGTCATGCGTGTGGAGATAAAAAACATAATTATCTATATGTAAATAATCTATAAATAACGACATTATCAAGATAATAACTAAAAACATTAAACAATAAACTGTAAGTGAAGGTACCTACTGATAACTATTTTATTACGTAGCAAGTGCAAGCATTTACAATTGTAAAAGCAGTAATTGAATATATTTTTTAATAATATTTTTTGATAGTACATTTAGTGTTATTGTCTTTATATTTTTAAATCTATGGAAATCATTTTATTTGTACGTCTAATAAGTTTCTATTATATTTTATTGCAATCTTTAAAATGGTTATGATATTAAAAACATTATAGTAGAAACAGGTTTTTATTTCGCTCCCTATCACATCACACTAATAATATAAAGCTGAAACTTTGTGTGTTTGTTTGTTTGTTACTTCTTCACGCTCAAACGGCTGGACCGCGCTGCATGAAATTTGGCACAGAGATAGGTTATAGTCTGGCATAGCACATAGGATACTTTTTATCCCGGGAATATGTTCCCTTGGGACAATTTTCTACTTTCACGTGGGCAAAGCCGCTGGCAGAAGCTAGTTTACTTCAGGGCCTCAGGGTAACCTCAGGGCGGCATACATAGGTTTAGACAGGATGGGCAAAAAATCGTGGATCAAACGAAACGGGGCGATAGATAGGGTTATTAGAGTTAGGTAAAGTACTGAAAATAATCCCAACCTAAGTATGAATTTATAAACTACGCATTCATTTTTATTGTTCGATAGCTGACTCGGCAAATGTTGTTTTACCATAAAATTAACAGTAGCAAACTTTCATTTTTTGAATTAATTGTACTTTTATCCTACCTACCCTACCCTAACCTAACTTACCTACCTACCCTACCCTTTTTTTGGGTGGGAAATCATCCAATGACTTCTCTCGCTCTGGGTGAGGCGGGAGGGCGTGTCAGACTTTTACTGACTAAAACCCACCCGTGTTCCTTCAGTTGCTTGAGCCAGGGCCGCGGTAACTCTTTTTCAAATTTATCCGCGACCCACCCTACCCTACCTACCCTACCCTACCCTAAATACCCTTCCCTACCCTACCTACCTATCTAACCTACGCTACCTGCCCTATCATTCCTACCATATTTTTTTTTTAACCTTTCCTGTATTCTGGCGAAAATAACAAAAAAAGAATTATTCAATCGGTCCAGCCCTTTTTGAGTTTTAGCGAGACTAACGAACAACAATTGATTTTTACCGAATGCAAAAAAATATTATGTTTTGTTATACAGTCAGAACTATGTGAACTGACGCAGGCATTTTGAGGTTAACCGTGTGACACTTTGACAGTAGTAATCAATAGTTGACACCTTTTGACAGTTAACTTCACTTACATTTGTTTACATACATTCGTGATTTTCGATTTTGGTAATCCGAATTTCTGAGACCACAATAAAACGAGAAAATTAACTATAATAACTCTTAGAAATGAATAAAATATGTAGAATATGTCTGGAAGAGGGCGTGCTTTCATCTGTTTTTACTAAAAACTATAATATATCGCTATGTGATATGGTCGAGTATTGTTGTAACATAAAGGTAATATATTGTAATAAAACAATACGCTTTGGTTTATTATGTCGGTATTTGAATACTGCAGCCCCTATTTGTAATAATACATCTTTGCATGTATTCCCAGATTAGTAAAGACGATGGTTTGCCGGAGCAGATGTGCGGTAACTGCATTTACAAGCTGGGTATTGCCTACCATTTCAAACAAACCTGCGAGAGTGCAGATATAAGACTGAGACAATATTTAGGACTAAGGATCCCTAGCAAGTACGTGATTGGCCTCCACTTTATATTATACTAGCTAATACACGCGGCTTCGCTCACATCGTCAATTGGTTACCTACCACCCACCTACCTACCCTACTTACCCTTCCTACCTACCTACCTTTTTGTTAAACTATTTATTTGTATAAGAATTAATACTACAATACGAATGTAACCAACTTTTGTTTCTACCGGCAATCTAATTAAAATTTAAACTATAAAAGCTGCTATTGTGACTTAACTATGATAGATATATTCTCCAGCAGACTTTTTTGTAGGTAATAATGACTACTTTAATCATGTAGTACATAATTTGTATGTATCATCAATAGTTTTCTCAGTGCACGACAAAGAATGATTTTTATAAGCAAAATTTCGCTACTTTGGGTTTTATTATTACAATTTTCATAAAGATCTCTATTTTTTTTTTATAAATTATAGCCTATGACATTCAAGAATAATGTAGCTTTAGACTGAATTTTATAAATCAGTTCAGTAGATCCAGAGATTACCCCCTACAACCTCACAAACATTTACTTCATAATAATTTTAGTATAGATGACACCTCTAACTGACTATTCTGCTTAAAAGTCTTGTCTTGACTACTACTCACATCATAAATTTTTCAAGGCAATTTTGAGTGTAAGTATATATCGCATTTTACAGATACAATGATGCCTGTGTAGCAACTGATCCATTTGTAAGTATTCTCATCTCAATACTCTTTGATTTGTTCATTTGCTTACCTGTTAGCTCTTTTAAGTAAGGAAATATTTGTATTATTTTCAGGTGCCAATGCATGCAACCACAATAATTAAAAAATGGTAAGTAAAATAAGGCATTATTATTCAGTACTAGTTGACCTGGCAAACTTTGTTTTGCCATAAAAACGCCAAACATTCATTCATCTACCCTACCAAACCTACCCTACCCTACCTGCCCTACGTATCCTACCCTATCCTACCTACCCTACCCTAAACATACTTACCCTACCTACCCTACCCGACCTTACCTACATACCTACCCTACCTATGTAGGTATGGTATTTTTTTTCTATTTTTTTTTCATAAGATCCTTCTCCTAACAATAACAAACACAACAAAAAAAGAATAAGCGAAATCTGTCCAGCCGTTCACGCGTGATGCCGTGACCAAGGGAAATAGGGATTCATTTTTATATATACCTACAGATGATTGACTCTTGTAGCTTTACCTGTCTGTCACATTTTACCCTGATTACCTTAACTCAAAAATCTTTCCGTTATGTTACAGTAAATGTAAGCAGCCAGAACCTAAAAGGCATACTAACTATAAAAAGAAATCGGAATCGGAGAAGCAGAAGCGAGGTCCTAAGCCGAAGCCTAAACAAGATCACACATGTTACCAGTGTGACAAATCGTTCAGATGCCAAGCACAATTAGAAATGCATGTTAGGTAAGCTCTAAGCCCTAATAATACTTACTCATATAATTAAAAGAGAAGACGATGTATCGAAGTGTGACGTGAAAATAAATGATAAGAGTGTGGAGCAAGTGAACGAGTTTGTATATCTGGGAAGTATGTATGTTAAGATGTTTTGGCCATGTTGAGACAATGAATGAAAGGCGACTAACGAAACATATTTACAAGGCAGACGTGAATGGAAACGCCGGGAGAGGACGCCCTAGGAAGACATATATATACCTTATAGGTGATGTTCTTCAGAAAGGCCAACTGCGCAGTACCCATAATCGGCGTGTGTGTATGACTAGATGTATGAATGTGTGTGAAGCAAAAGAATTCTGTAGTTTCTGCCTACCCCCATGGGAAAAAGGCGTGAGTTTATGTATGTATGTCATATAATTAATGTGCCAAAATTACTCCAACCGCCTCAAAAGACATGATATAATGAAGCTGCACTACAGATGGTAGCTATGTCGTACTGAAGAAGATTAGCTACAGAAGAAGAGTAGCTGTCCTCACTGGGGCAAGCACTCTACAAGTTATTGACCCGTGAACACATCTGATTATAGTCTATGAAGACTGATGGCAGATATAAAAGAAGAGCAAAAAAAATATACATAACACAAAGCCTGTGTTCCCCGGAGGGTTCGGCAGAAGTGACCCAAAATTGCGCTAGTTATATTTCAGTCCGACGTAATAAGGGGCTAACCTATTGCCATCAAGCGAGCACAAGTCCAGACTCCAGTGTGCTTATTCCGAGTTTTAATAACGTACTCATTCGTGATAACGTAAACGATCTCTAATGTCAAACTGTATACAAGAAAAGAGGTTTCTTCTTACCGTCCCCAGACGGCGCTTATCCAATTTCAATACAATTTTACATTTACGTTAACGCGATTGAGCGTGAGTAAAATCTCCTCAGACATACTGAGAAATTCCAGATGCAAAACATCAATAACACTGCCCAATCAAATTAAACCCATGTCCTCATGTCTGTGACTAGTAGGCCAACTAGGTAGTCATACTTCTCAGCTCATAAACTGGAGTTGCTGGAGCCCATAGTGACTCCAGTCTCCTTTCGTGACATCAATTTACTCTGCATTTTGCCTGCTATCTTAGACAAAGAGCTGGAAATAATGTTGGAACACAGCAATGCTGGTGTGTGGCAGAAAAAGGTTGAGGGTAATATTTATTTACTGGAACAATTCCTGCAGAGCGAGCACAGCCTACTGTGACACGCTTGAGTCACACATTTGTATCACAGTTCTCCCGGCTGGCAAGAAACTTGTCAAAATTGAGTACCTGTTTAAGTTTTGTAAGGGGGTACCGGCCCATAGTGCTGCTAGGCGAGGTGCAAGCTGTTCGAGCGTATAATCGCTGCCTGCCTCGTCAGCCAGTTTTACAGAGAGGGGCCGGACCTGGACGAAAGCCATTTCGGCTTTCGGCATGGGCGCTCCACCATCCACGCAATATCTCAGGTGAGAGTCCTGGCAGAAGAAGCAGTTTCCCGGGGTGAGGTGATGTTGGCGGTGTCTTTGGACATTTCCAACGCCTTCAACACCCTGCCCAGGAGTTGTGTTGTGGAGGCACTGCGGTATCATTGAATGCCTCCTTACCACCGCCGCATCGTCGGGGCTTATTTGGCGGAAAGGTGTGTCACCTACGTGGGACGTGATGGCGTCGAAAACCAGCACCGCATGTCGTGCGGTGTTCCACAGGGCTCGTTCTTGGGCCCGCCCCTGTGGAACATCGGGTACGACTGGGTGCTGAGGGGCGAACTCCAACCGGGCGTAAACCTGACGTGTTACGCGGACGATACTCGCTCGTACAGGGAGGCAGCGTTGCTGGCGATGGCTGCGGTCTCACAAGTGGTGAGCGGCGCCTCCCGATGGCCGCATCGTGGTCGGGGGGCTCGAATCGCTGTCGAGTCTACCATGAAGTACCTAGGATTGGTGCTCGACAGCCGGCCCCCACTTCCGGCGGCTGGCGCCAAAGTTTTTGGGCGCGGCTGGGGCGCTGCTCTATCAACGCTGCTTCACAATTTGGGGGGCCCGAGCGGCGTCTGTAGGCGGCTCTACGTGGGGATCTTGCGATCGATGGCCCTGTGTGGGTCCGATCTGGGCGGCTGACCTGACGGCCGGCAGCATCGCTGCTCTGCGGAAGCCGCAGATAACGATGACCGTCAGAGTCATCAGGGGATATCGCACGATCTTCAACGAGGCGGCTTGCTTATTGGCCGGATCCCCGCCCTGGAACCTTGAGGCGAAGGTATTTGCGTTGCCGGGAGGACAAGGCGCGGCATACGCTGGCAGAGTGTGCCGCTTGGGAGGAGCCGCGTCGTGCCCTCATCTCTGAAGAAGGCTGCCGGCCGTAGTCGAGTCTATGGTCTGCAGCGAAGAGTCCTGGGACGCGGTGGTATCCTTTTGCGAGATGACTGTTTCGCAGAAGGCTGCGGAGAGGGAGATTTCATCCGTTCACCCGATCCACAGCAGACGCGCCGGGCGTCGGCGGAGGGTGGACAACGCCCTCTTCCAGCACCCGTAAATGGGTCCAGGGAATACGGACTCGCGGATTTCCGTCGCCCCCCACACATCAGGACCCGAGTTGGCGGCGCGGGGGAAGTCTAACACCTCACGCCCCCCAAACCCGAGATCGAGGCCCGCAGAGGCGGGCCAGCACTAGCCGGGGGTTGCGGGTGTATCGTTGTTCCCGCGACCCCCAGCGTAGGTGTGAGATGGAACACGAGGGTTGTTTTTAGTCAGTAGGTACGAGTCTGACAGACCCCTCCCTCCCCAAGGCGGAGGATATCCAATAAGGATTTTCCACCCGGGAACAAAAACAAATGGGTTACCGGGGGGAACATAAAATCATTGCCGTAAACCCCAAAGGGTTAGACACAGGGGTTCGGCTTCGGTGGTTTCTGTTTACAGTGCGTGCCACGAAAGATGAGACTTGACCGCGCTCCCGCGCTCTGTCCGCCGCCCCGATGACGCCCGGTCCCTTCCCGCACTCAGACCTCATACCGCTAAAGAGACCTATAAATCGTCTACTACGCAAGTCAAATCACGTGGTGTGTCTAGTTTCATCTTTCGTGGCACACACTGCACCTACAGGCCTCTCAGCTCACATACATAATTATATCCATACTTTGTCAATTTTCCAGGACCCACACCGGGGACAAACCCTTTGTATGCATGTACTGTCCACGACGTTTCACGCAGAAACACAATCTTACTATACATCTTCGAGTTCATACTGGCGAGAAACCATTCCAATGTGAAGTATGCAGGTAATTTGCAAATTCATGGTGAGTTTATGAATAAAAACCGGCCAAGTTCGTGTCGGACTTCGCAAATTTAGGGTTCCGTACCAAACCGCTTAAGTTGGTTGTAATCTCAGATCAAATAAAAAGTTGTCAGTCAAGCTTTATTATTTGATCTGTGAGCTCGAATGACAAGCTAAGGCGTAATTTCGTTGTACGTGAGTGCGTGTAATTGTGTATTTGTACGGCAAGGCGTAGTTTGAACCGGTGTCACTTTGTTGTTTGCAACATTCCATCTTGACTTTTTATTTGATCTGAGGTTGTAATAGAAAAAATGAGGGATTTTCTAGAATAAATCTGATTTATCCATTTAATGGTATTGGTTCATAGGTCAATGGGAAGTTAAAAAATTCAACGGAACAAAATTTTGTAAAAACACCTGACTTTGGTTGCTTCTCATTCCTTTGTTTTCCATTTTTTTTTTTTAAACAAAAGATACATTATTTATCTACCCAACGAGCTCTCAATAACGATTCCTCGCTCGATGGTGTAGGTCATAATATTTTTTTCGCGCCAACCTTGCCTGGTATGGAAGCCCATAAAACATTTAAAAATAGTTTTTGACAATTTGTATGGCTTTTGGTCAACAAGCATATACTGTTTGAATTTGAAGACTTGCTCCCACCGTTTGGCTGTAAAATCTGTGTGACAAGACGACTGACAGACAGACGGACACGCATTAGGGCGCTGTTTAGACCCTTCGGATACGGAACCCTAAAAAGAAAATATAGCCTTCGCTTCTCTGAAGATCTTGCTAGAAAATGTTTTAATTAAATATTGAAGTATCCACAAACTAGTATTTTAATGTGCAGGAACTCTCTCTGAGTAGATTGTAAACTTTTCTAAATTTAATTTTCAGCAAAAGATTCTCAGCTCAAGGAAATCTTCACGCTCACCTCAAGATACATACTGGACAGAGGGATCATGTAAGTTTGCAAGCCTCATCTAATTTTAATTGACAAGTTATTTTTTAACTCCGAAAGACGTCCACTGCTGGACATAGGCCTCCCCAGGCGTCGCCACATTGACCGATCCCGTGTGTCTCGCATCCAGCGCCTTCCCGCAACCTTAACCAGGTCATCGGTTCACCTAGTGGGAGACCTTCCAACGTATCGTCTTCCGGTTTGCGGTCGCCATTCCAGAACTTTTCAGCCCCATCGGCCATCCGTTCTGCGAGCAATGTGCCCTGCCCACTAACACTTAAGTTTGGCAATTCTTCGGGCTATGTCGGTAACTTTGGTTCTCCTGCGGATATCATCATTTCTGACGTGATCAAACAAGGAAATTCCGAGCATAGCCCTGTCCATTGCCCTTTGTGTGACTTTAAGCTTTCTGATAAGGCCCATTGTGAGCGACCACGTCTCGGTCCCATAGGTGATCACTGGCAACACACACTGGTCATAGACTTTAGTCTTGATTTTTTAACTAATTTGCAAAATTGTACCTAACTATAATCAACATGGTACTTACATAATAGCTTACTTCTTACTATAAATGTGAAAGTTTGGATAGATGTGTGTGTGGATGTTTGTTTGTTACTCAATCATACCAGAACGGCTGTACGGATCTCGATGAAATTTGGCACATAGAGAGATAATAGCCTGGAATAGCACATAGGCTACTTTTCATCCCGGAATATTGTTCCCTTAGGATGATAAAACACTTTTCACGCGGGCGAAGCCGCTGACAGAAGCTAGAGCTTTTATTAATAGTAATAAACTTTTATTGGAATAATGTTGTTTTTTGCTATTTCAGGTGTGTACTATATGTAACAAGACATTTATAACTTCAAGTGAATTAACGCGCCATATGAGTAAGCATAGAGGAGTGAAAAATTTCAAATGTGATTTATGTGGAACTGCTTATGTCCACTCTAGGGATCTGGTAAGTAAAACTGTCTATAAGTTCTTCTCTTTTCTGGAAACTAGCTTTACACATAGGCAATGCTAAGGAACCATGCATTTTCTGGTAAGAAGTCTGTTGCATTTAGGGATAGTGCTGTTTATTACTGATAGAGCAGTGGTGGCCCAGTGGTATCGGCCGCGACTAACAAGTTGTAGGTCGTGGGATCGAGCACAGGCAGGCGCTTTACTTGAGTGCATTACTCCAGCCAGATAATGTCGAAAATCGTCATCAAAGTGCAATAGATAATTAGATATACAGCTTCTGTAATTGGTAAGCAGATTTTTAAATTTGGTAAGATTATAGTTTCTTAATTATTTGATAAAAACAGTTCCGGCTGGAGTAACGTTACCGCAGCCAGATCTTTTGTTTTCTAACGGTTATTTTGAAATAAATATTATCTAAATAATTAGATATCAATTTGAAATAAATGGTTCAACTTAATTTGTATTTGTATTTGCTATGGTTGCGAAGATATTTAAAATCCTGCTGCGGTAATGTTTGCACGATTGCTGCATCTCGAAATTGACTTAACGGATGATTATAATTTTTGTACATGACATCTGGCTAATTAGTTTAATTTGTTACGCAATAAAAGAATCCACAATAATGCACCGTTTTGAAGTTATTTTAGTAAATAGAAATAATGCTTTAATAGGTCCTAGCACTTACAATAAGCGGTCCAAAGACTAACTTAAAATGTTATGATTTAGGTTATTACTACCTATAAATGGTACTGAAGTTTCATTAGAATCCATTAGGTAATTAAAAAGTTATGAGGAAACTTCAATTCGTTACCATTTTCTTTTGTAATCCAGTTTAGTTATACCAGCCTTTTACAGTGTCCCATTGCTGGGAAAAGGCAATACTACTATCGATAATATATCGGTCATATTCAAATATAATAATACATTCCTTTACCTAAATACATAATACAAAATTAACTAAAAACAATTGGGCGCAATTTGTACCTTGTGTAAAGTAAGTAGGTACCTACCTACCTCATCGACAAAATGGATAAACGTAGGTAGGTAGATTTATGAAGAATGGCATGGTGGAAACTTACTTTGAGCAATTTAAAATTTATTTAAACATTTAATGAGGTAGGTTTAATTTTTCAATCAAACTAATTGCATTCGTGACTGTACCAACTTTTAAGGACAATTATGCTAATAATTTTAGAAGGTTGGTAAAATGTATTGCGTGGCCGCTTTTTTATAACATTCTAGATTTGGTCGGGTTACCACTCATAAATATGTTTTTTTTTCGATTATTTCGTTAATTAATTAGTGTACAAATTTGAAATTTCACAGGTTTATAATTGAACTATATTTCTAATTATTCATATAAGATTCAGTTACCACATCTACAAGAAACTCGGTTAATCGGTCTTCAAATAACTCAGCTGCGCGCCGTGGCCGGAACGAATTAAAGTTTCCTCATAACTTTTTAATTACCTAAAGGATTCTAATGAAACTTCAGTTAAGTTCAAATTAAGTTGTACCATTTATTTCAAATTGATATCTAATTATTTAGATAATATTTATTTCAAAATAAACGTTAGAAAACAAAAGATCTGGCTGCGGTAACGTTACTCCAGCCGGAACTGTTTTTACCCGACTGCCGAAGGAGGGTAATGTGTTTATCAGTCTATGTAAGTATGTATGTATGTATGTATGTATGTATGTTTGTTCCTATGTGGCGTTCCAGAGACCAAACGCGTTGGCCGATTTTAATGATTCGTACGTCAATCGATGCGTCTTAACCCTGCGAGTGTCATAGGCTACATTAAAATTGGATAATAGAAAAATGGTGGATATTAGGTGCCATATTGTGGGGGCCCAAATTTTTTTTTTCTTCCAAACCCATCGTGTGGGGTATCAAAATAAAGGGTTTTAAGAGGTGATTTCAAAAATATATAACACTTATATGTTTAAATGTATCTAATTCGAAAAAACTAACTAAAAAGTTATAAATAAAAAAACTTAATTAAAAAAATCAAAAAACCCGACTGCTTCAAAAGCGAACTAAAAAGTCGTAAACAAGGAAAAAATCATGCTGTGCAGGCGGAGGATACACCAGATTTTGGTCAGCCAGCCGGCGAATATGTATCCTCCGACTGCACAGCATGATTTTTTCCTTGTTTACGACTTTTTAGTTCGCTTTTGAAGCAGTCGGGTTTTTTGATTTTTTTAATTAAGTTTTTTATCAAATAATTAAGAAACTATAATCTTACCAAATTTAAAAATCTGCTTACCAATTACAGAAGCTGTATATCTAATTATCTATTGCACTTAGATGACGAGTTTCGACATTATCTGGCTGGAGGAACGCATTCCTTTACTTTGTGTAAATTAATTCATCACCACTGCTCTCAAAACGGTGAAGGAAAACATCGTGAGGAAATCGGCATGTCCTAGAACCAAAAATTCGAAGACATTGTGACATCCTCCAACCCGCACTGGGCCCGCGTGGTGGATTACGGCCCATTCCCTTTTACATAGAGGAGGCCTGTGTCCCAGCAGTGGGAACATTAATAGGCTGATGATGTGTGATGTGTGTGATGCTGTTTACCATCAGTAAAAGATTTATTTTTATTGATTGAATAACAAGAAATCTTTTGCTAGTAATATCTGGCATATACCTCCTGGAATCAATTTCACCATTGTATAATATTGGTTTAAGATGTAGCCCATCTAGTTTTTTTTTTTAATATTGACAATAACATCATCCTGCCCGTGTCCCATGTTACTTGGGGTTGGTACAACACGTTTTCTTCTACCATAACGTCTTGTCTCCCGTCACGTAATCATCCTTTTTTTTGGGTTCCGTACCCAAAGGGTAAAAACGGGACCCTATTACTAAGACTCCGCGGTCCGTCTGTCTGTCTGTCTGTCACCAGGCTGTATCTCATGAACCGTGATAGCTAGAAAGTTGAAATTTTCACAGATGATGTATTTCTGTTGTCGCTATAAGAACAAATATTAAAAACAGAATAAAATAAATATTTAAGTCCCATACAACAAACGTTTTTTTGCCATTTTTTGCGATAATGGTACAGAACTCTTCGTGCGCGAGTCCGACTAGCACTTGGCCGGTTTTTTTCATATCATTCCTCACACAGTCCATCCATCTTTTGTTTGGCCGTCCCGTCCCTCTCCACGGATCCACATTTATATTCATATCTCTTTTAGTAACATGCATTTCATGCCTCATCTCATGACCATATCACGACAAACGGTGTCAAACGGTGTCGGTGTTTTCTGTTACTGGTGCCACATTCAAACTGCCTCAAATATACTCATTTATCACTTTATCTATTCTTGTCACTCCAATCAAGTTTAAAAATGTTGTTTATTTACTTATTAATTATGTATTAGTTTATTTATTTCAGAAATTACACAAACTTAAAAAGCATCAAATAGTCCCACAGAATTCTAAACTTCAAAATGAAGGCTTCAACAACAGTGGCAACATAGATATTATAGGCATAGATGTTGGGAAAGATCCACCAATGCCGATGAAGGATGTCAGTCATCTCATGCCACATCTGATTGAGAAACCACAGCAGAACCTGCCAGTTATACCTGAAAGCAACCAGCCAATGTTGCCTTTTGAACAGAAGAATGTGAAGGATATATTTCACCAGTATCCGAAAGTGTTTGAAGTTCACGATTGTGCTATTTGTGGAGAGGGCTTTGAATATGTGACGGCTTTAGCCCAACATTACTTGCATCATCATAAGGACCATGAAACTGTTCAGACTAAAAGTTATGGGCTAACACAGTAGATATTCTAGTGGTGCTTGAACATTTATTGTAGAGCATGTTATATTTAAGTGTGTAGTATGTAAATAAAGTAGGAAAGAATAAGTTTAATAAACTTCATTTGTAGTAATGAATAGTATTCTATTTATTACATGGCCAAAAAGAACATTGATTTAAACATAGGATGTTATCGCAGTACATAACAGTTTTAATAACAAAATTATTCAGGAATAAATTATTTTTATTCAATGAAATGATGTTTTTCACTCACATGATCTAATAACTTGACTAAATAAACATTATCTATAACATTCAACGCACTGGGATCCAGGGTTCAAAGATGTCACCAATCTTCCTACGTTCTGAAAATATAAAAATTGATAGTCTGAGTCTAGTTGAATTTATTGAAGCATTGCATATTGTTGAATGTGTATGGGAAAAACAAACCTTACTACCATAAAAGCCTGATTATTTGTTGATAAGCCAAACAAGTGACAAAAACAGTTTCGTGGTAGTAAGAAAATTGTTTAAACATAAACAAACATACCTCCAGGATCAAAGTAAATATATGCAACCCTTTCAATATTATTTAAAGGTTGGAAGTTATTAGCTAATTTTAGTTTCACTTTTCATTCAAAATCAACTTACCTGGGATTGGGAAGTCCTCAGGGTGTAATTCAATGTAATGTCTGTACACAGCATCCTTCTCTGCTAAATAACTGTCACGTTGATTCTGTACATAAGTAAAGAGTGCAAAGAATCCGGCTGTTAAGAGCACATGTTTCTGAATCCCTGAAAGAAAAAAACAATAGCTGATAAATCTGTTTACCAACATATTTTATAACCCCAAATCTAGAACTATTTCTTTAATCTGTTCATTCCACAACGTTAGCCGAGTCTCGTTTCATCGTAAAGAACGTAGCAACTATTGTTATTAAGCTGATAATAAAATGTGGATGTTGTTTTCGCACTGTTATTGTTATGTAATTTAGACTTACCACTGAAGACGGGTCGTCTAGTATGGAAGTTGAGGAATATCCCCGAGCCTACTCCGAAAAAAGTTCCCATAACTCCCGGCCAGACTTTATTCAACAACGGCGTGTCTCTACCTTTTTCTCCTAAGCAAAGCAGTTCTTGGGCAGACAAATGTGAGTAGGGAGTCGGTGTATTCGCCATTTTTCTAGTAGAGATTATGGTAGAGAAAATCGAGAAAATGCAGCAAGCAGACTTGACGTGACGGCTGACTGGCTGACTGTCAGCCAGGCCAGTACTTGACAAATGTCAATGTCAACTGAAACAACTTACGACTGCCCCTTTTTCATGCCATCACAAAAAAAAAATGTAAATGGCAATCTCTATAGTTATATAGCGCTTATTAGAACTACAAGGTATTCAGGGCCCTAAATTCTGATTTGGGGTGGTGTAATAACAGATTGGGAGTTAAGCGCGTATTACTCTACACGATATTCAGGACCCTACAGTGTAATAAAGGGTGGTGTAATATCTGTTAGGGTCCCCAAAATAGTGACCGTAGATTTCAGGGACACGGTATTCAGGTACTCCTTGAATACCGTGTAGTGTAATAAGCGCCTAATAAATTGACGATTGGGCGACCGGAGCGTATCGGTCTCCCTAGCTCCCTGACTTTCTAACTACTGGCCACAGAGTATATTTTCTACTGGCACAGATAATATAATATACTGCGGGACACGTAAGTAAGTTGAACAAAAATGTATTATCGTTTTACTGAAATTAAACCATTTTAACCGAAATAAATCCCTTTTCTACGACTTATCAGTTTACATTATACAATTTGTCAACGGGATCATAAAGAAAAGACTAATTTCGGTTTAAATCATTTAATTTCGTTAAAACGATAATACATTTTGGTTCAACTTACGTGTCCCGCAGTATACTATCTTATATAGTTGACTTCAGTGCTGCCAATTTAGCGCTTTCAGCGCCAGATCTAGCGCTTTTATTGTTCAATAGCGCGTTCTAGCGCCTAGCGCTAAATCTAGCGCTTTTTGGAACTCTGTACTTTCATTAAAAAACAGAAACTGTGCAAACTATCAACTTCCCAACGACGTATTGAGGAAAATTTTATCCACAGATAAAAATAAATTCAAGTTCAAAACTGATCAAGACCAAAGTTATTTCGGCGAAAGAAGCAATTGTAGTAGAATCAGACGATGATGAATTAATTTAATCCTTTTTTTTTATTAAATAATCACACTAATACGTTACTACTTCATTTTATTATTACTAAACAAGTACTATAATTTATGTAACTCTTATATATGACATATTTTGATAAAATAAAAAATGCGTTTATACATTTCTAGTCTCGAATTTTGGGCGTTTTGTTTGAATTTGACCGATTTTTGGCGCGATTTTTTGACAGCGACCATTTAGCGCTTTTTTAAAGAGCTAAAAGCGCGTTTATGCTTAAACGAGTTGGCAGCACTGCAAAAGATCTATCTCTATGACATACGTAGTATCTCTAAGTAGTCTGTGCTCTATGACTATAACCTCATTGAAAATATTGTTGAGGTTATTTTGTTTACGATAGAGTATTGTATTTTGTAAATTATAAAAAATACTATTCTGTATCACCAAGAATAGCTGAGCCAACCAAGAAGAAAAGTAAATACTAAAATCTGCGAAAATGGTAAGTCTTGCCTGCTGCTTTACTTAGTATTTGTAAAAAATCGAGTTTATGTATGTTGTAAAAAATCAACAAGTTATCGTAATGTTACGTGGTTTTTATGAACACAATTACAATATTGTTTTAATTCTAGGGAAAACAAAAGAAAACCAGAAAAATTGTGGAACGGAAATTCGCTAAAATGAAAAAACTCATTAGTCTTAGTGATAGCAGGATTAAACCTACAGAAAGAATTGAACCAAAGAAGAAGAAAATTGATCCACATGAGCTTAAAGTACGTGAAGCACCGCAAGCTAGCTCAGCATTGTTTTTTCAATATAACACGCAGCTGGGCCCACCTTACCATATTCTAGTTGATACTAATTTTATAAACTTCTCAATCAAAAACAAATTAGACATTGTACAGAGTATGATGGACTGTTTATATGCCAAATGTATTCCATATATAACTGATTGTGTATTGGCTGAGTTAGAGAAGCTTGGGCGAAAATACCGTGTAGCTTTAAGAATTATTAAAGATCCTCGCTTTGAAAGGATAACTTGTTTACACAAAGGAACATATGCTGATGACTGTATTGTACAAAGGGTGACACAACACAAGTGTTACATAGTGGCTACTAATGACAAGGATTTGAAAAGGAGAATAAGGAAAATACCAGGTGTTCCTATTATGTTTGTTGCTGAACACAAATACACAATTGAGAGAATGCCAGATGCTTATGGAGCACCCAAAGGTGCTATTTAGTTTTAAGATAATTTAAATTAAAGTACATTTTTTAGACAATTCCTTGTTTAATTTTATTCTTACTATACATTATTTTAATAATACATCCTATTTAGGTACAGTTATTCTATATCATGGCGGTTTGGTCCTAATCATGTGTGTAGATGCACATTGTTTGTGCTTAGGGGTTACTGAGCCTTTGTTCACATGCTTACATGACTTGAGACTAACCCGCTGTTGTGAGATAGAACTGTAAAAAAAAGTATACTCTATTCTGTACTAAATCAGCTATTATAACTTAAGTATATGGTATTTTATTGAAATTATTACTGTTACAGACTCTTTAGTGTGCTTCATAGACATGTTTTCATAAAGAGTACTTTTCTATATAGTGACAGTTTACGTTTTTCTTTTTGTGATTCTTCTCTCTTCTCTCTATTCGTCCTGTACGATATAAATAAAATAACGTGATGTTTACTACACAAAGCCTTTATTTTATTGGCGACGAGGTAAATTGTGTTATTCAATAAACACCATGAACGCGGAACAATTCGCGGCGTTCCTTACCGCGCAACAAGAACAACAGAAGGTACTAACAGTCCAACTACAGCAGCTCGTACAACAGCAACAACACCAGGGAAGCCCTTCAACATGCGACAGCGCCAAGAACAACGATAGTAACGAAGCACCCTCAACATCCAAACAAAACATTGTAAAACACTTCAAATGCGACAAGTTTAACCCAGAAACAAACTCTGCTGAAAATTTTATCGATCTGTTTGAAGCGACATGCCGAATATGGGGCGAAGAAACTGTTAGTATTCAAAAAGATCTACTCATAAATTGCATAACACCTGAAATATACCACGAGCTGAAGGTAGCTTTAATTCCTGACTTTGACACAGCAACATACGACGATTTAAAGATGAAACTATTTGATTTATTTAGAACAAAGAAAACACGATACAAAGCTTTAATAGATTTTTGGAACTCCACGAGAGAAACGGACGAAACTATGGAACGTTATGCTAATAGACTAAAAGACCTCTCAAGGGACTGTGGCTACGAAGGGACTATGCTTGAGAGACAGCTCCGTGATCGTTTCGCGACCGGTTTGAACCATTCACAGCTAGAGGTAGATTTAAAGCAAAGATGGCCTGAACTACGCGAAGTAACAGAAGGTGGCAAAACGAGAGAAATAACATTCGCAGAAATATTTTCAGTTGCCCAGTCACGCGAAATTGCAGAGAACGACAACAGTGCTTTGAATGAAAAGCAAACTGAATACGTTAATAGGATACGCCAAAAGATTCAAGGTAGACGCACTAATACGACGACTAACGAAACAGGCAGGAAGTTGCGACCAGACCAATGCCGACGATGCGGAAAGCGTGATAGTCATAACTATCACGATTGCTCCGCTAAAGAGCACCCGTGTAAAGCATGTGGAAACACAGGACACTACGAAAGCGTATGCATCAAATCAGGTAGAGCATATTTGACGTCACAACCCAAACGCACCCTCCAACGCAAGGACAATACCGATAAACACAATAAAACACAGAAGATCAACAATCGAACAGACGAATCAGAGACCTCATCAATGACAACAGCACACTACGACTCCTCAACGGAAGAAAGTGATAGCGAGTACAACCCTGTACACAGTATTACTAAGAAGACAGCCCGGTGCAAAAAAATTGACGTGACCATTAATGGGGTAAAATGCACGATGGACTGGGACCCAGGATCAATCTACTCTATAATTTCCACTAAAATGTGGAAAAAGATTGGAGCCCCGGTGTTAATGAAGGGACCGAAACTCCAAGCTTATTGCAATTTCAAGCTCAAACCGAGAGGTATAGCTGACGTAACAGTTGAAGTAGACAAAGTACAGAAAATTTTACCTGTTGTAGTTATGGACAAAGCAGATCCTATACTTTTTGGGTTGCAATGGAGCGAAATGTATAACATGACATTTCCCAAGCCTGTCTACTCCATCAAACGTACTAAAGAGACGTCACTGGACGTCGTGCTAGGTACCAACACCGACCTTTTTAACAACAAATTAGGGAAGGTCAAGGACTACCAAGTTAATATCCACATCAAACCTGGCAGTAAAGCAAAGCATCTACCGGCACGCCCCATCAAGTTCAGCTTGCGCAAAAACGTAGAAATAGAACTAGAACGGCTTCTGTGTGAGGGGATAATAACAGAAGTGGACCCCAATTTAACACCTGTAGAATGGGCTACACCCACAGTCAATGTCTTGAAACCAACTGGCCAAGTACGAATATGTGGCGATTATCGAACGACTATCAACCCAATACTTATCAAACATACGCACCCAGTACCACTTTTTGATCAGTTAAGGCAACGCTTGGCACATGGTGAAAAATACTCAAAGATTGACCTTAAGGACGCTTATCTACAGTTTGAAATAGCCCCGGAATCTAAAAAGTACCTAACGATATCAACCCACAAAGGTTACTTTGTCTACAACAGAATGCCCTTTGGTATTGCGACGGCACCTTCAATTTTTCAACATTTCCTTGATAAACTACTGGATGGTATACCAAACGTCGCTGTATTTTTTGATGACATTGCCATTACCGGAATGAATGACAAGGAACACATCCAGACCCTTTCTATGGTTTTCAACAAATTGAAGCAAGCCGGACTCAAAGTCAATCTAAAAAAATGCACTTTCCTACAACCAGAAATCGAATATTTGGGACATATTTTGGATAAAAATGGAGTACGTCCAACAAAATCCAAAATTGAAGCAATTTCAAACGCACCACCACCCACAAACACCAGAGAACTGAGAGCGTTTTTAGGACTCGTAAACTTCTACGAGCGATTTATTCCACATCTGCACAGTGAATGCGCCGATTTACATGAGTTAACGGGTAGTCGCCGAAAATGGAAATGGACTGAGCACGAAAACGAAATATTTCATAAGACCAAGAAATTAATAACACGATCTAAGTCACTTATGGCGTTTGACGAACACCAGCCTCTTTTCCTTTCCTGCGACGCCTCTGAAAAAGGAGTAGGAGCAGTGTTATACCACAAGGATAAGAACAACATCGAAAAACCTATTGCGTTTGGCTCAAGGAAACTGAAGCCTGCTGAAATTAAATACTCTGTTATAGACCGTGAGGCATTAGCAATATTTTATGGCATTCAAAAATTTGACCAGTATCTCAGAGGCACAAAATTTACGCTTGTAACAGACCACAAACCGCTGATTCACATATTGGGCCCTCAACGAAATCTTCCAAAAATTGCCAACAATAGACTTGTGAGATGGGCACTCGTCATTGGAAATTATGATTACGACATCATTTATAGAAAAGGTGAACATAACATCATCGCTGACTACCTCTCCAGAATGCCAAATGGCCAGGAAGAACCGAATGTTCCTGAGGTAGCAATATGCAAAATCACAGAGTTGTTACAACATAATAAAATGGATGATTTGGCCTTAAGTGAAGAGCGTATCAGAGAAGAAACTATACACGATACCATACTTAAGCAAGTCCTACAATTGATTAAAACTGACTGGTGTGATTGCACACAGGCTGACCTGAAACCATATCTCAGAAAACGCAACGAATTATCTATAGAGAACAAAGTCATCATGTGGCAAGGTAGAGTTGTTATACCGAGTAAATTAAGACTTACAGTACTACGATATTTGCATATTGGTCATCCTGGAACTTCTGCAATGAGGGCGCTTGCACGCTTCTATGTATGGTGGCCAACACTCGAAGAAGACATTGACAATTTTGTGAAAAAATGCCAGAAATGCCAGGAAAATCGACCCAACAACCCAGAACTCCCAGTATACTCTTGGTCGATCCCAGAGAAGGTTTGGGAAAGAGTCCACGTTGATTTTGCCGGACCTTTCGAGGGAAAGTATTGGCTAGTATTATCAGATGCATTATCGAAATGGATAGAGGTTAAACCGATGTCAAAGATAACCACCAAAACATTGTGCGAGAAATTAGATGGCATTTTTACAACTTTCGGATTACCTCAAATTATAGTGTCTGACAATGGACCTCAGTTCACTTCCAAAGAATTCCGAACATATTGCAAGTCGCAGGGTATAGTGCACATGACAGCTTCACCATACCATCCAAGAACAAATGGGTTGGCTGAGCGCCTAGTGCGAACCTTTAAAACAAGAATGTCCGCAAGTGAAGCAGACCGACTTAACCCAAAGCGAAGATTGCAAAACTTCCTGTTTTCCTATCGGAATACACCACATACTACCACAGGCAAGTCACCAGCCCAAATGATGTTCGGCAGACAACTAAATTGCTTACTGGATAATGTGCGACCAAATATGAGAAGGTTATTGCGCTATAAAAATCTACAAGCCAATATCGAGTCGGAACAAAAGACCCCGATTTTCCAGAATGGGGAAGAAGTGTACATCCGCACTAAACTGGAAAATAAATGGAAACCAGCTGTAATAGAGGAAAGGAAACACCGGTATTCTTATGTCGTGAGAACTCCAGAAGGAGTCTTAAAGCGCAGACACGCGGATCACATACGGCCCCAGGGGATTGTGGCTCAGTCACTAATCAATAAACGAGATATTGAGATGAAACCATCGGCCCCTGCTGGTTCAACAATTTATACACCACATGAACTACTACCACGTGCCAGTTCAACTCCAATCAGTGAAGCCGCTTCCGGCCCACCGCTATCACTTGAGCAGACACCGGTGTTGAGGCGCAGTAAGAGGACCGTACGTCCACCACACCGCCTCATAGAGCAAATGTCTTAAGGCCGGGAGGAATGTTACAGACTCTTTAGTGTGCTTCATAGACATGTTTTCATAAAGAGTACTTTTCTATATAGTGACAGTTTACGTTTTTCTTTTTGTGATTCTTCTCTCTTCTAATTATTCGTCCTGTACGATATAAATAAAATAACGTGATGTTTACTACACAAAGCCTTTATTTTAATTACATCACAATAAAATTATTGTATAAGCCACTGGGTTTCACACAATACTAGAGTTAACAAAAAAAGAGGTGGTAGTCTTATTTTGGGCCATAGAAATAGACAAGTTTTGGATTGTTTGCCAATAAACAAATTGTATAAATCGGAAGCTTTCGAAATATGTTGTACTAAGGACATTGACACCGGGCTATACATATGCTGCTGTTATCGAAGCCCAGATGAAAAGAACTTCAAAATATTCATGGAAAAATTTGAATTTATGTTGGAATATTTTTTTAATAAGAAGTGTATCATTTGTGGTGATTTTAACATCGATCTTCTCTGTGAAAATAAAAAGCATACAGAGTTTGTTAGTCTTTTACGATGCTTTAATTTTAAACCCCTAATTCAAACGGCCACTTTTACTCGAAATCTGTCATCTTCTTGTATCGATAATTTAATCACCAACTTAGATGACTCGTCCATTCAGAAAGTTTCCGTAGACCACAATGGCTTAGCAGATGGACATGCAGGGCTTTTTTGTGAACTAAAACTTCATATGGTTATGGGAAAAAAAGGAAACAATAACCAAAAGATTATTATTGAAAAGCGAATGCTCACAAAAAATAACCATGAGACGTTTAGAAAAAAACTGCTGGGTATTGACTGGTCTTCTGTGGGAATTAACTCCTTTTTAAAGAAATTTCACGATGCATTTCAGTGTAGCTTCAGGAAGCAAAAAAAACGCATACTATTAAATAATAATGGAATAAAATGGACCACAAAAGGTATAAAGGTGTCGAGTAAAATGAAGAGATTGTTGTGTGTAAATAGTGGGAGTTGTCATAATACCATACAAACTTATAAGAAAAACTACATTAGATTATTCAGGAAAGTTGTGAAAGGAGCAAAAAGAATTGCTGTGAGAGGACAAATACAGGCAGCAAAAAATAAAAGCAAGGAAATCTGGCAAGTAGTAAATCGCCATAGGAACAAAGATAAACAAAAAAATACAAAAAACCTTTTCTTAAAAATGGATGATAAAATTATTGATGACCCTAGGAAAGTTGCAAATTTATTCACTGAACATTTTAATAATTATGACCATAACTTAGATATTACGGATGAAAATAATTCATTTTTCTATTTAAAAAATTCTACCGACAGGGTGAATAGTGAAATGTGTTTGACGTAGTGAAATGTGTTTGACGTCTGTGACTCCGGCAGAAATAGTAAAAATTGTAGGGTCAATGGCAAATAAAACTTCTAGTGGGTATGATGATTTGCCAATAAGTGTTGTAAAACAACATATCAAGATTCTTGCGTTACCGTTGTCCGATTTTTTCAATAAATGTTTTGATGCTGGTATTTTTCCTGAACAACTAAAGATAGCGAAAGTTATTCCCTTACATAAAAAAGGTTCACAGATGGATACAAAAAATTATCGGCCTATTTCAGTTTTACCGACCCTCTCAAAAATCTTTGAAAAATTGATAAAAATTCGTTTTAGTTTCTCATCTCAGTATAAATAAAGTTATAAATAGTAGACAATTCGGTTATCAAAAGGGTGTTGGAACTGCGGAAGCTATTAGCACTTTAGTTAACGATGTGGTTGATAAATTAAATCAAAAATTAAGGGTAGCCGGAATCTTCTTGGATTTGAGTTCAGCATTTGATACGGTAAATCATACTTTATTGCTTGCTAAAATGGAACATTATGGTGTAAGAGGACAGGTTCTAGAGCTTTTTCGGTCTTACTTAAATAATAGGAAAATGTACGTAGAGGTTAAAAACATGAATGAGAATAATGTTCAAGTACTGCACCATTCAAACTTACGAAGGGTATTGATAGGTGTCCCACAGGGTTCAATACTAGGTCCAATCCTATTTCTAATATTCACGAACGATTTACTTAACCAAGCAACAAAAATAAATCCAAATATGAAAATAATAGCATTTGCTGATGATACTAATGCTATTGTTAGCGAAGATACTGCGAACTCATTGAGCAACACTGTAAACAGGGCTCTTGAATCTTTTCAATTATGGTTTATGGCTAATAAATTAACCATAAACACTAAAAAAACAAACATTATATTGTTTAAATCTACATCACGCAGTAGTGATAGTTTAGATATAATGTTAAACGGAGATAAAATAGATGTTGTAGACTCAGTAAAATTTTTGGGAGTTCATGTTGATTCGTTATTAAATTGGAAATATGAACTAAAAGCCATAGATGGATCAATATCATCAGCATGTTATGCGCTTAGGAGCCTACGAGATGAACTTGGTGTGAATATTTTAAAATCAGTTTACTATGCATTGGTGGAGTCAAGATTGAGATATAGTATTCAACTATGGGGAAATGGCTACAGGTATAACTCTGATAGGGCATTTGTACTGCAAAAAAGGGCGATCAGAACAATAGTTCGCATTCCCCAAGTCGAGTCCTGTCGGGAATATTTCAAAAAGCTTTTCATTCTTACGGTACCAAGCCTTTACATATTAACAGTCTTGACCAGCCTGGCAAAGCACATAAGTGAATATGAAACGAGGGAAGAAAGACACCATAGGGAAACCACACGGAACCAATACTTGAAGCTTGGAATTAGTTCCAAACTGAACATTGTGAGACATTCTGTTAAATATCAAGCGGTGAAACTATTTAACTGCTTGCCTAAGGATCTGAGATGTCTATTATATAAAACCACCTTGTTTAAAAAGAGGCTTAGGGAGTTTCTATTGGAAAAATGTTTTTATTCCGTAAATGAACTTATGACTAATATTACTTAGGTACTGAGTAGATTGCGTGAATTTTCTAATGACATGTTTTTGACTACTTAAATTATTTTGTTTAGGACATTTTCAGATTATTTATTGTTTTTTTTTATGATATGTATTATATTAATTTCTTTGACGTTAGATTATCAATTGAAATTTTAAATTGAATTTGAAGACATTTATTTGGCTTTTATTTTAATTAATTTGGCTATGACATTTTTAGATTATATATTGACATTTTATTCGATTATTAAATTATTTTTTTGTTATTTTTAGATTACCTAGTGACTTTATTATTATTATTATTATTTGTTATGACAGTACTAGATTATTTAATTAAATTACTTGACATTTTTACATTATTTATTTGAATGGCTATGACATGTATTAGATCATTTTAATTAATTTTAGTTGTGATATTTTTGGACAATTTGTTGAAGTGCAGGTATCGGATGAGTTTTAATTACTGTGGTTTTTGAGATTTTTAGATTATATTTTTATAGTCATTTTTGAGACATTTTGGATTTAAATTATTTTTGTTATGACATTTTATGGTTGTTTTTGTTTTTTTTTACGATATTTATTGGATTGTTGAATGAATTTGTTTGACATTTTTAGATTCTTTATTGAAATGGGTACATTTATTAGATTATTTCAGTTATCATGTATCGGATGTGTGTTTATTTTGGTTTATTTATTGAAATGGCTATGACATTTATTAGATTATTTTAATTATCATGTATCGGATTTGTTTATGTTGATGTATCGGATTGGGTTGATTGTTGTGGTTTCGACATTTTTTGATTATTATGATTATGAAGTTTGCTATGACATTTTTGAAGTATTTATTATTTTTGTTGACATGTATTAGATTTTATTGGATTGAAAGAATAAAGTAATCAATTTTTGTAAATGACATGTCTAGATTATTAAGATTGTTATTCTGTATTATTTTATATTTTATTTTATAATTTTATGTACTTAAATTTAATTAATCTTATAAACGTAATGGTGATACTATGTAGGTACTTAGTTAAAATTGATTTTGGCTTGGTTGATATATTTTTTTTGTGAACATTCAGACACAGTTTAAATTGTTATTGAATAAATGAAATGAAAATGAAATGAAATGGTTACTGCAAACATAGCACATAGATGCACATAGTTTTAATTATAAAACCAGTGAGATTGCAAACTGGATTTGGCATTTATTGAATTTGAATGGAAATTGAAGACTGGACATCTGATGGATGCGAGATGCACAGTACTGATCAGTGTGACCATTCTTGGGGGAGGCCTATGTCCATCAGTGGAAATATTTCGGTTAAAATAATGATGATGAACTTGAAATGATTTGTTCACAATATATAGAGATTTTTTTCTATCCTTGCAAGATATAGTTACGATGATTGCAATAATCCAGTGAGGCAGTGACATTTACACAATACATAGCAGAAAGGGTGAGGCATTGTCCTAATGCAACATGATGGTAGCTGGCATAAATCACTTCCATTAGAAGGCGCCAGGTGTGCTACTGCCTTGGAAAAGTATTGAGAGCAAAAGAAAGTAAATTTAGAATCAATGATACTTTTTCAGTTTTATTTATTTAACCCTCTTACTAATAAACGCGGAATAAAGTTATACCAGGTATAACTAAGGTATACCCATACATTTTCATAGGTTTATACCTGGTATAACTTTATTCTGCGTTTATTTGTAAGAGGGTTAGACTTCATGCACAAAAGGTACAAAGGCGGACTTAACGCCTAAGGCATTCTCTACCAGTCAACCAAGGGTACAAGTTCTTGCAATAATTTTATTATAATTTATGATAATAATAATAATTTATGTATGAATGTAAAATGCTTGTGTTATGGTGAATATAAAGTCACAGTCTATTTATTTTCACTAGATTGTATACAGTAAACGTTTAATTAATACAATAGAAGCATACATAGTCTTATTATTACACCTTCACAAATGGATTAATAGTTCACATTGTTCACAGAGCCCTAAAGGCTTTGCACACTATGTAATACTAGATGGTAGTGTTGTGTGCGCTAGGAGATCCAACAACATCAATTATTTCACCAGCTGGCTTGGTTTCATTGTCATTCACCATGTTGCATATTGATGGTGGAATGGTGAGAGTCTGAAACGTAGATTTTAAAGTTAATAAACATCCTGTAACAAAGATTTTTTACATAAGTTCTCTTGAGAAACATCAATCAATATCCCTAGCCTTTTCCCAACTATGTTGGGGTCGGCTTCCAGTCTAACCGGATTCAGCTGAGTACCAGTGTTTTACATAGAACGACTGCCTATCTGACCTCCACAACCCAGTAAGTGGGTAACACGGTACCCCTTGGCAAGAGTGGTGTCAGATCTCAAGCTTCTGACTACTCGTAACGACTGTCAAAGATCTTCAAATGACAGCCGGGACCAAAGGCTTAACGTGCTTTCCGAGGCACGGAGGAAACTCGGTATGTTGAAAATGGTCACCCATCCACGAACCGACCTCGTCAAGCGTTGCTTAACTTTGATGATCGACCCGTGCGGCTGTTATTATTTAGCCACGAGCTCCTCTCTCCTGCTCTTGAGATACATCACATGACTAAATTCTTCGTTTTTCATATCACTGACAGTCATAATATTTCTGTCTCCATAATTTAAAGCTCCAGTAATTGATACTTGGAAAAAGCAATTAAGTCTACCGATATAATTTACTAAGTAAACCACAAAATGTAATGACAATATACACACCTTCCCAGGGTTGAGAGCCTCATACTGGTGTCTCAGAGCTTGCAACTCAAATTCACACGAGGCTAGGGCATTCTTCAAGTCCAGTGCTAGGGCCAGATCGGAACGCAGCTCGTTGAAATGTTTGCAGATTGCCTCAGTTGGCGTCGGAGCGATATCTGTAAATCAAGAGATATGTTTAGTATTTTTATTTTATGACTTTTATCCAACAGAATTCCGTAAACTTCACGCACCAGGTGCACCAGGTCATCGGTGCACCTAGTGGGAGGCCTTCCAACGCAATGTCTTCCAGTTCGCGGTCATCACTCCAGAACTTTACGACCCCATCAACCATCCGTTCTGCAAGCAAAGTGTCCTACCCACTGCCATAAGTTTCGCAATTCTTCGGACTATGATGGTAACTTTGGTAACCTGCGGATATCCTGATTTCTGATGCGATTAAGCAAGGAAACTGAGCATAGCCCTCTCCATTACCCATTCGCTACATTAATATTGCCATAATTTTTACTCAAGAAACTGTTCCTTTAATATTTAGGCCTAAGAAAATTTAAAAGCATAAAATATAATTTTTCAGCTAAAATGAACATCTTAGCATACTCTTATCAATTTTTTCTGATATAAAATTAAACATACCAATATTCATAAGTCTCAGCTCCTGTTCAATGGCCTTGGTCTTCCTCTGTCCTACTCCGGGAGGCAGCTTCATACGTTGTGAACGCAACCAAACACCAGTGCCACGAGCTTCGGGGAACTTGATACCGGACCATTCTACAGTCTGTAATATCACAAATATTTTATGACGTAACTGAAATACATTTTCTACAGACACAGTATGTACAGTAACTTTGAAATTAACTATCACAGTGTTTCGGTTCCATTAGTGAGGATAATATATTGGGCAGACAACCTTGCTGACTGGCACAGTCTTATCTATTCTCTAATGGATTGTCAGTACAACCCTTATGAGAACAGTCAAGCTGTGGTCTTCTTCTTTTTCGTGACGATGATTCCTTCACTAAATTTTCTTCGACCAGTATTCAGCCACGTCGATAGCCTTAGCGCTGGCCTCACAAAGGTCTTGCATGGTGCACGTGTTTTTACATAAGGAGCAGGACTGGAGGTGGGGCATCGTCTGTGGGGTGGTTCTGCACCCCACAGACTGTCTGTGGGGTGGTTCACACTGTGGCTGATTGGAGTACCCCCATCTGACTAAGTTATGTCTACAGCGGCCCACTTGGCTTCGTAACCGGTTTAGGGATTTCCAGGGCCATGGCTGTTTTGGTCCGCTGGGAGCTTTTCTGCAAGCTCAACATAGTCAGCTGGAGGCGGGTATTTGAGGAGCCACAGTTTCTTAAGGGCTAGGGCGCTAGGGCTTATGTCTTTAATTATTTTAGCTGACATAAGGAAGCTCTTCCGACTCTTCAAACGTCGTCTCTTTGGTTGCTCTATGTTGTACATTAAGTGTCGGTTGTCGGTGTCCTAACAACTGATGTATGAGCATTTTTGAAAGAAAGAGTAACATTTTTGAGATTTCAAGAGGCCCTAAATATTGTCTTTGTATTTTTTTTTTATCCTTTTTGTTTTGTGTCAATAACTCACCATCATCTTGATACTATTGTGTATCATGGCTTAACTGTGTGATGTGTCAAAATCGGATTAGAACAATGGTAATTTCTATTGTGTCTGGAAATGGACAGTTGAAGGTCTACGAAATGTATCCTATCTTTTCAAGAATATTTTATTTAAAATTGTAGTACTTACAACACTTTCCACAGCTCGTACAGGTCTTTGTTGAGCAGTGAGTTTCTTCTTATGCAGTTTCCGGTCATGGCGCCTAGCTATACTAGAAGCTGTGTTCGACGGTGTACTAGTACCCTCATTGTTATTATTAACTTGGCTTATAGGAGGCAAGTTGCCACTGTCTGCTCTAGATATCAGTTTCTGCAAGTCCTGGGTCTTCCTTTCTCTTTCACGCTTTCTGGCTTCTATCTTCTTCAATTCAGCTAGCAGCATTTGTTCTTCATCAATCTGAAAAGGGCAATAATTAATCCAACCGCCTGAAAAGGCATGACATAATGAAGCTGCATCACAGATGGTAGCCATGTTGCATTGAAGAGTAGCTGTCCTCACTGGAGGCAGCACTCTACAAGGTAACGACCTGAGAACACATCTGATTATAGTATACTAGCGACCCGCCCCAGCTTCGTCCGTGACAAATTATACACAAAAACCTTCCTTGTTTCGCATGAAAAACTGTTCAGTAGTTTTTGAGTTTATCGCGTACAGACGCGGCGGGGAACTTTATAATATGTAGTGATAAAGACTGATGGCAGACCAAGAAAAAAGAAAAAAAAACTGTAACATATTTGTTTTATAATTTAGCAATCCTCAAGGCTTTTATTTAAGCCCAGTCGCTATTTTTATCCCTTTGCTTTCTGTGGAAGAAATTTTTCTTTTTCTAAAATGGATTTAAGATAAAGAAATTTTTATTTAAAGTTATCTACCCTATGCTGTAATAGTTGGTTAGCGTGAATAATTTTTCAGTATTTACCTGTTCTTGTGTCCTATCAAATAGTCTCCTAAGTTGTTCCTTCCTCTTCTTCTCATGTTCAGCATCATAATGATAAATGCGTTTCTCACCGTTCACCATTGTCACAGTATTGGACCAAGGATTTGTTTTGACCTGGAAAATAATTATTATTAAAACTATATTAAACATAATATAACTGGGGAAATGTGGATGGACTACAGGTTCACCTCTGCCCACCTCTTTTGGGAAGACAGTTGTGATTGTACGTTATAATAAACACAAAACAATTCTGTGCGTTGGTTCGCCTAAGATCAAGAGAACTACATAATAACAGATGGTCACGGGCAACAGACTGTACAGTCAAAATGGCTTTGCCAAATGTACACCCACGTCTCACTAAAAAAACTGCTCAGCCTGGGTAGAAATAACCTAAAATAATTATAGGGATAATAACGGGCCACACCCTTCTTATCAAACATCTATTCAACATAGGCACCACGGACATGCGAGGCTGTGGCATCTCAATGCATAGAAATCCTCGGAACAGTGACGTCGCTCCGTGAAGCCTGTGAAGCTCCCAGGAAGCTTCAGTGCTTTTGTACGGAGCTAGGCTGGCTATGTTAGCCAGTGCCCACACTACCACTAAACATAAAGTAAAGTAATATAATATTAGTTCCGTGTCCCGCAAAACAAAGGATTATAATTATGCATTTTATTGTTTTATCATATAAAATACAACTTACAAGTTTAGTTAGTGGGTTCGAACCCAGGCAAGCAGTTTACATTGTTAATTATTTCAACTCCACCCCTAAGACGACCCACTGACCTTAGGAGTTGGGAGTATACGCTTAGGGGCACTATGAGAACAAAGAAAACCAAAATAATATTTTTGGTAATAAAAAAATGTTTTGGACTTATTTTCTTTCTACGGAAATTGCCCAAATTTATTGCAGTACCGGGTTGACCTTGACAATAACAATCATTTAAGTTCTGAGAAGCATAGCCCTACGACGCACTGTTTCCGAATTATGGGCCTCCGAATTTTATTTTATTTTGCATAAATGCTTTATATTTCCAAAATGATAGCTCGGATGACAATCTTTACAGGAAATAAATTGTTGCTCTAATCGATAACCATGAGATGATCTAAAAAAACAAGTGAATAATAGAAAATAAATGAAAATTGAAATATTTTTAAGTGTTGGTCGAGCAAGTCCTCGCACTATAGTGGCTAACTCCAACATGTAAAAGAGGGTCCATCTATCCAATCTTATTCTAATATGATTAAGAGGCCCGCAAAACAAAGGACCATAATTATGTATTTTATCATTTAAAATACAAACGACAAACATACTTTGCTCAATGTAGCACAGATTCCATAGTAGCGTTCTTTCAAGTCTTCCACACTTCGGTCCCTGAAAGCAGCTCTGTCCCACCGATCGTGTATCACAATGAAGCGCAGATCAAATCTTTGGCACAGGTCCATGAGGTGATCAGTTTCAGCTTGACTCCAGTCTTCCGATTTCAAATACTGATTGTACTCTGATTCAGAGTATGACGGGATTGACACTTGCTGAAAAGGAAAATAATGACTTTATTGTTATGTATTTCTGGCAAATAAACATTTGATTATTTATTAAGATTAAAGCTATTTTTTACCATTTTTTAATTCTTATGTAGGTAGTCAGTAGTAGAATTTAAAGTTCAGTGTATAAATTATCACATTAAAACTTCATCACAATTTTTCTTAATAAACCTTATGTTGAAAAGAAAAAAAAATTGACAGGTAGGTAGGCACATTATAATAGAAGTATACTACCTTATTAAACTGTGCAAATGGATACTCCTTGGCCTCTTCAGCAGCTCGTTTCCAGTGGTGAAAGACAGCATTGTCGGTGCGTGCAGGGTTTGTGAATGGTGCCCATACCCATTTTCTCACTTTTCTCATGCCAAGCTTGGCTTTAGTTTGTTTATAGGCTTTCCCTGATAAAATAACAGATAAAGCCTAATAAGTTCCTGTTGTTTATAATAAATGTATCATAACTTAATTAGTGCATTTAAAGTTTTTGTTTTCAAAGATACCTAGTTGTAAGACATGATAATAGTATATACAATCAATAATGTAAATGATATGAAGGAAACACTTTTTAGTTAATGAACTCACCTGTATCAGTGGGTAACAACGGTGGTAGATCTTTGTTGTCATTGTACAGCAATGCAAATACCTCCCTATGCATACCCTCAGGCCGCTTCACAGCTTTAGCAGTCACATACTTCTTTTTCACTTTGTCTCCATGTATGATACTATCTCTACTGATCTCAGAAGCTGGTTGCTCTAACTCCAATATATCAAGTATATCAGCCATTTTTACTAACTTTACTTTACTTTATGCTTTTGGCACTTTTTTTTACAAATAAGTCACACTTATTTCGTAAATACGGATATACTAATTGTTGTAAGTATTTTATAAGTCAATAATATCCATAGCGACTGAATATTTACAATTACATTTAATGAATAAAACAAAAATAATTATAGCTTTTATCCTTTTTCTGTTTGACAGCAAGCCAATACTCCAGACTCCAGTCCAGACCGCAGGCCAAATAAAATGACATTGACATGCATGACACCGTCAAAAGATTTTTTTTTGTTGTTCATCCTTGTCGGGCAGGCTAAGGTCTTGGACCATACCGCCTCGTCTCAGTGCAATTTTATCATTCTATAGCAGGGGTTCCTAAACTTATTTTGTCTACGGGCAGTAGACAAAATAAGTTTGAGAATAAGAGGAGGGGATGCCCGCCACACGTATCCAGAACCTCGCTAATATCTACCAGCTTCTTGGCCCTGATATATATGATGGCACCGATCACGGAGCTCTTCCTAAAGTACCTACCCTCAGCCTCGAATAAATAGGAGTATTAACAGAATTTTGTATCTCTTTTGTTCCTTTAGAAAGATAGGTTTTACTTTTTGTTTTTTGACTATGTTTATTTTTCATGAAATCTGTACTACTAGAACAAACGCTCTCACACTTACTCACATCACACTCACATACATAACACTTAAAACCATTTATAAATGGATACTACCGCCCACTAACATCTACTTCAAACTCATACGCAGCTCTAAGGACAGAAGAAAAACATTGATTAAATATTATGTTCAAATGATCACAATCCTTTTGCAGTATAATAAAATAATAAGTGACAATTTTAACCATACTCCACCCTCTATTAAATTGCTTTCTTTGCCGTGCATAACTTAGAAGTGTTAGACAGTATTGATGAAAGTCTTCGCATAGATTGTCACTTGCTCGATAATCTCGAATCATGTTAAGAACACCTAAACTGCGATTACAACTTCAAGATACTAACGCTTAACATTAGAAGTGCACAATGTAACTTTGACAGTTTCTTGATAGTGCTGAAACGTTTAAATATTCAATACGATCTTATTGTACTTACCGAGTGCTGGCTACACGATTCTTCTGTTTGTTGTGTGTGTTTCTTTCTTTTCTGCTTTCTTCTGTTATCAGACAAATAGAAGGCTACAACGTTTTTTACACGACCCACCATAAAAACAGGGCAAGCGGAGTATTAATTTATGTTCGTGACTCCTTTTCTGCATCGGTGACGGAACCCGACATAGAAGATGCAGACTGCTTACTGGTAAGCATAAACAGTTTTATACAAATTCTTGGCATATACCGATCTCCATCCTCTGCTAATTTGGATAAGTTCTTGGTCTCTCTCGACTCTAATCTGTGTAAACTTAAAGAAAATTCCAGACTTATACTACTTGGTGACCTGAATATAGATATTCTGTCGGAAAATCCAAACACTGATAACGTAGCGTATCAATGTCTGATGGCACAACATGGCTTACTTCCCGCCATTTCAAAACCTACCAGAGGAAACAGCTGTTTGGACCACATTTTTGTAAGAAGTAAAGATTCACTGGTGGGGGTGGTTGCTAAATGTGCGGTAACGGACCATGATATTGCTATGGTGGGGCTCAAATTGACAAACGAAAAACCAAGCAAGAAGAAAAGGATTAGCATAAAGACTGATTTTGAAGCTGTGTCTGCTGATCTGAAGAGGGCTGACTGGAGAATCGTCACCTGCAAAAGTGACGTAAACGAGGCGTTGGAATGCTTTAATAGTGTTATCAGTTCTGTAGTAAACTCGCACACACACTTAATCAAGAGTAGCCGCTCGAAATACAATTTAAAGCCTTGGATTACTCCCGGTTTGATGAGATGTATGCGGCACAGAGATAGTTTGCACCGACAGGTAAATCTGGACCCTGAAAATGATACTCTTAAACTTTCGTACACTAGATACAGAAACTTTTTTATAGGAATTCTACGGAAAGCGAAAAAAAACTACGAAAGTAAAGCTCTAGAAGAAAACAGTAGAAATACCAAGAAACTGTGGACAACAATAAAAGATATATGCGACATGCGGCAGAAAAGAAATGACTCGGCCGAACTACTCAAAGCCAAAAGTACTGCAAAAGAATCGCTTAGACACTGCAACAACCACTTTACTTCGATAGGCAAAATCTTGTCCGAACGGATTTTGCAGCGTTTATCAACTTCTGAAGAAGCACTGGCAGCAAATGTAGATTGTAAAATATCGCCGGTAGAGTCAATGTTCACAACGCCTACAGATATGTTGGAAGTGGACTCCATTATAAGAAATCTCAAACATGACAGTGCACCTGGAGTGGATGGAATTAAACCTTCTTTAGTCAAAGTGATAAGGACTACTATTTTAGAACCTTTCACTTACATATGTAATTTGAGTATGTCGACAGGAGTATTCCCCGAGCAGTGGAAGGTAGCAGTGGTGTCCCCGATCCACAAAGCCGGACCAAAGAACTCTCCAGATAATTACAGACCTATTTCCCTGTTATGCATCTTATCAAAAGTTTTGGAAAAACTAATGAATTCTCGTATAGTTAATTACCTAGAAAACAACTCACTTCTGTTAGAAAGACAATATGGGTTTAGAAAAGGAAAATCGACAACTGATGCGGTAGAACTGCTGACGAACATTATATCGAAACATTCAGATGGTGGCGAGCGTTGTCTTGGAATATTCTTAGATCTTGCTAAGGCGTTCGACACTATCTCCATTCCTATCCTCCTTAGAAAGATTGAGGGGTTAGGATTAAGGGGAACCGCATTGGATTGGCTTCGTAGTTATTTGAGTTGGAGACGGCAATGTGTCAGAGTTGAAGATATAGTCAGCGAAGAACAGGAAATTAGTTTTGGGGTGCCGCAGGGTAGCATACTTGGTCCTACCCTTTTTACAATATATATGAATGATATACTAGAACTTACCATCCCAAACGCTGACCTAATTAGTTACGCAGACGACACGGTGATATTATTCCACGGAACAGATTGGGAGGACGTGTATAAGAAAGCAGAAGCAGGAGTGATCACGATAGCAAATTGGCTAAACAAGAACTTGCTTACACTGAATATCAAAAAGACAAAGTACATAGCTTTTAGAAAAACACTGGCCACAAAAATACCATCATGGAGGTTGAAAATCCACGGAGAAGGTTGTTGTAACACATACATTTGCACCCAATGCTCATGCAGTAATATTGTCCGAGTATACCAAGTGAGGTACTTAGGAGTTATCATCGACCAGCACCTGTCATTCAAACCTCAAATTAGGGAACTTGTAAAACGCGTACGGAAGCAAATCTATGTTATGAGAATGATACGAGACTGTGCACCTGTAGAAGTAAAAAAACTAGTCTATATAGCTTTGTGTCAATCGCTGATACAATATTGCATAATAGTTTGGGGAGGAGCTGCAAAATCTCACCTAATAACCCTCGAAAGAGCACAACGTGCAGTCCTCAAAACCCTCTTACTCAAGCCATACCGTTTTCCTACACAAAGTTTATACTCAGAGGCTTCCTTGCTGAGCGTTAGGAAAATGTACATTCTGAATGTTACAACAAAGACCCACATCAGAACTTTTAGAAGGAGTGATCTAAGTGTTTTACAAGCCAAACGCACGTTCAGGATTCCTGCTCCTGCAGCTAAATCCACCTACGCCCAAAGGCTTCCACTTTTTCTTCACCCTCATGTTTATAATGACGTGATTAACAAATGCGACTTCAGAAATCTCACTCGGAAAGAAATAAAAAATAAACTAACTACATGGCTGCTGAACCTCTCATATGACGAAGCTGAAAAACTAATAAATGTGTTAAAATAAATCATAAATAGGTCAACCACCCACACTCTTAAACTCACATTAATACACATACTCACAAAAAGATCACCCACTCACTCAAATCTTCACTCTCTCACATTCACACATATGCTCACAAACAAATCTGCGCCTTTCACTCATTTTCATACATTAACAAATAATCTAGCGTTTTAATTCAAGTTAATGTTATCACTACCTATTGGGAACTTCTTCTTTTTTCTATTAATTTTTATTTTTGCAACTTTTATGATTTTGCCTAATTATTTTTTGTATTTTATTTTGTGTAATTTAACTTTTTATGTTATCAATCACGATTTAAAAAAATGTTTAATGGTAAACCCTCAAAATTGGTACCCAAGATACAGGCTTACCTAGTTTGGGCCCAATGCTAAAACTTTGTAAAATATCTCTCGATTAAATAAATTTGAATTTTGAATTTTTTGAATTTTTGTGTAAATTATTTTTTAGCGCCCCCATTTTTCACCTACTGAAAAACCACTATAACTTCAAATTAAATTAATCAATTATTATGAGCTATATTAGCGGAGATGAAACATTAATTCTTATCGAGACTTTTAATAAACGAGATTAAAACAGGAATGCACAATTTGGGTTACATAACAAAAACTTGTTAAAACATGATAGCCCGCGGTCTACTATCTACGAAAATTACCTATCAAGGAGTACTAATAACAGTAATAACTATTAAAATGCGAAAGTATGTCTGTTGCCTTTTTATTTGTTTGTTTGTGTCTACTTTCATTTCAAAACGGAGCGACCGATTGACATGATTTTTATTTTATATATTCAATAAAACAGGACAGATATATGAACTACGCGGAGAGAAATATCAAACCGAGTTTGAGTATATTAGATGATGTTCTCAAGTTGTAGTTGAGAACTCATGCAGTCGGTGTCTAAGATGCCTCCTAGCTAAATGAAATTACAAATCACCCCCCAAGCCTCTACACAACAACCCCATTTTTTTTCTGAGTCTCTTACCGCCCCGCTTTAGGCCTGCAGCGCCCCTCTTGTGGGCGTTATCGCCCACTTTCGGAAAGGCTGTTCTATGCATTAGAATGCGGATGTAACAGATTCCAATGTTTCTTTGAATGTGTTCGCGACGATACGTCACCTTTAGATAGGTTGTCATATGTAAAATATAAATAGTATTGACAGACACACGTCTGCTCACCCCAGAGCGCCATCGCATACTAAGCGATGTCGGTAGGTGAAAAAACCTTTTATAGTAAAGCTCGTAACTAATTTTTGCTCATGTTTTTGAGACACTAAAATTATATTTTATGTGTCTATCAGTAGGTAATAGAATTATATAGTCTAATAACAATAAATTAGAAGCTTTAATATGCATACTGATTGTGTTATTACGGAAAGAAACAAGTATTTAACTCCGTAAAAAACAACCGTCCTCAACGAGCGTTTAGTTCACAATGACCTGTAAGAGGGCGGCACCTTATATTTATACTAAAACCAGTTTTTGTAGAATTTTGATAACTTTAAACTCATGTTTTGGGGGCTTTTACATAGTTTATAGTGTGAATATAGCGCTTATGTGTTAGAATTATACATAAGGTACCTTAGTTATATGATAAATGTATAGGTTTAAGGAAATAAAAATATTTTGTTTACTTATTTTAGACCCCCCGTTTTGAGCAGGGTATCAGGTGGTGCTATAGGTATTCTATTCACCAACCAATCAGATTGCTTCCTTACATATAATTGTTTTGTTAGGAAACACCATCTAGGTGTTCTAGATAGGATGGCTGGATGCCATGACTGAGAAATTATACATAATAGCAGTACATGGCCAGTCTTAATGCATTTTTACTCTAAAAAGGGAAATACACATACATTTTACTCAAGTAAGTGTTTGGAAAATTCGTTACAAGCCGTTTTAGCGCTTCTAGGTGACCTAGAATTTTGTCTAGGCCCTATAAATAGACAGCACCTATGTAATTCTAGTACATGGGCGTCACTTACTTGAGAGGATGTGTCTGTGTGTGCCGGCATGGACGTTTCTATGCGGCTGCCGATGTGTCACTGCGTCCAGGGACATTTGGTGCCTGGTCAGCTATAGATATGCTGTCTGAAGCATTACCTTCGTGGACCCTCAGGCAGGCGCCTACACTCAGTCATGACACGGAGCTAGTATATAGGGGTATGTAACGCACACAGACACATTAGAGATGTGAGACGACGTAAAATTTAGTATTCGGCCGCTTCCCGGCACCTTAAGCTGCGGAAAGGCTGGTGGTACACCCATCAGGGTACCGCCGTCAGACAGCCTAGTTTTCCAGCTACCCAACCACACTTCCGGAAGGAGCTTAGCTCGGGTGGTTGAGGAGTTAAGCGACCTGATATGGTGCGAGGTTACATGGATTTGCTATGTAAACAAACTTGTAACAAACGATAACTCATCGGGGGTTGGACATGTAGCTACCGGACTTCTACCTTGGAATAGCCCATCACGAGGGCTACCCGGGTGTGAATGTAACTTGAAAATCCACCCAGCGGTCTGAGTAGGAATCGAGTTTATGTGCCAAGATCAGGGGCATAAGCTAACTTCTCGCACCATTTCGCGGCTGTACGCCTGAATGTTTTGAATATAACTGTAACACTTATGTGTGTCAACGGCCCAGTAAGAGGGCTCCAAGTCCCTCGCTGGTACCCTAGAGCTAACATGTCTAGTTTTAGGAGAAACTCGATTGTAAAGCTTCAAACTGGCGGGAATTCCCTTTCTTCGACGTTCTCCTTACGAGAACTCCCTGATGGTAGGGGCTAGGGACCTGGATCAAAGACCGGAGGGAAGGTCTCCTCGAGACCTATCCAAAAGTACAAGTTTCACCAGAATCGGTCCAGTGGAAGGGTAGTTCCTGTCAGTTTCAAGCTACGAGTCTTAGCGTATATTATTTTGAAAATAAAAGTTTTTGCGGTCGGAATGTTGTGGTCCTCGTCGCAGTCGAGTTCGCTTCTTTAATAGTGCGCAGGCGCGTGAACATTTCGTAGCCATTATTTCACTTAAAGTATTTCCACGCATCATTGCGCATCGAGGACCATGAAGGAACATCGCTTCTGGCCATGAACAAATAGTTTTATTTAACCTGGACATCACGTTTTTCACCTCAACCTACTTGGCAGCCTTCAAGTGTCTCCAAGGTCCATAGTTACCAGATGACAACTGAACAATAGGTGCAAGGGGCGTCAACGCGTTCAAGCAGGAGCCTTACAACCTCCTGATTGCCTGTCGGTCTTGGACGATCACGTCCGTCCCGTACATTTGCTGGTCCTGTCGAGCCGAATATTGGTAACCTACGGACCATTTGCTGGTCCTTCGTACCGGATTCTCTGGTAAAATACCAGACCTGCGGACGCTGTGAAGATATAGGCCAACGAAGAGCCTTGTTCCCGAGAACAAAGAAAACTGATGTCCCGGACGCTGTGAAAATATAGGCCAAGGAAGAGCCTTGTTCCCGAGAACAAAGAAAACTGATGTCCCATTCCTGTGAAAAAAGAAACCTGATGCCCTGGGGACACGAACGCTGCCTTGAGAACAAACAAGCCTGATGTAAAGTGACCTTATATACTGAGGTTACATTCCTGTTTCTTGGGTAATGTCAAAACGTATCGTTCCTGTGAAAACTAGTACCTGAGAACAAAGAAAACTGACGCTCACGCCTGTGAACATTCGTGAGAACAAAGAAAACTGATGCTCAAATATCTCAAGGTACCCTCAATATAAATCTGGTAAGATTACACACCACACAAATGTGCCAACTGGGGTACTAAGCGTTGCGTTCGTGAGAAAAGTTCCAGGGAAATAAGAATACTGACGTTCCATCTCGTAAACCTTACAAGTGCCAGGGTTAAGATCATGTTTCTTTAACAGTCAAAAACATAGCGTACACTCTGGGACGATAGAAACCCTTTCCTGGGTGAGATAACCCAGTTACTGGTCAGCAACCGTATTACTGGGTGATTAGCGTCGTCAAAAGGCGCAACGTACTATCGTCTCATAGTAGAAACTTCCAGAGCGACTACAGTCGTGAAGAGTGCACGAGTGGATTAGGCCCACGCGTGGACTACCTGGAAGACAACCATTTTGCTGGGACACAGCAGCCATTCCTGAGCTATTCCTGTGGTTCTACCGGCTTCCTGAGAAGCTAACCGTTCCCGTGTGATTACCGTCGCGAAAATACGGTTTTTTGAGCTGTTTCTGTTGTGTAACCTGCTTACTGAGAATTCACAGTAATCGAAGATTACACAGAAACTGTATCCTGAAGGAATATAGCATAGCCTAAAGAGTTATCGCTAAGAAACTCATAATCGGAGTTTTCAAACAGCGTGTTGGGAGCTCGTTTAGGAGATAGAACGAACATACGACGTTCATAGAATTCCTGAAGGGTTACGGCTGAAGGATTATCGCTGAAGCGTTATCCAAGAAGAGGCTTACACACAGAAGCATATTGAATAGTCGTGTGGGCGACTTGTTCTATAAAATAGAACGAAAAAATAGTTGCTGAAATTTCCTGAAGCGTTATAGCTGAAGGCTTATTTTTGACTTAGAATTTGTTTAAAAACAAATAGTCGTTATCGAGATAGAAGCTCTCGATCGAAGTCTGGAGTTTCAAACCTGGATATCTGGAGTCTGAAGTGACTACTAACGTCAAGAGTTGGACCAACAGTTCAGTGATTGGTACCAGACCGGCTGCTCATCCTTGGAGGCTGCTGGACAAGTTGAAACTTAGACAACAGTAAGTACAGTGAAAACATATGCTCATGTGCTTACCCATTTTGTGTTGAAAGTCTTATAGTGAACTTGTTTACGTATCAACATTGAAGTTTGAAGCTGATTTGGAACTTATAGTTTTGAAGACTGACTAGCGACTTATAGTTTGAAGAATAACCTGGAGTTAAGAGGGTCGGATATAACCCGGAGTTTAAACTAACCCGGAGTTTGGAGATACTTTTCGAAGTTTGAAAAAGGAAGCGAACCCTCTTCAAGCCGACGACTGAAATCGGACTTAACCCAGAGTTACCACTTAGCAGTTTTCAAGAAAAAATTAAGTTTGGACATAGCCGTTTTGAAGCTCGAAAATAGATGTCAACCAGTTCGTGTTGAAGTCTAGAGTTGGACTCAGCCGATTCAAACTGACATATTGAAGAAGTCTAGAATTGGACTCAGCCGTTTCGAGCCAACGTTTTGAAGACAAGTTGAAGATTGGACTTGTACTTGGCGTATTCAAACTGAAACTTTGAACCAATCAGGATGCCGACTACCAGATCCCAGGACAAGAGGCCTGAATCATGGACAGTCCCCATTGAGCGTCCAGGTGCGGGCGTACAACATCAGCTGCCCCCACGCTCACCGTCTACTACTGAAGGGACAGAAAAGTCCATACCAGTCAGAAGCCCACCAACGTCACAGATAGGTGACAACACGCCCACACATGTGGAGGAGGAACCACAGGAACCAAGCACACGCAGGAAGGCATCGAAATCAGAAGATTCTTCAGAAAAAACACTGAAGCCTTCTGGTAGAAAACAAAGGATCCAGGATAAGACCTTTGTTCAAGGAGAAGTAATGGCTACCCGGGGTGACGCCCGTATCGAACATACTGGACCGCCGTCAACTAGCAAGTCGACCCGGTCACGTAAGAAAATTTCAAGAGCTCGTGAAGACTTATTGAAAATAAAGTTGGAACTCGCTAAGTTAGCACTTCAAAAAGCAGAAGAAGAAGCTTCTGAGGATGAATATATGGATGACAGAAATTCTAATGAAGAGTATGTCCGTTCGTGGCTCGAAGAGGCGCCAGAGCCCACACCGTTGAGGGAGAATGACGTCGCCAAAGGGGACAATGACGATTGGACCCCGGCTGCGGCCGTCGACGCTATAGCGGACTCCCGGAAACATATCGACCATATAGAACATCCACAAGTGAAGTCTAACATCGAACCACCTAGGACAGAGCCGTCCAACGTGGAGCCGCCAAGGCAAATAGAAGCGAAAGAGTCACTCCGTCCTTTTCTAACGGAGCTGACATCCGCTATAGCGTTGCTAGCCGACAGAAAAATCGAACCATGGACGCCTAACCGATCGGCGTCGCAGGTTATCATGACTCTGCCGAATTTCGGTGGAGCTCATACAGAATGGCTATCTTTTCGAGCCATTTACGAGGCAACTCATGCCTACTTCAGCGACATAGAAAACACGGCAAGACTCAGAAGGAGCTTGCGTGGTCGCGCACTGGAGACAGTGAGCTCAGAGCTCATCGGGAACGCAAAGCCGGATGAGATCATGAGAGAATTGGAACTACAGTTTGGACGTCCTGACTCAATAGCTCAGGCCGAAACAGACCGACTTAGAGGGCTACCAAAATGCAGCGAGTCGCCCAAGGACATCTGCACCTTTGCAAGTCGAGTCAGAAGCGGAGTTGTCACTCTGCGAGCTCTCAAGAAGGGGCACTATCTGCTCAATGCCGAGCTGGTGCGCCAGCTAACTGAGAAGCTACCCAATTCTCTGCGTGTACAATGGTACAGAACGTACACGGAAAAGTACCAGTCGCTGCCGGATCTGTCACTCTTCAGCGACTTCATAACCGAGCAAGCTCACTTCTGCAGTGCATTCGCCCCGCCTGAGAACATCAAGGAAACGGATTCTCTAGCGGGAAAACGCGTCATACAACGGACGCATACAGCTACCGACAAGCCGGTAAACAAATGTCGAATTTGCGACAAAAGTGGTCACTACGCGTCTGACTGCCAAAGGTTCAGAGACGCAGCAAGTGACAAAAGATGGGAGCTAGCCAAGAATTACAACTTGTGCTATCGCTGCCTAAAACAACGTCGTGCTGGACACACTTGCAATAAGAAGCAGTGTAGTCATAAGGGGTGTACAGCCACGCACCATCGACTTCTTCATACAGACAGGACAAGGAAGCCTGCTGTTCCAGAAGAGAAGAAGGAGTCTCAGGAGACGGTGGCCAGTTCGCGAACTGAATCGAGTCAAGCTTTCCTGAAGATGATACCGGTCCGGGTAATAGGACCGGCGGGAGAGGCAGACACATACGCACTCCTTGACGACGGATCCACCGTTTCGCTGATCGACGAAGCAATCGCTCAGCGAGTGGGAGCAGTGGGCCCAATCGACCCTCTGAAGATCGGTGCTATTGGAAACACCATGATCGACACTCCCTTATCGAGACGTATAACCGTCACTCTCACAAGTCGTATGAGAGATAGGGTGCCCTTCAAGGCGCGCACCATTTCGAAGCTCAACCTGTCACCACAGGCAGTCAGTCAAGAAGACGTAGCCCGCTGTAGGCACCTTCGAGACTTGACGTCGCAGCTTACGTATCCTGCTGGAGTGCCAAAGATACTCGTCGGCCAAGACAACTGGCATTTGTTGTTGGCCACTGAAGTCCGCAGAGGACCTAGAAGCCAACCCATCGCGTCGAAAACCATGATGGGCTGGACATTGCACGGTGCGCACACCAGAACACTGGGCCAGCAGGTGCACTATGTCAACGGGTGTCAGTCCGTTGACGCAAGGCAAGATGCGGAACTGAACGAGCAGCTCCGTGAATTCTTCGCTATCGAGTCGTTGGCTATCAATCCACGACAACCAGCTTCTGACCCCCAGAAGAGGGCAGAAGATATACTGAACCGTCACACAAGACAGTTAGGAAATGGGCACATAGAAACCGCTATGTTATGGCGGGACGAGAAAATAGAGATGCCCGATAGTTACGAGACAGCACTCAAAAGGCTAGTCTCCATAGAGAAGAAGCTGGATAAAAACCCCGCTCTTCGTGTGAAATACACACATCAGATGGACTCCCTGATAGAAAAGGGATATGCTGAGAAGGCTCCCAAGTCAAGCACGCCAGGAAAAACCTGGTACCTGCCTCATTTCGATGTCTTCAACCCCATGAAGCCAGAGAAAATTCGAATAGTACATGATGCCGCCGCAAAATCGAGAGGAAAGTCACTCAACGACTTCCTGCTAACTGGACCAGACTTGCTGCAGTCGCTGCCCGGCGTCATGATGAGATTTCGTAGACACTGCGTGGCCATCTCCGGAGACATAGCCGAGATGTTCATGCAAGTAAAAGTACGAAGTGAAGACCGAGACTCACTTCGCTACCTATGGAGAGGCAACAGAAGAGATGGAGCCCCAGAAGAATATCGTATGACGTCCATCATTTTCGGCGCGGCAAGCTCGCCGTGCACCGCTATCTTTGCGAAAAATTGGAACGCAAGAAAGCACATCGAACAGCATCCAGTAGCAGTGAAAGCTATAGTAGAGAGCCATTATATGGACGATTATCTGGACAGCTATAAAACAGTCGAAGAAGCGACAGAAGTCGCGACAATGGTGAAGAAAATACACCAACAGGCGAAGTTTGACCTAACAAAATGGGTATCAAACAGTAAGCGCCTGATAGAAAATATCGATCCGTCACAAACCTGCACTGAGGTTGTGAACATCGGAGATACAGTAGGCGCAGAGAAAATACTCGGCCTGATTTGGAGACCTAGTGAAGATACGCTAGGTTTCAACCTAACGCTTGCGAGACTGCCGCCAGGAATTTTAGAAAAGGAGGCCCCTACAAAAAGAGAGGCTCTCAAAATTGTTATGTCGTTATACGACCCCCTAGGACTAGCCTCGCCTGTTACGATTCGAGCTAAACAAATATTGCAAGAAGCTTGGAGGCGAGGCGTCGATTGGGACCAGCTATTAGACGCTGACCTGGCATCTCAGTGGAGAAGTTGGATCGAAAACCTGCGGCAGCTCAAGGGCATCAGCATACCAAGATGTTATCCTGGTTATAGTGATGCCACAGAAATACAAATACATGTATTTACCGACGCAAGCGAGTTGGCATACGCAGCAGCTGTGTATTGGCGAGCCACCACAGCAGTAGGCACACAGAAGGTGAGCCTAGTCATGGCCAAGGCGAGAGTAGCTCCATTAAAGCTACAATCGATACCGCGCCTCGAGCTGCAGGCAGCGGTGATGGGAACCCGTCTGGCTGCAGCTGTGAAACGTGAACACGACAACAATCCATCGTCGGTCACGTATTGGACAGACAGCAAAACAGTATTGTCGTGGATTAGAAAAGGAGCACGAACCTATAAAGCTTTCGTAGCTCATCGCATAGCTGCCATAGAAGAAGGTAGCAAAGTGGAGGATTGGCGATGGATATCCACGAAGTTGAACATCGCCGATATAGCGACTCGTGACGTGCCACCGAGGTTTGACTCACAACACGAGTGGTTCTGTGGCCCAAGTTTTTTGTATGAAGACCCTTCTTCATGGCCATCAGAAAAACCTCCAATCACAGAAGAGACAGGAGAGGAAAGAACGCTCACTGTCACAGAAAAAGAAAAATCTGTTTTGGAGAAAATAACAGACAGACATACATACACTTCGAAGCTCATAGAAGCTATACCTAATCCCGTCAACTTTTCAAGATGGGAGCGGCTATTACGTGCGACTGCTACCGTCCTACGTTTTATACATCTCTGTAAACAAAGGACAGAGAAAACGTTCTACAAAAGAACCCGGAAAAACGCTGAGGAGGACACGGACTGGCGAAAGAAAAAGAAGACAGCGACTGCAGCAACCAAGCCGTCATACATAGCGCCAGAAGTCCGAAAGCAGTACATAGATGCGAGCTTTCTTCAAAAAGCCGAGAAAATACTCGTACAAGTTGCACAGCAGCAATCGTTCGCTCAAGAAATAGCTAGATTGCATGCACATGAAATAGTGGACAAAAATAGTCCGCTACACGCGCTGCAAATAGAAGTAGTAGATGACCTACTACGTATTAGAAGCCGTATAGCCGCCACTGACGAGGTCACAGAAGATGTAAGGCGACCGCCAATATTACATGGCGACCATCATATAACCCAGCTCTATATAGACTGGACACACCGCAGCTTACTACATAGTGGGACTGAACTCACAATAAATGAGGTACGGCAGCATTATTGGGTCGTAAGGATGCGTCCCACCACCAAGAAAGTACTGGCACAATGTCTTCAGTGCCGTATTCGTAAGGCACAAGCACCTGTGCCAGCGACCGGCGACCACCCACGAACGCGCCTGGCTCATCACCAAAGGCCGTCCACGTACACCGGGCTAGACTACTTCGGCCCGCTATCTGTCACCGTGGGTCGCCAGCATCACAAGAGATATGTAGCACTGTTTACATGCCTCACCACAAGAGCTGTCCACCTCGAGATCGCCGCCAGCCTCAGCGCAGACAGCGCAATATTAGCGCTGCGCCGTTTCGCCGCCCGCAGAGGATGTCCAACTGAGATCCACTCAGACAACGGCACCAACATGCACGGTGCCGATCGAGAGCTACGAGAGGCCTTCCGAGAGGAGGCCAGTCGCCGAGGCATCACTTGGCGCTTCATCACCCCATCAGCGCCCTTTATGGGAGGTGCATGGGAGCGTCTAGTTCGCTGCGTAAAAAACGCATTGTATACCGTACTCACAGAGAAACACCCACACGAAGAGGTGTTGTCCACACTGATTTGTGAGGCAGAGTACACGGTAAATAGCCACCCGCTGACACATGTATCAGTCGACGGCGATGACGACGAGTCTATCACGCCGAACCACTTCCTACTTGGTGGGTCGGCTAGACTCCCAAACCCCGGCGTGTTCACCGAGCAAGACATCGACCACAAAAAGATGTGGCGTCGGTCACAAATCCTGGCCGACATGTTCTGGCGCCGGTGGGTGCGAGAATACCTGCCGGAGCTCCAAAACCGGCGGGAGCCCCATAGCCGCGGGCCTGGCCTGCTGGTGGGCGACCCCGTCCTTATCGCGGACGGGCAGCTGCCTCGCAACACGTGGCCGCGAGGCCGCATCGAGGCCATATACCCTGGCCCTGATGGAGAAGTCCGGACCGCTGAGGTGCGCACCACTGGCGGCACTCTAAAGCGTCCGGTGAAGAAGCTCATTCCTTTGCCAAAATGAGTGCAGCAGAGTTCCAGCGGCGAGAGCTGAGCGACGTGTCGCAGAGCGTCGAGGTCACGAGCGCTGCCGACGTGCGCCGCTCACAATGCTGATGCAGCGCCGCGCCAACGTAGCATCGAGTCGACGCGACACTGCACGGCGGGAGAGATGTTCGCGACGATACGTCACCTTTAGATAGGTTGTCATATGTAAAATATAAATAGTATTGACAGACACACGTCTGCTCACCCCAGAGCGCCATCGCATACTAAGCGATGTCGGTAGGTGAAAAAACCTTTTATAGTAAAGCTCGTAACTAATTTTTGCTCATGTTTTTGAGACACTAAAATTATATTTTATGTGTCTATCAGTAGGTAATAGAATTATATAGTCTAATAACAATAAATTAGAAGCTTTAATATGCATACTGATTGTGTTATTACGGAAAGAAACAAGTATTTAACTCCGTAAAAAACAACCGTCCTCAACGAGCGTTTAGTTCACAATGACCTGTAAGAGGGCGGCACCTTATATTTATACTAAAACCAGTTTTTGTAGAATTTTGATAACTTTAAACTCATGTTTTGGGGGCTTTTACATAGTTTATAGTGTGAATATAGCGCTTATGTGTTAGAATTATACATAAGGTACCTTAGTTATATGATAAATGTATAGGTTTAAGGAAATAAAAATATTTTGTTTACTTATTTTAGACCCCCCGTTTTGAGCAGGGTATCACGTGGTGCTATAGGTATTCTATTCACCAACCAATCAGATTGCTTCCTTACATATAATTGTTTTGTTAGGAAACACCATCTAGGTGTTCTAGATAGGATGGCTGGATGCCATGACTGAGAAATTATACATAATAGCAGTACATGGCCAGTCTTAATGCATTTTTACTCTAAAAAGGGAAATACACATACATTTTACTCAAGTAAGTGTTTGGAAAATTCGTTACAAGCCGTTTTAGCGCTTCTAGGTGACCTAGAATTTTGTCTAGGCCCTATAAATAGACAGCACCTATGTAATTCTAGTACATGGGCGTCACTTACTTGAGAGGATGTGTCTGTGTGTGCCGGCATGGACGTTTCTATGCGGCTGCCGATGTGTCACTGCGTCCAGGGACATTTGGTGCCTGGTCAGCTATAGATATGCTGTCTGAAGCATTACCTTCGTGGACCCTCAGGCAGGCGCCTACACTCAGTCATGACACGGAGCTAGTATATAGGGGTATGTAACGCACACAGACACATTAGAGATGTGAGACGACGTAAAATTTAGTATTCGGCCGCTTCCCGGCACCTTAAGCTGCGGAAAGGCTGGTGGTACACCCATCAGGGTACCGCCGTCAGACAGCCTAGTTTTCCAGCTACCCAACCACACTTCCGGAAGGAGCTTAGCTCGGGTGGTTGAGGAGTTAAGCGACCTGATATGGTGCGAGGTTACATGGATTTGCTATGTAAACAAACTTGTAACAAACGATAACTCATCGGGGGTTGGACATGTAGCTACCGGACTTCTACCTTGGAATAGCCCATCACGAGGGCTACCCGGGTGTGAATGTAACTTGAAAATCCACCCAGCGGTCTGAGTAGGAATCGAGTTTATGTGCCAAGATCAGGGGCATAAGCTAACTTCTCGCACCATTTCGCGGCTGTACGCCTGAATGTTTTGAATATAACTGTAACACTTATGTGTGTCAACGGCCCAGTAGGAGGGCTCCAAGTCCCTCGCTGGTACCCTAGAGCTAACATGTCTAGTTTTAGGAGAAACTCGATTGTAAAGCTTCAAACTGGCGGGAATTCCCTTTCTTCGACGTTCTCCTTACGAGAACTCCCTGATGGTAGGGGCTAGGGACCTGGATCAAAGACCGGAGGGAAGGTCTCCTCGAGACCTAACCAAAAGTACAAGTTTCACCAGAATCGGTCCAGTGGAAGGGTAGTTCCTGTCAGTTTCAAGCTACGAGTCTTAGCGTATATTATTTTGAAAATAAAAGTTTTTGCGGTCGGAATGTTGTGGTCCTCGTCGCAGTCGAGTTCGCTTCTTTAATAGTGCGCAGGCGCGTGAACATTTCGTAGCCATTATTTCACTTAAAGTATTTCCACGCATCATTGCGCATCGAGGACCATGAAGGAACATCGCTTCTGGCCATGAACAAATAGTTTTATTTAACCTGGACATCACGTTTTTCACCTCAACCTACTTGGCAGCCTTCAAGTGTCTCCAAGGTCCATAGTTACCAGATGACAACTGAACAATAGGTGCAAGGGGCGTCAACGCGTTCAAGCAGGAGCCTTACAACCTCCTGATTGCCTGTCGGTCTTGGACGATCACGTCCGTCCCGTACAGAATGCTACAAATAAGTACGCGAAATACAAGACAAGGTTTTTCCCACTTATAATGCAGTGAGACAGTATTTTTTTTTGGGAATTTATTTATTTATATATTAATCACAAAATCCACAGCTCTTAAAAATACTTTAACACACTTATCGTACTACTATTACAGCCAATTACGGATTGTCAATTTAATAACTTTACAAATAAAATTGCAACAGAAACTTAGAACAACAAAACATATATTATCTTTTATACGAAAACTCGTGTGAAGTGTGCGAGAGGAGTTGTGTGTGAGTGTGTAACAGTATTGTATAATGCGTTTCAAAAGAAAGGAAAATCGACTAACCCCCAGCAAGCTACAATCGGACAAGACCGCACCGCTACAATAATCTATCTCAAAAGCCCAGGGTCAGTTATTTATACGAATCCCTAGATTCCGAAACCAACCATTCCGCCGTCAACAGCACAATCCCGAGGAATAGCGTCACAATGAGCGAAGCCGCCGACCGTCCTCTCACTCGGAACGCACAGTAGTGTCAGTGTATGTGGAATTTGGTAGTTTAGTGGAATTTAATGATCTGGCTACTGAGGCCTGAGAGTCTTTAGTTTTTAGATTTAATTCAAATTTTTGTTGTATTTGGCAGAAAATATTGAGTCGGTCAGCCTCTTCGGCAGCTTCGCTAAGGTAGTCAACCCACACTTTACCAAGATTGCGCCTGTTTAAATGATCCTAAAAATATTGTACAGTTACGATGTTTGAGACAAAACTTCACCAATCCATGATTGCAGTTTCATATATCTATAACAATATTATATAGAGGAAAGATTTTTTGTTTGTTTGTACCGAATAGGCTCCGAAACTACTGGACCGATTTTAAAAATTCTTTCATTAGTAGAAAGTTACATTATTCCTGAGTGACATGCGCTTCCACGGGGAGATTGCGCAGTTATGTGGAACTCTAACCCACTAAAACTCCACGGTGTCCTCCTGTGCCACTTATGGCGGGAACACGGGCACGCGTCAGCATTCACCGCAACCGCCTCGGCTGTTCGTCTCAGGACCCTCCTGTGGGGTGTACCCCCCATCACCGTCGCACCAGAACATACTGTACGCCATGACCACCCCAGGGACCAAACCAGCACATGGGCGCCATACAACCCCGTGTATGGCACCCTAGGTCCCCTGCGGCCCCACCGTGTCCGCCATCAGACGGTGGCGACCCCGTGCAGGCCGCGCGGAGGATAGGGAATGTGGCGCACCGTTATACCGGCAATTCTCACCTATACTGAATGCTAAATGTATGACACCGATGTTTCTGGTGCGACACGCCACGCCACGCGTCTTATCTTTTCTTTGTGTGATATGAAGTGGTGGTTCATTGGTAGGATGGAAGGTAGGTTGTATGGACTGGTAATAGGAAACAAGAATTAATTTAACTACAAAATACTTTAAACGTCCTGAAATTTTATTTTTAGATCAATATTATAATACAACCCTATTAATAATGGAATTCAGCGCTGCAGGGTTGTCCAAAGGAGTCTGAAAAAAAAAACGAAAAAGAATCTCAATTATGTAGGTTGATATGTTTGTAGGAATAGTAGGCTCCAAGTCATTGTCTTCATTGGTAATACCAATTTTGACCTGATAGGTTTGCTGAAGGTAGGTTATGTGAAGTCAGCATAAACTGGTTTTGTTATAGTCTGGCTATTGTAAGTCTGCAGTAGTCTTAATTTGTATCCCCAAAATGTTTTATATGTGGTATGCTTTTACATCAGCCTAGGGATGGGCAACTGAAAAAAAATATCGATTCGATATTTAGAGTCAATAACGATAATAATCGGTCAAAAATATCGATATTTTGTTTATTTTTTTTCACAAAATAAAGTAGAAACACGGTTAAACCTATTAAAACTACATAAAGTTATTATAACATCATCATTCATCATCATCATCATTTCAGTCGAAATACGTCCACTGCTGGACATAAGCCTCCCCCAGGCGTACCCGCCTGCCGATTGTGGCAAGTGTGAACATTAAAAGGCTGATGATTATGAAGCAAAACATACTTTGTGGTTAATTATAATATTATTGAATAATAAAAAGCGTTGACAGTTCAATCAGCTGACAGCAGGGATGATAAACCTTTTTTATTTTCAAGTTCGCTCTAATCTAATCTTCTAGTCCTATGACCTTGCATATCAGTTCACAAACTGTTAATACAACACTACAATATTCTATATCAATTTTTTTTATATTTGTTGTTAAGGCCTATTTATTAGTTGGTTAGCCCTAAAAAAATGCTGTTACACTTTGTTGGTAATTATTGTATCTTCAACATACATACATACATAAATTCACGCCTTTTTCCCATGGGTGTAGGCAGAAACTACAGAACGCCACCTGCTACGATCCTTACATACTTCTTTTGCTTCACACACATTCATACATCTAGTCATACACACAATGAATGAACAATGTGTTGTATCTTCAATTTGGCTGGAATATTGCTACCGTGCGCGGCACCGCCCGCGTTGTATAAGTACTTCTTCCAATATCTTTATAACTTATAGCTTATGTGTTATTCGGTTGTATAAACTATATTTCTGTAAAGTTTCATCAAAATCCGTTCAGTAGTTTTTGCGTGAAAGAATAAAAAAACTTACATCCATCCATCTATCCTCACAAACTTGCATGTTTTTTTGTTTTAGTAGGAAGTAGCCTATCAAAAACAAAACCAACTATCAATTCCTTTTTCGTACCTATAGACTGTGATACCTGCCCAAAATTTTCGATTTCCGAAATTTTTTGACTTCTCCAGACTTACAATAGCCAGACTATACCACTGACTTACGGCCATATGCGAGTATACCACAGATTACCTCCCAATAGATACCGCTTGCCTATTGTTTTGTTTGATTCCGAGTTCACCAAATTTGGCGGTAGGCACGGGTTGCGCGGGGAGTGACAAGTGCGCCGTGATTGGCTGTTCAAGATCACGGTATCTGTCGTAGTGATGAGACATACGCATTAAATGTCGATAAAAATATCGATATTTTTCAAACAGAATAGTATTTTATGTAAAATTTCGTAGGCGGCGATTTTATAATTACTTAATAATATTAAAGAAAAACATCGATCGAGAAAAGATTTTGATTTTGGCCAAAAATGATTTAATTTAATTGTAATCATATGTTAACAGAGTCACACTGAGCTCTTGTTATGAGTAGAGCACTATTAGTTCAAAGTAAAAATAAACTAAATTGTTTATATTTAAATAATCAATTTTAACAAAATTATTTTATTCTCCTATATACCTAATTAAATATCGATCATCGATACTTTTCGATAAGCAAAAAACGTATTTGTCTCAACATTTTTACTTCGGTGGGAAAAATATAGCAATATAATAATGCCGTATGAGTGAAAGGGACTTTCACAAAAGACATCAACGAGCGCTACTGTAAAGTGTGCAATTTTGATTCGTTAACCATTATAACTTGACCTTTTTTAGATTGGTCAATATTTATTACTTTGCCTACCGGTGGAATGTTATCGCAACTTTTTTTGAACTTGAAGGGCTGGTTGATTTTCCACACCATTTTACTGCACGATTCGTTTTTTTTTTTTAAGGCAAACCGTTGATAACTATTTTTTAAACAGAATTAAAACTAAAAATCGCTAGCGTCCCCACAGCTCTAATGTCTGGTCGACACTAAAGAGATCATACCGTGCACTGAGTTATATCAGCCTAAATAAACTGATGTGTGGTGCGCGTAAGTCGTCTTCTATGCGGAATCTATTGGGAGGTAATTGGGAGGTAATCTGTGGAGTATACCTACATATTTGTAGCGATATTTCGATAATATAGAAGGTGGTATTTAGGAAACCAAGTTCAATCTATCATTCAATGTTTCACCACACTTAGTTTGCAAAGAAAGTAGATGAAGAGGTAGAAATATAGAAGCAGGTTTATCTTTGAAAGATCGTTTGTATCCTGGGGTAATGGTGCTTCCGCGAAAAGCACGAGGTTGAAAGAGCGGCTGGAGGGCGGAGCTTAGGCAAAGTCAAAAGTTATTACCCGACTGCCGAAGAATGTGTTTATCAGTCTATTACGTATGTACCTATGTTTGTTCCTTTAAGGCATTCCAGAGACTAATCGTGTTGGCCGATTTTGATGATTCGTACGTCAATCGATTTGTCTTAACCTAGCGACTGTCACTGGCAACATAAAAATTACAAAATAGAAATATGGCGGATTTTGGGCGCCATATTGTGGGGATAATTTTTTTTTCTTCTTCCAAACCCATCATGTGAGGTTTCAAATTAGGGTGGGGGGGTTTTAAGCGGTGATTTCAAAAATATATAATACTATATATATATATATATATAATAAATATATAATATAATATATATAAAAATATGTGTTTAAATGTACCTAATTCGAAAAAAAATTGTTAAGTAACTATAAAGTTATAAGTACCTACCTCTATAACAAAAGTTAATTCAAAAAAACTAAAAACCCGACTGCTTAAAAAGCGAACTAAAAAGACGTATACATGAAGAAAATCATGCTGTGCAGTCGGAGGATATATCTGGATTTGGTCAGCCAGCTCGCGAATAGGTACTATGTATCCTCACGTGTATGAAGTTAGCATTACAATTTATGTATCCTCCGACTAGCACAGCATGATTTTCTTCTTTTTTACGTCTTTTTAGTTCGCTTTTTTTCTAACACAAAAAAGCAAAAGTATAATTACCGATTGTCCAGCAGCGTTCACCCAAAAGAATTGAAGTCTCGTTCCATTACGGAAGAAACCTTCAACTAATCTGTTTACAACTAATGATCGCCTTTCAGCGGCCAGGAAGTCAGACATTCCAGTCCATTCAAGATTTTGCACCCATTCTAGTTGCCCTGAAATTATGACAGTAGATTTTGAGAAAATTCATGTATACGCGTCTCCCGCGTTAGCGGTATCCCGAGCAAAACGCCGCGCAAGCCGTTTTTTTGTGCTGTTTTTATGAGCTATCTACTCATTATTTAAAAAGAAATATCAATTAATAAAAATACATTAAATTTCTACATAATATTGATTCTAAAATGGTAGATTTAGTTTTTTTTTTAATGTTGTATATATTTCACTAATCTCCTTCCAAAAAAAACATAAAAACCGGCCAAGTGCGAGTCAGACTCGCGCACGAAGGGTTCCGTACCATTTTCGTAAAAAACGGCAAAAAAATCACGTTTGTTGTATGGGAGCCCCCTTAAATATTTATTTTATTTTGTTTTTAGTATTTGTTGTTGTAGCGGCAACAGATATACATCACCTGTGACAATTTCAACTGTCTAGCTATCACGGTTCATGAGATACAGCCTGGTGACAGACAGACAGACAGACAGACAGACAGACGGACCGCGGAGTCTCAGTAATAGGGTCCCGTTTTTACCCTTTGGGTACGGAACCCTAAAAATGAGAAATAATTATTGATATTATGCATCTCCTCGTAAAGTGTTCATTCATTATTTTTTGTAATAACGCCAATGGATAGTCAATTTAATAACGTATTTTTTTTCAAAAGACCAATATTCGATTTTATAAAGATTTTATTCTAAAATCTGGGCGTATTCACTACTGTAATTCATGCGCCACCAGTGCCGCTAGACCGATAGGAATGCTCATATGTCATGCAGATTTTTTGGTCAGGGTACCGTCTTAAACAATATTCTAGCGGTAAGTACCGGTTTTATTGTGTTAAACTGGTCAAAATAAAATAAAAAATTGATTATAACTTCCTTTTTGCTTGGTATAATTACTTTCCTTGTAGGTAAAACGTGTTATAGAAATAAAAGCCATTATTAAATTTAAAAAATCTACATGTCACTCCAATGTCAAAACATTCTTATTTTGAAAATAGCGGCAAAAAAAACCAAACAAATTTTTATTTGATTGCGTTTGTTTCTCTTCCTAGTTGTTGATATGTAATTAAGTTTTGTAATAGTTAGTTTGTTACCTGGCGTGTTTGATATTGCGTCCAAATTGCCATTATAGATAGCAACGGTAAGTTCCGTGTTTTGGAGAATATATTCAACTGCAATAAAAAATATAATTAGGTAAGTATCTACTCTACTTTCATATTTTGACCCTTTGTGCCTATTGGCCTTGTTTGTTATTCTATTCTGATTAATTTCGTTGCGAGATCCAAGACAGTTAAATTCATTCTCCGGGACTTCGTCGAGCTTCATTGCCTCAGCGCTTTTCTGGTGGTCGCCACTGTTGATTCTGGCTTTCAGGGGTTGCAGTGGTTTGGGAATAGTGCGTTGGGATTGTCTCAAATAAAAAAAAGAAAACACTTGGGAATGTACACTCAACGGTGCAAACAATTTGACGTTTTCAGCGCCCGCATGTCACGGTCGTATATCAATAGATAAGTGATTTTATAGTAAAGGTTAACACTTTTGATACGTCACGTCATCAGCCTATTAATGTTCCCACTGCTGGGACACAGGCCTCCTCTCTATGAGAGGGAATGGGCCGTAATCCACCACGCGGGCCCAGTGCGGGTTGGTGGATGTCAAATTTCTTCGAATTTTTGGTTCTAGGAGATGCCGGTTTCCTCACGATGTTTTCCTTCACCGTTTTGAGAGCAGTGCTGATGAATTAATTTACACAAAGTAAAGCGCCTGCCTGGGCTTGAACCCACGACCTGCAACGTGTAAGTCGCGGCCGATACCACGTTATTTTTTATTCATTTTGATACGTGGTTGACAGTAAATATTTCCGTAATTTGTAAGGGTGGCTTTGTAAATTTTCACAAGTACTAAACACTAGGTAGGACACAGACATAAATCTTACTAAATAACACAAGTCGCAACGCATCTGTAAGAATACCAAGCGTGCCACTTTTTCACACACAATTTAAAAACAAATTTACTTAACAATGAAAGAAAACATTTCCAATGCCTCGACCAACTTTTTCTATACAGTATTTACAGATCAATATGGCAGAAAAAAGCATTTTTCTAGATTTCGGTGGATTTCCGGTGCCAATAATGCTAAATGAAAAGCTCAAATTACGATCATGATCGTAATTTTACTCCGTTTTTTGATACGTGAGGTACAAACAATCGTATCATCTAGTTAGATTTATATCTGTGAGGTAGGATCTATTATCAGTATGGAATATCGTTTAGTTTTATCAAAAAATCAAACCGACTTCCAGAACAAAAAACTACAAAGCAAAAAATAAATTTCTTTTCCAAAGTCGGTGTCTATTGTACCCATTGTTTTCCGTTTTTTGACACCGACTTTGGAAAAGAAATTTATTTTTTGCTTTGTAGTTTTTTGTTCTGGAAGTCGGTTTGATTTTTTGTTAAAAAGTTTTTTATTTTTCTCTTTTTAGTTTTGGAAGGCACCTCCAATTAACATGCTTATCATATATGGTCAAAGTACATCTCATGGCGATTCCAATAAGCCCAAACACGACTAGGATACATTGTTTTATTTTAGAGTTCCAGCGCTTACCTGCCGGCTTCATCATCAGATCAGTTTTATGGTGCCATTTTTATCAGTACCATTTATTTATAAGTATTTGCTTCAATATAGTCGGTTAACTAATCGAGATATCTTATGCCCATGACATAATTAGCATTTAGGAGTTCTAATGGTCATCTGTGGTCTTCTTCATCAGTGCCACTTCACCAAATGATACTATCTGAGTGCAAATGATTGCATTGTTGATGAAAATACCTATATAAAAAACCAATATATGTTTGCCTATAATATTTGAGGAGTTCCCTTGATTTCTCTAGGATTCCATCATCAGATCCTGACCTGATTACTATGGGACCAACTAGGAAGCATACCCTTTCAAACAAAAGAAGAATTTTTAAAATCGGTCTAGGCGTCTTGGATTAATCGGGGAACATACATAAAAAAAAAAAAAAAAAAGATTCCGACGAATTGAGAACCTCCTCCTTTTTTTGAAGTCGGTTAAAAATCGTCTTGAAGCTGCTATTAATTATATCTAGGTTTACTATTAAGTCTATAGTAAATCTGGATCCCTATCGTTTGCATAAATCTATACTAATATTATAAAGCTGAAGAGTTTGTTTGTTTGAATGCGCTAATCTCAGGAACTACTGGTTGGAATTGAAAATATATTTTTGTGTTGGGTAGTCCATTTATCGAGGAAGCTTATAGGCTATATGACATCACGCTACGACCAATAGGAGCGCAACATAAATGTCAAATGTTGCAAAATCGGGAAAAAATATTCCTTTTCGAGAGTTTCCGTTGCGTGCGCTGCGTAAACGGTTTAAGTTACGCAACAATCATGTATGTAGGGTAGGTAGGGTAGGGTAAGTAGGGTAGATGGGTAGGTAGGTAGCCACTTGACGGGAGCGAAGCCGCGTGGGACTGCTATAGTCTGAAATAAAACTGCATCCATAATACCTTTGTCCGTAGCTGGGGTCATAAAAGAGCTCCTGAAAGCATCAATGACGGTCTCCCGACCTGAATCGTAGTTTACATTTGAAATGCCCAAAGCTGTTGCTACTTCGCTGTTCATAATATCAAAATCTGAGTTTTTGAATACTCGTCTCAAGTATTCTCGCTGACCGAACAAGTCTGGAAATCATAAAAAAAAACAGTCAAACATTTTAAAAGAAAGGTACCTATATCAGCGCAGCGATAATACCTTTTTTTGGATATCGCTGCACATGCTGAGATAGGAGCCTTTTTGGTCTCGCACAGGGTTTTTTATTGTATTATTGTTTAAGTGTATGCTTATTTTCTCGTGTCTCCAGTGCGGGTCACAAATAAATATTTTTCTTTCTTTCTTTCTTTCTTCCTTTCTTTCTATCTTTCTTTCCCTTTTTTCTTTCTTTCTTTCTAGGTATTAAACCTTCCGTGGCAAGACAAAAAAAACAATGGCGTCCACACCTGATTCAGTGTCGCGGCCGTTGATAGTTTAGCGAGAAAGTAGACACTAATAATATAGGTACGGCAATAAGTGACCTAGAGGCGGACCTCTGCTAACCCTTCAGGGAGTACAGTAAAGGCATGATGTTATGTAAAAAAAACGATTCACGAACTGAGTAAATCCTTTTACTTGCAAGTCGCTGCTAACACCATCTATATCCGTCGATTGGAACCGAACGCGATTGATGTTCTTAGAAAAATACTTTGTTTACGACGACGACTGCCGCCAACGACTTTGAGGGAACAAAACGCGCACACGCGCGACCTAAAATTTAGGTAGTGGTTTTTTGTACTTTCCTTAATATTCTAGGACATTGAAAAAAAAGCCTCTGATCAAAATGTAGATGATTAAATTGTCTTTTACATGGTGAAAATTTCATTAAAATACGCCGGGCAGTTTTGGTGCGATTGAAGTGTTTTTGACAATGACATAACTTTACAAATTAATTATAATATGTTTTATACGAATAAAACTCATTTGCGCGTTTTGTTCCCTCAAGGCCGTTGAAGAATCAGACAAACAAAAAACGCTAGTTACGTTCGGCACGGTTTCTTTGTATGGGATGAGACATCTGTATGCTAGCATTATATTATCTGTGGTTATATACTACTCAAAATAAAATAAGAGCCACTAGGTATTTAAGGTATACCGAGAAAATTACAAGATTATCACATTGTATAATTTACGTAAACATAAAAAGAATGTTATTGTTTACCGTGTAGGCTAGTAACAGTTGAAACTTATTAATTTCTTATTATTCTCTGTCACCTCTGACCTAGACTAGAGTCAAGAGAAAACCCATCATAAAAGAAAATAATTAAAAATAAACATCTTTATTACAATTTTGGTAAAAATAACAACTTAGGATAAAAAAAAACATAAATTACAAAAAGTCACTAAAATCTTTAAAAATATCACTTTTTGTTTCTTTTTTTATTCTTTAATAACGAGGATGCCCTCCTCTTTTGGCTATGCCATCCTGTAGCCTGGAATGCATGCTCTCGATCAAATGCCTCACGTTTTCAGCTGGGACCTCTTCCCAGGCATTTTACAAAGCGTCAATCAGTTGCTGTTCGTTGTAGATCTCTTGCGCACTCTCTCTAACTCTTCATTTTAATTTATCCCACATGTGCTCGATCGGATATTAGTCCGGACTGTTTGTTAGCCATGGCAACACTTGAATGTGAGAGCCTTCCGGTACAGACAGGGTCGCTTGAGCTGTGTGTGCACGGGCATTGCCTTGCATCAGGACGATCCAGGACCCATTCGCTGTGCAAATGGGATCAAATGAGGCCTGATGACTTCCTCAATGTAACGCTGAGCAGTTACGGAACCCTCATTTAAAATAACGAGTTCAGTTTTAACAGGTAAACTTATTCCATCCCAAATCATTACATTGGGTCCACCGAAACGGTCAAATGCAGGCTTCCGAAAATCGTTCGCCAGGTCACCTCCATACCCTAATGCGTCGATCGTCATTAAAAAACTTTACTTTTCACTCGTCGGTGAAAAGCACCATGCCCACTGGTTTATCCTCCAGTCCAAATATTGACGGGAGAACCTTAAACGATTTGCACGTTGAGCTCTGGACAAAGGAATTCGAACAACTCGAAGTTTTGATGTTTTCTGGTTTTCATGCAATCGTTTACGGATCGTTTGGTCACTGACACGAGTACCCGTTGTCAATCGTAGGCGATTTTGTGCCTTACGAGCAGGCACTGTGCATTCTCGGCGGGCACTTAACCGGTTGTACCGATCCTCACAAACAGTTGTAATGCAAAGTCTACCAGGTCAACTCGGAACCAGGTCTTCTTGCAATACTTCCAGTCTCTTGGAAGCAATTCCAAGCATTTTGTATAGCTTTTCGAGAAAAACCCAGTTGCAAAGCCACAGACCGCTGCGAATTTCCTTCTTGGATCATTGTAACGGCTCTGGTTGCAGTTATTGCGTCCATATGCCTTCCTACTTGTGACATATTAACATAAGATGTTATTTAAGCAAATAATCAAAACAAAATTACAAGAAAATTTTAAATTCGTATTTCTTTTTAAAATGGTGGTCAGTATTTTGGTCTTAAGAACAAAATCAAAGAGGTTAAATATCGAAAAGCTTATAACCTCAATATTTTGCTACTTAATAATTAGTTAATCTAATATATAAAAATAAGTCGGTTTTCTTGCTGACGATATAACTCCAGAACACATGAACCAATTTCAATGGTTTTGCATTCGTTGGAAAGGTCTCAGGCTCCGTGAGGTTTATAGGTAGGGTAGGGTAGGTTAGGGTAGGGTAGGGTAGGGTAGGGTAGTGTAGGGTAGTGTAGGGTAGTGTAGGGTCGGGTAGGGTCGGGTAGGGTAGGGTAGGGTAGTATAAGGTCGGGTAGGGTAGGGTAGGGTAGGGTAGGGTAGTGTAGGGTAGTGTAGGGTAGGGTAGGGTAGGGTAGATAAATGTTTGGTCTTTTTATGGCAAAACAAAGTTTGCCGGGTCAGCTAGTCTTCATTAAATTACATTGAAATGTGAAAATAACGAGTGGTTCTTATTTTGTTTTGAGTAGTATATATAGGTACAACAATCATGGGTCGTGACCGATGGGAAGTAGGAAATAAGTCGTAGGAAAATCATACTTTCTTTTAAATACGCTGCGAATAAATGATAACTTACCTCGTGTTACCGGGTCCCTAGTTAATTTCTGAACGATATTTCCAAGATTAACGGCCACAGCACCAGCATTTTCGTTAACAAATTGTCCCAAAGTAATGAACTTATCAAATGCCTCTTCTAAATCTTCATTTTGGACCAACTGTGTTGTTTCTTGGGATAAAGTTTCTATAGCATCGCGGCCATTGGCATCAATGTACCCGAGCTCTTCGAGATAGAAGCCAAGTTTCGTCATCACGAGGGCTGGCGAAATTATAGCGTTTCCCAATACTACTCCACGAAGGTTGTGTTCAGTTTCGTTCTGCAATACAGTGTATTATGAAATATGTTTTAAGTTAAAATTTGATTGATTTATGGGTATTAAGGGCCGATTATTCAATAGCCAGATAACTTTAACCTGAGGAATAAATAAGACGGTTTTTATTATATAAAATCATGTCATAGAGCGTTACAAAAAAGATGAGACCGGTTAATTTTTCATAAGACAGATGATTTTGTAATTTCAGATATTTTTTTAAATTAGTCTAGCTTTTTAATTAGATATTCGTTTGGCTAAAGTTTTAATGGTCAGCTAATGTTAAACTGAAGAATAAATAAGAAAATTTGAAATAATAGTCCAGGAAAACAACTGCAATTAGAGGCCAACCTGCGAAAAACTAAAAATAAGCACAGATTTAGTACAAAAAATAAACACATAAAGATATTATTTTGGCTCATTTGTCGGAAACTATTGATAATTAGCGAATCTTTTTTTTGCACAATTGAACAAAGAATAAACTTGCCTTGAGCAAAAATTGCAGTAAAATCAAAAAATTGCGACAAAAACTGACTTTTGCGCCCTTTGACAGTCCATATTGTTTTCCTCCTATGGGACTTTTCAGGCAACATTACTAGGTACTACCATAATGAACATAATTCTGTTGAAAGTACCATTTAACTAGGATTTCTTTCGCAGCAAATGTGTTTATTTTCTGGACTATATTTTGTACACAAAAGCTGTCAAATCGCCATTAAAAAAAACCTTTTTTTAAAAAAAAACGACCTCTAAAGCAAAACACTACAAAGCGGAAAATAACTTCTAACTCTTTGGTATCTATTGTTTTTCGACACCGTCTTCAAAAAAATAGAAACATGCGAATTGAGAACCTCCTTGTTTTTGGGCAGGGAAACTGACTAGTGAAATATTAGTCCTAAAAACGATAAAATAACTTACTTGATGAAGCTTGGCTGCAAGCGCTAGGGCCAATTGAGCACCATGGGCCTGCCCGAAAATGTACAATGAAGTGTTTCTGTATCCTTCATGTATGGTGTAGAACGATTCCAAAGTAAGGGCTAAATGTTCAGCTGTAAAATAATACAATATTACAGCTACAATCATAATTATTATCGTCATAAAATTTTCTCTTCTTGGTTTCTTGATCTATTCGTTCAGGTGATCTAGATATTCTACTCAAAAATTGCTGCCTAACCCGGCTGCAAGGAAAGGGTTATGTTTTTCGCGCGTATCTTGTATGTAAGTATGTTTGTAATATTCTTTATTACCTCATCTTTCAAACCACTTGACAGATTTTCATAAATGTTCTTAGATATGTGCCGTTAAAAAAAATGAACGTGGCGGATTTTGGGCGCCATAATGTGGGGGTTGCAATATTTTTTTCTTCCAAACTCATCAGTGGGGTATCAAAATGAAGGGTTTTAGAGGTGATTACAAAAATATATACCACTTATATGTTTAAAAGCCATTCGACAAAAAAAGTGGGACTAAAAAGTTGTAAATAAATAAAGTTAATAAAATCAAAAAACCCGACTGCAAAGACGTAAACAAGAAGAAAATCATGCTGTGCGGTTGGAGGATATTTATAGTTTTGGTCAGCCAGCTCGCGAATATGTATCCTCCGACTACACAGCATGATTTTCTTCTTGTTTACGTCTTTGCAGTCAGGTTTTTTTGATTTATTGAAATTACTTAATTAGTATAGATAAACAAGACTTCAGTTAATGTTAATCTTACCATTTTCTTCAGGCGTCCTCGGGATTTGACTATTAGTTAGGGGATTGCTAAAACCTGTACCCAAAGGTGCATCGATGAAAAGCAAATTGTACCGATTAATCTGAAAACACAAAATTAAAAGAGTTAGTACCATATCGGGCCTATCATCAGATAAGGAAAGAATAATATTTACCCAAGAGTCTTGTCTTCTGTTGAAATTGACGTCATAAGGCCCAAACATTCCTAAGTTGGCCAACAGGCTTGGTGGGACGCCTGTCACGCCATCTAGCCACAGTATTAAGGGCCGGTTGTAACGATTACCAACTGCGATGGTCGGATAAAACCACCAGAATACATCTCCCACAAGTGGTATCTGGGTAAAAGCTGCGGTATACTCCAAATCACCGATGCCTTCACCTTCCAGGACTGAAAAAGATAATACGAGTAGGTAATCACACTAATATTATGAAGGCGAAAGTTTGTGAGTGTGTGTGTTTGTTACTTCTTCACGCTCAAACGGCTGGACGGATCTGGATGAAATTTGGCACAGAGATAGATTATAATCAGGAATAGCACATAGGTATTTTTTATCCCGGGAATATGTTCCCTAGGGATATTTTTTGACTTTCACGCGGGCGAAGCCGCTGGCAGAAGCTATAATTTGATTTATATACTTGTAGCCTAGCAGTGGTGGCCCAGTGGTAACTACCTCGACTTACGTGTCATAGGTCGTAGGTTCGAACCCAGACGGGCACTTTACTTTGTGTAAATTATTTCATCACCACTGCTCTAAAAATTGTGATGACCAATCCACTTCAGCCTGGTCCTTCGAGCAACGGATACAAGAACCAAGAACCCGCGGCAACCAGTCCACTTCAGAACCAAAAATTCTAAGACATGTGACATCCACCAACCCACACTGGGCTCTCTTTCACTCAGAGGAGGGCTGTGTCCCAGCAGTGGGAACATTAAAAGGCTGATGATAACTCGTAGCCTAGTCTTCTCCCAAATTTAATGGGGTCGGCTTAGTACCAGTATTTTAAATGGAAGTACTGCCTATCTGAACTTCACAACCCAGTAACTTTTCTTGGCCACTATTTATCCGTAACGACTGTCAAATATCTAAAAGTGATAGCTGGGCTTCCGAGGCTCGGGGGCAACACTCATCTATACCAATATTATAAAGTGGAAAGAATTTTTGTTTGTTTGTACCGAATAGGCTCCGAAACTACTGGACCGATTTTAAAAATTCTTTTACCTATGGAAGCTATAATATGCCCGAGTAACATAGGCTATAGTTTTGACGGGAGCGAAGCCGCGGGGGTCAGCTGGTATATCATAATTATAAAAATTTGGGGACCGAGTCACCCACGTCCGTAGGAAAGTACCTTTGATTCCCTACACGTGGTCCCCGGGTGGTGCAAATCAGGTGACACAACTGGTGGTAGGCTTCGGCCGAAGGCTTGTGACCACCCACTGAGCAAAGACGTACCGCCAAGCGGCCTGGCCGTGTTCCGGTTACGATGCTCGGTGTAGCCATCTAGAGGAGTTGGGTCGAGATATCTGTTCCACTGCAGGCAGACCAGCCTGACGCGCGCTGTTATGGGCGTATCGGGAGACTAGTCGTGGAGGGTAGCGGGACCCGAGGCACGTTGCGCCGCTGGCCGACCGCAGGTAGATGGGGGCCCAAGTAATGTGCCAGCCACACATGATGGGAGGGCCCGATGGACATTCCGGGGGGCTCGGGCGTCCCCGCAGTCTCCGGACTAGTGCCCTAATGATGCTGTCCAGTCAGTGCGTGTCTGAAGGTTAGCAGCGTGGAACCTCATCTCACTTCCAACTCCTCTCCTCCATTCACTCTTATAAAATAAAAATGAAGCCAAGAAAAAGGAATAATAGATTTAAACAGCGGCTGCACCCCCTCCCCCACAAAGTGCACCTCACCAACATTAGGGGTCTGCACTCAAATCTCTCTGCAGTCCACTACCACCCTACCACCTGGAGACTGAGAAACTAGCGCTGTTTTTCTTTACGGAGACGCAGATAGCGAGTCCGTCAGACGCGTCGTACCTATCTTACCCAGGGTTTACCCAGGAGCACAATTATAAACCGCGCGCGGGAGTGTGTATGTACGCCCATGACGACACTTGCTATCGGCGTCTCCGTATCCTTGAGGACTTCAGGATTTTCAACTCTGTGGGCTCTAGTGGACACAGGTCTAGATAAAATTAACTACGCCTGTGTCTACCGCTCGCACAGCGGAGATCTGGAGACAACCAGGCTCACAGAGTACCTCAGTGAGATGGCTGATGCGGCACAGCAGCGGTACCCTTCCGCCCAATTAGTGTTACTGGGAGACTTTAATGCCCACCACCAGGAGTGGCTCTTCCCACACCAGTGCACTGACCATGCTGGACGGGAGATGCGTAAGCTTGCGCTTGCGCTTAACCTTACCCAGCTGGTCCAGGGGGCAACGATGGTGCCCGATGTTGATTCGCACTCGGCCAATTGCTAGGACTTTCTGCTGACAACAGAGCTAGACCGATACTCTGTGTCGATAACTTCACCTTTGGATAGTTCCGACCATTGTCTGGTGAAGTCTGTGTCCGTCTACTCTCCGCCCGAACCCAGCCCAAGAGGTACCCGGCGGGTTTGGCGGTACAGGTCAGCAGATTGGGATGGCATGCGATCTTTCTTCGCATGCTATCCTTGGCAGCCTACTTGCTTTTCTTCGGATGATCCTTCGGCGTGCGCGGACGTCGTGACGGATGTGTTGCGTCAGGGAATGGAGTACCACATTCCGTTCTCTGTCGTAACAATGTCCAGTGTTGACCGGCCATAGTTTGGCGCTGAATGCTACCGCGCCAACGCGCTTAAACATGAGGCGTACCTGGCATGGGTCGACGCTCGATCGCGCAAAGCGAGTGACGTGGGTCATAAGAAGAAGGCCTTCAACAGGGCGACCAAGCCTTGTAAGATGGTGTTACTGAGGGCTCGGTTCGACCACATTGGCCGAATAGAGACCAAACTTGCTTCTTACCCAGCTGGTAGTAAAGCGTTTTGGTCCCTGGCTAAGTCGGTCGAGTCCAACTTCTGCCGTCCCTCACTGTCACCACTGCTGAATCCCGAAGGGTCACTGGCCTACTCCGCTGTGGAGAAGGCAAATTTATTTGCCTCTCTTTTTGCGGAATCTTCACGTCTGAGTCCTGGTGAAGCGTGGTTCCCGCCTTATCCTGATAGAAGCGAGACGACTATGTCGGACATTCGCATCCATCAAAAGAACAAGGCTATCGGCCCTGACGGAATACCAGCAATAGTTCTCAGAACCTGTGCGCCTGAACTGTCTCCGATCTTGACACGCCTATTAGAAACTAACGAGATCCTTAGTGACCGCCGGTACGGCTTCCGCCGAAACCGGTCAACTGGCGCTCTTCTAGTGTATGCCATCCACATATGGAGTGAGGCCATCGAGAGCCACGGGGAAGCGCTTGCTGTTTCCCTCGACATCTCGAAGGCTTTTGATAGGGTCTGGCATGAAACCCTTATTGGTAAGCTTCCTTCGTTCGGTCTTCCTGGTGGTCTTTGTGACTGGATTGCAGACTTCCTGAGAGATCGGTTCATTCGAGTGGTTATCGATGGCTGCTCATCGGACCAATTGGATATCAATGCCGGGGTCCCTCAGGGGTCGGTACTCTCAGCAACATTATTCTTGGTGCACATTAACGATCTGCTAAAACCCGGTACCTTTGGGTATATATGCAGACGACAGCACTGTTGCTGAGAGATACTTGTCCAATGCACGGGCTACCGGGCCGCAGATCCGGTCTCTCCGTGGGGCCATGGTGGAGTGTTTGTACCTGTTCTTGCAGGCAGTCTCCGAATGGGGCGATGCCAATCTGGTCAGGTTTAATGCAGCTAAAACCCAGGCATGTCTTTTTCCGCAAAAAAGAACCAATTTCAACCAGCTCCAACTTTCCGGGATGTGACCGTGCCAATAACGGACCATCTTGAGCTTCTTGGTGTTACGTTGACATCGACTCTCAATTTTGGCCCATACATTGACGCAAAGGCTCAGCTGGCAGCCAAAAAGCTGGGGATCCTTGCAAAGGTGAGAAGGTACTTCACGCCGGAACAGCTCCTCAATTTGTATCGAGCGCAAGTTCGATCATGCATAGAGTACTGTTCTCATCTCTGGGACGGATCTGCCAAATGCCAACTTGATGCACTAGAGTCGATCGAAAAGCGGGCCAAGAGGCTTATCGGCGATGAGGCGCTGGTCAAGTCAAAGCTCCAGAGTCTTGATCATCGTCGCTGAGTTGCCAGCCTGTCGGTTTTTTATCGGTTTAATTTCGGGGAGTGTGCAATGGAATTGCAGGATCTAATTCCACCTAGCACGATTCATCATCGGACTACTAGACGTACGGCGATGCGCCATCGATACATGGTAGACAGCCCCCCCATACGCACAAAACGTTTTGGGAACACTTTTATTATACGTACAGCTAAGGAGTGCGGAGTGGGGTGCGTCTGTTTCCCGACAGCTACAATCTGGGGGTCTTTAAGTCAAGAGTGAATAGGTTATTTCTAGGCAAGCGTGTTTCACCGTCGACCACATCATCGCTTACCATCAGGTGAGATAGTGGTCAAGCGCGAGCCTATAGAATATATATAAAAAAAAAAGTTAAACATATTTATTTTTATGACACACGGGTGATTAAAATAAAATACTTTATGTGAGGACATGAAGATGTATTTAGTAAATAAATAGCTACATAATTTGACATCTGATGATAATAATGCGGAAGGCAGTAATCAACATTGTAACAATAATTGTCCACATTGTAACATTCACACAGGGGACATTAACAGGCACTTTTTTACGCCTAGTGCTTATTATGCTTATAATTTATTGACATGACATAATGTTTTCTCTTATATTTTGGATTGCAATTTGAATTATGTTTTTACTTGCTGTCCGCCGCGGCTTCGTTCCTTCAACTGGCTACCTACCTACCGACTCTACCCTATCCTAGTTACCTACCTACCCACTCTACCCTATCCTAGCTACCTACCTACCCTACCGACCCTACATACCTTACCCTACCTACCCTACCCACCCTACCTACATACACCTTTTTTTTGACAAAAAACGTAGCTTATGTCCTTCCACAGGATGTCATCTATCTCCTTGCCAAATTTCATTGAAATTCGTTCAGTGGTTATGGTGTGAAAAGGTAATTTTACTATAATTATAATGATATAATTATGAAAATTCTGAGTCCGGCTAGTTTTATAGGAAGAAAAACATACTCACGGCGAACAAAGAAAGGATCTGTTATTGTTGGATCTTCTGTTGTGTCAGTATCCACCTCCCTAGTTACTAACCACCATATCAGCACTCCTAGTCCAGCTAGAACAGCTGCCGAAACTACGATGATACTTCCGAATAAAACACTTCTCTTTACCATTTTAACCGAGGTTAGAAAAAGGAGGAGATTCTAATTTCGGTTGTATTATAAACTCAAAACGCGTCCACAATAAGCTAGCCTAGGTTAAGTATGTATATCAACTAAAACATTCTCCATAATCAGTTTAATTAAATTATCTTTACATATCTAACGATAAAGACAGTCTACTTTTATTAAGATAATGCCTAATGATTTGCACAATACATTGATTAGTTATCACGTTGTGATAGTGTTAAGCAATGCTTTAATTGCTACCATAAGAGAGATTTGGGAATTATAACATTTTGAAAAGTAGCGTACTTTGATAAGATTACCGATAGCGCAGCTTACCCTAAGTCTTGTAGTAGTACTAGAAGAATTTATATGTATATTTAATTCAAGCTTAACTCAACTTATCGGGCAGGAAGGTTTTAGAGTTTATTTCATGGCAAAATTCATGACCACCAAAAGCTAAAGCCTATTGCTCGTTCTACCTTTCTCAAACGCATCTGTCGAAAGAAAATTTAGTGTTCTAAAGAATTTGAAAACAGAGCATCGTAATCGCCTACATACTGACACTGTAGTAGCGCTTATGGCCACTGTGCTAAGGAAGGTATTAAGAAAAAAGGAAGCAGCTTAAAATTTGATCCTTCAACCAAAAAAAATTGGCGTAGTGAGAGTTGCCAAAAGTAGATTAACTTAAGTAACGTCTTTTGAGTATTTATAAATATATTTTTATTTTATACTAAATCTGTTTGATTTATATTAACATTACTTTTAAATATTTTTATTGTGGGGCTGATGTGGGGTATATTGATTTTATTTTCCCCAAAATTGGGGATTTTCAGTCAGGTTTTTGGGTAATCCAGACCATGGACCTATGTCCAACACTAGATTCAATCTGAATGTTACGATAAATATATAAAATTTGGTTCGCATGTCGGTTTTTAGTTTAATGTGCCTTCACATTGGAGTATATATGGAATACGTTTAATTTCATTATGGTGAATCAAGTATTTATTGACATAGTTATTTTACAAAGAAATTACAATATAAAATAATATCTTTCTTTCTTTTCTTTATTTTCTCTCTTTTCTTTCTTTACTCTCTATTCTTTCTTTTCTTTCCTTTCTTTCTTTTCTTTCCTTTCTTTCTTTTCTTCCTTTTCTTTCTTTTCTTTGTTTACTTTCTTTTCTTTCTTTTCTCTTTTCTTTCTTTTCTTTATTTTCTTTCTTTTCTTTCTTTTCTTTCTTTTCTTTCTTTTCTTTCTTTTCTTTCTTTTCTTTCTTTTCTTTCTTTTCTTTCTTTTCTTTCTATTCTTTCTTTTCTTTTCTTTTCTTTACTTTAGTTCTTTGTTTTCTTTTTGTTGTAAAAACGTTGCCCCACACTAGGAATTTCCTCCTGTATCGTGGGTGCGTTTACAAACATATGAACTCACATACACAACACCCAGACGCGGAATAACTATCTGTGTAGTATGTAACTACAGTACTGTCAAATTATTGTTTCATTATCTTATAAAACAAGCTCATTCATCCTTCGCGATATATTGCAAACGACGTCTTCTTGGTTCGTCGGCCGCATCCAAATCAGTCTTGTCCAGGTAGACCTGCTCCATCGCCGAAGCCGAATAACTTGGCTATTGGTTTAAATTTATGTCTTGTGCTGCGAATGCATATGCTAGTGGCTCGGATTATTGATATGATGATTCATTGGGTATATATTATGTTTCAGACACATAGGAAAGGCAAAGATAAATATTTGTAGGAAGCTAGATGCTTTGGATACTCCAAGTTTTGGTTTCGGCATGCTACGGTAACTGCACCTAATATTTGTTTGAGTAGTTTATGCGGCCTACCCGAATGTCCTTTCTTTGGTATTGTTCGTCGAATCGTTGAGCTCCTTAAATTCTGAGTTGAGCTGCTCGGTTATTGACAAATGCGTGCACTGACTGGACAGGTCCACCCAATCTGGCTGGTTCTTTCCTCAAAAGACCATTTCAGACATCAGTCTACATGGTCTTCACATGATCTAACCAAGATTTTTTCTGGACTTTAAAAGAGACTGTGACCTCGTGAGTTTATTTGGGCCTTTTTCTCAGAGTAGTCAGATAGGAATCGCCGACCTCATCTAGTTTTAAAAAATATGATCAACATGTAAAAGTGATTGTACAAACCAACTTACAGAAATAAAATCATTTATCAATATTAGTCATTTCAGTCAGTCGTTAAAAAGGTTCAGTATAGCTTCCACAGAATTCTATATCTATTTTTTATTAAAATATTTTCAGGATTGAATTAAAACAACTGTGTAAATCTTAGGATATATGTGGATACCTTTAATGGTTCCGTACATATTATGACTAGGTTCAGTCAATTTATTAAGCCAATTTATTTTTTATTAATAATAATAAATTAATACAATGTTGACCAAAAGATGATGACGAATTTTAGCCAAAAGATGTCATGTCACGAAGGAATGCATTGGTTCCAGCAGGATTGTCTCTTGGTACCTGTAAAAAATAATATGGCTTTGAAATATAACGCGTTTTTATTCAAATTCAAATTTCAAATTTCGAGAAACAAAAACCGGAACACCGACTGCCGAAATTGAAGTTATTTTTCACTTTGTAGTGTTTTTTTAGGAAGTCAGCTGTATTTTTATCTAAAATGCTTTATCTACACTCAAATCTGAATTCAAAAAATATTGTATAAACACGTACTTTATATTCGTGGATAGATAAAATAAAAAAAATACCATAACAGAGCAACATTTTCCTTCGATTTTCTAACAACTGCATCATAAAATAACTTTTTAATTTTTATAGCACACTTTCATTTTTTTATTTATTGGCGCTTATGAGCTCATTGACATTGACAGTCATGGTGCAATAAGAATCTAAATTGCCCGCCATACTGCATATTCTTTCCGTTTCCCCTTTTTATTTATTTCAACTGTATGAGTGAACCAACTATGGAAGTATAGACTCAGTCCTAGTGTAGACAAGAAAATTGCTCTCAAACAATATAGTAATCGTCTCAAAAAAATTGTTAAACTTACCCAAAAGTCTCAAAATAATTACTTAATATCCAATGCAGAGAACAAATCGAAAGCCATATGGAAAATTATAAACTCAAACAAAACCCAACTTCCGAAAGAAAATATTAATAAAATAAAAGTAAACAATAATTTAATATCAGACCCACGAGCAATTGCTGAAGAATTTAATAATTATTATATCAATTTAATAAAACCAATAAATGTACTCAATAATAATAATTCATCAATTGCGGACAATTTTAATGACAATAATCCTAATATAAATTTGACATCTATTAATAACAAATTGACATTACCCAGTAGCTCGTATAAATCTCTGTATTTAAATCCTGTAATACCTTATGACATTAATATTATAATTAAATCACTTAAAAATACCAGAAGTACTGGTTATGATGACATAACAACATCCTCAATAAAGGAAGTGGCTCTAATCATCAGCCCAGTACTCAGTCATATATTTAATTTATGTATTGAACATGGTGTGTTTCCGACTAAACTTAAAAAATCCGTAGTTAAGCCACTTTTTAAGAAAAATAACAAGGAAGACATGGCATGTTACAGACCAATAGCACTTATCCCTATTTTTTCAAAAATATTTGAAAAAATTATATATAATGCAATTAATACTCACTTTGAGAAGTTCAACCTATTTGCTAAGGAACAAAAAGGTTTTAGGAAAAATAAGTCGATTAATTTAGCAATTTATGACCTTTTAAAAACAGTGTATACTAATATTGATAAACATGTTCCTGTCTCTGCAATGTTTATGGATATGACAAAAGCGTTCGATTGTGTGCACCATGGAACACTTTTAAACAAACTGTACAGTTATGGAATAAGGGGCAACGTCCATAAACTTCTAGAATCTTATCTAAATGACAGATATCAAGTAGTAGAAATAAATAATATTAATCTTTTAAATAATACCGAACAAAAAAATGAGTCCATGCCCAAAAAAGTACTATATGGAGTGCCTCAAGGTAGCGTGTTAGGTCCACCGCTATTCTTGATCTACATTAATGATCTGCCCAAAGTTTCACAGCATCCCTTGATCCTTTTTGCTGATGACAGCACAGCCATCTTTACAGGTCAAAATATTGAAAATGACATAAATTCCACTCTTCGAAATATAATTAAGTGGCTGACGATTAATAACTTAACTATCAATCTAGGAAAAACTAACTTAGTCAATTTCGGGCGAAACAATAAAAATAATAAAATCAATGTTCATTATAATGGGACGAAAATTGAACAAGTCAGCTGCGTTAAATTTCTGGGGCTGTGGATAGATACTGATCTGACTTGGCAAACACACATTGACACAATATGCAACAAACTTAATCAGTACTCATATGCTTTATATAAATTATCCAAAATTGTTGACCAATCAGTTCTTTTGACCGCATACCATGCTTATGTTTCGTCTACACTGAGGTATGCAGTCATATACTGGGGCAATGCCACTAATAGAGATTTAGTGTTTAAAGCGCAAAAAAGGTGTATACGTGCGATTGCTGGTATCCGTGTTCCTGACTCATGTGAACCACATTTCAGAGAACTAAAAATATTGACCTTTCCTGCAATCTATATATATGAAGTAGCCGTATTTATAAAGACAAATGAAAATCTATTTGGTAAACTCAAATCGAAAAGACACATGTTTAAAATTTCTAATCTACCACATAAGACGGCTCTGTTTAACAAAAGCTTCTTTGGCATGGCATCAAAAATATTCAACAAAATACCTATTGACATTCTGAGCACTAGGGAAGTTCCACTATTTAAAAATAAACTTCGTAACTTTTTAATTGATAAAGCATACTACACGATCCAAGATTTCTTGAATTATTGATTGTATTTTTGACCATGTATTAATTTGACTGTATATTGATATTTTGACATTTATAATAACTAAATTTGACATGTAAAACAATTTCAAATGTAATTCCACTAGGTACATAATTATTGTATGCCTATTAGGCAGGACATATTGGAACTCTAATTTATTCTTAAGACCTGTAATTACTAACATATGCCCACAATAAAATATTTTGAATTTGAATTTGAATTTGAATTTGAAGATAAAATAATGTATGCAACGGCATATAATAAGGTATTAAAACACTCGCGTGTTAATATTATCACATTCAAAATCAAAATCAATAATTTTTATTTCACATTGGCCTACATAGGTACTTATAAAACGTCGACAAAAGGTGCACGGTTCGGGTTGGTCGATTCCTATGGAGAAGAACCGGCAAGGTTACTCTTTGAAAAAATTGTTTGGTATAATAAAATAAAAACTGTGTGGCAAGTAATTAATAGAGAAGCTGGAAAGACACAACTACGCGATCAGAATGTCTTTGTTTGTTTTTGTTTGAGTTGTCTTTGAAAATAACTAATCAAACCATTTCTGATAAGCAAGAGGTAGCTGAGACATTAGAAAATTTCTTTACCAACATTCCGTTAGAGGTTACGCAGTCTCTTCCCTCCTCATCTAAATTAGCTGAAGCTCTTCTTATGTAAAACTTTACTAAAGACTTACCAACCTTTAGATTTAAACCAATATGTATTGATACAATTAAAAACGCGTTCAAAAGTCTCAAAAAATACTGAAGACTTAGGGGGGATATCCGTTAGGGTTCTTGGAGATATTATTGACTCAATTGCTCCTATCCTAACAGGCATATTCAATCAATGTTTGGACAGCGGCACGTTTCCTGACTTAATGAAACAAAGTAAAGTAGTACCAATTTTCAAATCAGGCTGTAAGAGTGATCCCTCTAATTATAGACCTATGTGCTTCCAGCATTGAGTAAAATATATGAAAAAATCATGCTGGAACAGATGTTGTCTCACTTCAATTCAAATGGGATCCTGCATAGTCAGCAGTTTGTTTTCACGAAAGGTAGTTCGACAACGGACGCCGGAGTAAAACTCATCAGTCACATTTTGGAATCTTGGGAGAAGTCCCAGGATGCCATTGGCATTTTCTGTAATCTCTCAAAAGCGTTCGAGCGTCGACAACAACACACTGATCAGTAAAATACACCACTACGGAATTCGAGAACAAGCTGCTGATCTGTGCTTTCCTATTTATCAAACAGACAGCAAAAAGTAAATGTTAATGGGGCGACGTCCTCCGGGTCTCTAGTCAAGATGGGCGTGCCCCAAGGTTCAATTCTCGGCCCTTTCCTCTTTCTTGTTTACATTAATGACCTCCCTTTTATGAGTGCCAAATTATCGGATATAATTCTATTTGCTGATGATACTTCGCTATTTTTTTAAATAGATAGAAAAGATACGGATGTCTTACATGTCAACGAAAGTCTAATTATTCTCTCAAAATTGTTCGCAGCTAACAATCTTTTACTTAATGTGAAAAAAAAAAAATGTCTAAAGTTCTCTTTACCAAATGTACCACAACGTGACCTAAATTTAAATCTAGACTGCAAAAATCTTGAAGTTATAGCTGAATTTGTATTTGTATTCTTAGGGATTACTATCGATTCAAAACTGCAGTGGGGTGCGCACATTAGAACTCTTTCGGGTGGGTTAAGTTCAGCTGCATATGCAGTAGGGAAAATAAGGCAGCTAACCGATGTAGCCACAGCTAGGTTAGTATACTATGCTTATTTCCACAGTACGAGTATTATGTCTTATGGCATTCTCCTGTGGGGATCAGCAGCAGACGTTGAGTCAATTTTCATATTACAAAAGAGGGCAATCCGCGCGATCTATAAAATGGGTCCTCGTAAGTCCCTCAGAGAAAATTTAAAGAGATCGATATACTGACTCTACCTTCACTTTATATTTTGGAACGTATTTTGTATGTCCGCAAAAATCGGGGGCTTTTCAAAACTAGAAGCGACTTCCATAATTTAAATACACGCAGTAAACACGAAATTGTAATACCCAAAATTCAGATTAACGAAAACTAGCAAGTCTTTTCTTATAAACAGTATACGCTTTTATAACAAGTTGCCAAAGTCAGTTATAGAACTGACCGATGGAAAGTTCAAAAATCACATCAAACGTGTCCTTATTAAAAACCGGCCAAGTGCGAGTCGGACTCGCGCACGAAGGGTTCCGTACTTGGTAAATTGCGGTTTACGATTTATGACGTATTAAAAAAAACTACTTACTAGATCTCGTTCAAACCAATTTTCGCTGGTAGTTTACATAGTAATGTACATTATATATTTTTTTTAGTTTTATCGTTCTCTTATTTTAGAAGTTACAGGGGGGGGGACACACATTTTACCACTTTGGCAGAGTCTCTCGCGCAAACTATTCAATTTAGAAAAAAATGATATTAGAAACCTCAATATCATTTTTGAAGACCTATCCATAGATACCCCACACGTATGGGTCTGATGAAAAAAAATATTTTTAGTTTTAGTTTCAAGTATGGGAACCCCCAAAATTTATTGTTTTATTTTTATTTTTGTGTGAAAATCTTAATGCGGTACACAGAATACATCTACTTACCAAGTTTCAACAGCATAGTTCTTATAGTTTCGGAATAAAGTGGCTGTGACATACGGACGGACAGACAGACAGACAGACAGACAGACAGACAGACATGACGAATCTATAAGGGTTCCGTTTTTTGCCATTTGGCTACGGAACCCTAAAAAGCATATTATAAAATCAAGGACTACGTTGAAGATAAAAAATTGGCTTTAGCTCCTTCTGCGCATGCGGCTTCCCTGGTAACTCATAAACGGCACAAATATGTGGATGTCTCTAACTATTCTCAATCTTATTTTCTTCTTTTATTAAGACTTTTTACAATGGTTTTCAATCATCTTTATAGCCCTTTGCTAAGAATAACTATTCTTAGCAAAGGGCTTGTTTACAGCACTGATAACAACATTTGTGCCACATGTTAAATTTAGTCTTACTTTGTTACAGCACTGATAACAACATTTGTGCCACATGTTAAATTTGGTCTTGTTATACTTTGTATAGATTCTTTTACCGATTGTTTTGTAAATGTGTGAACATTGTAGGCCTAGATTTCTAGATTGTTAACATTTGTTAACATTTTATCTCGTTTTACTTTTTTTAATCTTTTGTTTATTTATTATATAATCATTTTTTTTTTAGTTTCTTACGACTTATTGTCGGGCCTGCGTTGTCCCCCCGTATAAGTAATGCTGTAACATGGAAATATTGTAAAACCAAACAATTTTTAAAAGAGTTTTCGGCTTCGCCTCATGTGATAAACCTCCGCTCGTGTTTTATTGACCTCTATTATATGACCATTGCATAAACTACTAGTTTATATTAGGGACCGTCATACATGTCTCGGATTAAACGATCTTTTCATTATTGTACTTACACTATGTCCTGCATCGTTTATCCAGAAGAACCTGAAGTTTCCGTACGACTTGTAGTAACCTTCTAGCTTATCGTTTTCCCAGATAGGATGACGTTGGGCGTTCTTATATCCTTCAGCACCGGGCCATTTCAGGCGATCCACCCACAGAATTTGTCCTGAAAACGTAGCAAGTATTTTAAGTATATGCCAACGATATAAATACGTTTGTAAAATCTTGTCAACATAATGTCATAGTTAAAGTCAAATATATTTATTCAACTAGGCCAATAAACGGCACTTTTGAACGTCAAATAAATTAAAATTTACACGCAATAAAAATTGATTCTACCGTGCATTCGGAAAGTAGATTGATACGGAGAAGAACGCACAAGAAACTCCATACTGACTCTTTTTAAAAAAAAATGTATTAATGTAAGTGGTAATTAGTTTCGGAGTCTATTACTGTGTTTTGCAGCTAAATAAAACGTACTTAATTATTTATTAGGGTAGACTTCTAGTGAAAAAGGAATCCAAAGAAATTCGCCGAGATAACTAAGTTTGAATCTGAATTAATGAAATATTTTACCTGGAGTATCACAAATCAAATCAAGATTTCCATTATATTTCGTCAGAATAATATCCGTTTCGCTCAGCAACTTCTCAACTGAAATTTTATTAAAAACTTTTTAATTAAAAACAAATATCTCGATGAGTTTTCATTTCAAACATTTTGGGCGAACCAGGAGGAGGCGGTTTTACTGAGGGAATGAAGTAGGTTTTATAAATGTTATCGAAAGTATACTAACTGCTATCGGTAACAGGTTTCATGAAGTCTGTCCTCAAATAGTTAAACACAGGGGAAGACTGCGAGTCCCACACCACATGCGCAGGAATGTTCAGTGCTGGTTTAACTAGTGTGTTCATTATGTAGTTAAGAGTGTACACTGTTTGTCTGGACTCCGAGGGTGGTTCAGGTACAGCATTCCTGATCATCATTTGTCTTGAATATTCTGTAAACAATTTAAAGAAAGAAAGAAAAATATTTATTTGTGACCCGCACAGGAGCCACGAGAAATAAGCATACAATTAAACAATAATAAAATAAAAACTCCGTGCGAGACCAAAAAGGCTCCTATCTCAGCATGTGCAGCGATATCCAAAAAAGGTAATAACGCTGCGCTGATATTCTGATAGGGCCCACTATTGATGACACACTTACGGAAACGGGACTAACATAATAAAATAAAATAGAAGAATATATAAATAACAAACAAAATAGAATAAAACACTGAGGGTGGGTCAAAGTATGTGTAAGTATAATACAAATATATAAATAAAACATATTAAATGTTGGTAGACCTAGAAACCGACGCGGCGACGTCCGCGATGCTCAATGATCATTTGTCGAAACCATTGAGAGGGAGATGTCAATGTAACCATATAAACTTGTGTTCTTTTATAATAAAGGGCAGTATAGCAACAGCATTCGTTGTATCACTTACTCCTAATATCACTCATCCGTACATGGCGACCGTGACAGCGTAAACGCTAGCAGCGTATGTTTACATTTCTTTGACCAAAACGGGTGTCGCAATGTATTGTAACGAGACCAATCTCGTACTGGGACTTAGCGTGGTCACTATTCTATTTTGTGAATATTTACCACGACAATCACAAAATGGGTACAACTAATACGAAGGAAGAAGTTATAGTTCCACAAAACGCAGCAGGTGGAAGTAACAGCGCTGACATCACGCAGCTGACGATACATGCCAGCACAACAAACATCATTTTAATCGTGTTACTTCTTATAGCATCGTTGGCGTTTTTGTATGGTATCTTCAGAATCTACAAGAATTGCCATCAGAAATGGATGGGTAATGAGATCAGGAAGGACAGATTACGATGTTCTATATGGAGACGTAGAGCTGACGCAGAGGAAATGCGGACGAATGCCAGAGGCTACAAGAAGGACACTGAGGACGTCATCTGAAGAGTTAAAAACCCAGGGTTTACGAAGAAAAGTGCGCGAAAGTTGTATTCGTTACGTGTCAGTGCGTGGTTATATATAAGGTGTTGTCTATTCTCTATTAGTAGTAAACGTGTAATAGCATAAAATATACATGACATTATTTTAGTGGACTAAAATAAGTGACAAATGAAAAAAAAAATGAACGCTGGAGTGTATGCAGTATAAAATAATGGTATGTAATTCAGTACCTACTAAGAAAATAGAAATAAGTATTTATGTTAAATGGCAGAAAACTTAAAAACATTGTACGACAAGTTAATTGAAATCAGAAAATATTTGATAAAGATAGGTCCAGATAGAAGAAAAGGTAACATTATAGTCGTAAAATTAGCAGAGGCAGACAACTTACTAAAAGAGTACAACTTATTTTTAGAATATTATTCAAAATCGAAAAGCACCGTATGTGAGAGTGAATGTTCGCATATTCACGAGCTTTGCGCAAATTTTGATCATTTATATGAACAAATATTAGAATTGTGCTCACAGAAACCTAGTACGGCAGATAAAATGGCAACTACTTGTAAATTTGATTTAAAAGTTGCTTTAAGTTTATTACCAGTTTGTACAGACGATGAGGCTAGCGTAAAGCAACTTATAGATGGCATAGAGTATTACAAAACAGAGTTAGACGAAAATTCACAAGGAAAACTGTTAAATTTCGTATTAAAAAATAGACTCTCACAGACCGCAAAATTGAAATTAGCGACTTCATATGTCAATATTGACGACTTTATAGCTGACTTGAAGATTCAGTTATTGCCTAAAAAATCGGCTACAGCAATTCAACGAAAGCTGCAAAGTCTTAGGCAAAACGATTTATCAATCGATGATTTCGGCAAAAAAATTACGGAATTGTTTGTTGATTTGACGATCTCTCAATCGGGGGCCAACGAGGCCAGTTTGAAAGTTTTAAAGCCAATTAATGAGAAGCAAGCTATCAAATGTTTCTCAGATGGATTGAGAAATCGACGACTTAGTACAATAATTTCAGCCAGAAATTTTACATCATTGAAAGATGCAGTACAGGCGGCCATCGATGAAGATATAACAAGTCCATCAACATCTTCCGATATTTTAACGATGAATTATAGAGGGAGATCGTCTTATAACTGGTCACAGCGGAGAGGCCGCTTCTCATACGCAGGTAGAGGACGCGCACGTGGCAATCAACAGGTTATCCAAAACCAAGACGAACAGCAGGATCAGGTTCGGAGAGGATCGCAGGCAAGCTGGCGCCGGTCCACCCGACCATTTCATGGAAACAGAGGTAGGTCCAATTATAGCACCTCCAGGGATCAACACATACATACATTGGATGACTCAGAAACGCAGGAAAATACAGAAACAGAACAGCGGAATGAGGACCAGTTTTTTCGGGACTAAAAATATAATTTTATCATGCAATAACGTAGGCTACGTAAATATAAAATCGCATAACCATTATTCATACCAATTATTAGTAGACACCGGTGCATCCATATCTGTCATAAAGTATAAACAAATTCTCGACCAAAACATTCCAATCCATATCGAGAAGACACTTGTAAACGGCATCGGGGGCAAAGTACAGGCTATAGGATATGCTTATTTGCGCCTAGTTATTGGAAATCAGACCCTACAACATAAGTTCTATGTTTTTAAAACATTGCCTTGTAAAGGTAGTGGCATACTGGGACAAGACTTTTTAAGCAAGTATAAATCAGTATTAAATTACGGTAACCAAACTTTGTTACTATGGAATAACAACTCAAAGGTATCATTACCATTAATAATGACAAACAATCATTTTAATATACCGGCAAGATCAGAGTCTATTCACTTTATTCGAACATGTGAGATAGAAGAATGTGTAGTTAATGGAACAGAACTGCGAAAGGGGATCTTTGTTGCAAATACTTTAGTTAAGCCCACGAATGGGAAAATACCAATTAGGATTTTAAACACCACGGAGACAGATTTAGTCTTGACAACAATTAGTCCAACACTTTACAAAGCAAGCGAGTATGATGTATGTTCATTTCAAGAAACCAATAATAATGCTGATCGTGTCAGAAAGGTATTCGCTTCGCTATCACTGAAACATTTAAATAAAGAGGAGCAATTGTCCATAGAGTCCATTTGCGCAAAATATGCAGATATTTTCTTCCTACCGGGTGATAAATTAGGAACAACTAAATTATATGAACACTCAATAACATTGAAACCAAACGTGGCACCAGTGTACGTTAAGCCCTACAGAATGCCGCATTCACAGAAAGCCGAATTAAAAAAACAAGTGGACAACTTATTGGAACAAGAAATTATTGAACCTTGTTCCAGTGAGTGGTCCAGCCCAGTACTCCTAGTGCCTAAAAAATCAGACGCAAACGGGGAAAAAAAATGGCGGTTAGTTATAGATTACCGTAAGCTCAACACTTGTATTCAGGATGATAAGTTTCCACTGCCAAACATCACGGATATACTAGATTCCTTGTGTGGATGTATTTATTTCACACATTTAGATTTAAACCAAGGATTTTTTAACGTAGCGTTAAACAAACACAGTAGGAAATATACTTCATTTAGTGCAGACGGTGGTCAGTATCAAATGACAAGAATGCCTATGGGACTCAAAACTAGTCCCAGCTCATTTTCGCGTATGATGACCATGGCAATGACCGGGCTATCCTACGACAAGTGCTTAGTGTACCTAGACGATCTTATTTGTATGGGACGGAACTTAACTGACCATAACAAAAATTTAATAGAAGTATTCGAAAAGTTGCGCAGTGCCAACTTAAAATTAAATCCCACTAAATGCGATTTCCTTAAGAAAGAGATGCTTTATTTAGGCCACGTGGTGACAGGCAATGGTATATTGCCGGACCCAGATAAGATTAAAATAATTAAAGAGTATCCAGTTCCTAAAAGTACGGACGAAGTGAAACGCTTCGTTGCTTTTGCAAACTACTATAGAAAATTTATAGACCACTTTGCCGACAAAGCCTATCATTTAAACCTTTTAAGTAAGAAAAACACTAAATTCAACTGGGATAGCAACTGTCAAACGTCATTTGAAACTCTAAAACAAAGTATGATGTCACCGCCAATCCTACAGTACCCAGATTTCTCAGAACTAAATCAATTCATAGTACAAACCGATGCATCTGGGTACGCAATTGGGGCAGTACTATCAAATTCAAATGGCAGACCAATAGCTTACGCTAGTAGGAGCCTTAACAAAGCGGAAAAGAACTATCCCACCATAGAGAAAGAACTCTTAGCTGTAGTTTGGGCTGTCAAATATTTCAGACCCTATTTATACGGTCGTACATTTAAAATACTAACCGACCACAAACCCCTTGTATACTTATTTAATTTAAAAGACCCATCTAGCAGGCTCTTTAAATTTAGACTAGCTCTAGAAGAATACAATTACGAAATAGAATACGTAAAAGGGAGTGAGAACTGCGTTGCAGACGCATTATCTAGAATAAAAATTACGTCAAAAGAACTTAAAGAAATGAATGAGTGTCTGTGTGCAGTAATGACTCGCGCTCAAAAACGAAAATTAGATGCTGTCGCCCCGGCAGATGAGTTGCCCACCGACAACTTGCCAGTTCAACCACATGTAGTGGAAACTCATATCAAACCAAGAGGCGCAGTAGAGTTAAGATTTGCACCCAGTAGCAGTCTTAAGAAGTTAAAGAGCGATAGCTCAGTAGTGTTACAAACACACATAATATTATTGTATAATGCCCAAATGAAAACTATATTCATAAACTCGGCATCTCAATCACAAACTACGCGAGCCGAGTTTGCGAGAGAGCTGAGTGATCTATGTAACAAGCTAAATATAGAAGAAGTATACTTCATTAAAAATTCGAATAATAAAATTTTTGTAGAGAAATTAACTAGTGAGATAAGAAAACAAAGCAACTGGAAAGGGCCCAGATTATGTATATTAAAAGATGTCGAAAGAATAGAGGACAAAGATGATAGGAAAGTGATACTCAACGACTTTCATCTTTTGCCCACTAGTGGGCACGCGGGCATGAGAAGAATGCTGACTAATATAAAAAAATACTATTTTTGGCCAGGCTTAGAAAGTGATGTCAAAAATTATGTCAAAAAATGTGTTCAATGTCAGAAGCATAAGTATACAGTTCAGGTGAAAGAGCCAATGGCAATCACCACAACTGCTCATTCGGCTTTCGATAAAATCTTCTTAGACTTGGTAGGACCATTAGACAAAGACAGCAACAATTTTTCTTATATATTGACATTGCAATGCGAGCTGTCCAAGTATGTATGTGCGTATCCCCTCGTCACTAAAACCTCTACAGAAGTAGCACGCACCTTCGTGGATAACTTCATACTTCAACATGGCATCCCGAGGGACATAGCTACCGACAGAGGCACAGAGTTCATGTCCGAGACCGTGACACAGGTTTGTGAATTACTACATATTAAAAAGTTAAACTCAACTGCGTATCATCACCAAAGCATCGGAGCGCTAGAGAACTCGCATAAAAATCTAGGTGCATTTTTGCGAATCCAAGCAGAAGGAAAACCCGAATTATGGAGTACTTGGTTACCATTCTGGTGCTTTGCTTATAATACGACAGTTCACTCGTCAACAAAATTTACACCATTCGAACTCGTATACGGTAGAAAGTGTAACTTGCCCAATAATTTGGAAAAGTGTGTAGAGCCTCTATATAATTACGACAGTTACCCGCTTGAACTTAAGTACCGCCTACAGGTTTCTCAAACCGAAGCGCGGGAAAATTTGATAGCCAATAAAATAGGCAGAAAAAGTAGATACGACCAGCATGTAAATCCAATACGCTACAAGCCAAACGATCAAGTTTTAATTAAAAATGAAACTGGCAATAAACTTCAACAATTATATTCTGGACCTTACAAGGTGATTAGAGATTTGTCACCAAATGTTGAGGTCAATTATAAGGGAAAACCCGACATTATTCACAAAAACAGAACGAAACCGTATCATGTTTAAGATAAAAACAATAAGACAATTAATTACCAATGCTATAAGCACTTAACAATAGCTATTATACAGGTCAGCAGAAAACGGAGACGAATAATAAGCGCCAGCTGTGCGCTCATAGGTACTCAGGGATTGATTGTTATTATAAGTATGTAACTACTTATTATTGTATAACTTTGTATACCAAACATAACGAACATATGTACTACGATTATGTTATAACTATATTTTATACGTGTTAGCCTAAGAGTATCAATGTTTAATTTGTGCTTATATTGTATCCATGCAATAAAATAAAAGTAAACTTTTATTTTATTTTAGTTTTAGGGAGGAGATGAGAGGGAGATGTCAATGTAACCATATAAACTTGTGTTCTTTTATAATAAAGGGCAGTATAGCAACAGCATTCGTTGTATCACTTACTCCTAATATCACTCATCCGTACACCATATTCATATCCATATTTCATATTCTTAAGGTAATCATATCTACAGTACAGTTTCTTTATTTATAATTCTAGTTTACTTACCAAAGGCTTCGCTCAGTGTATCAACAGGTGTACGGCTCACCCTTTTTGAGAGGATATTATAAAAATCAACGTTGTCTGCACGGCGTAGCACTACCCACTGAGTTGCACTCCAAGCAGACGTTGAATCATAGTACAACCCTTCATTAAACAGCCGTTCAGCCTCTCTGGCAGCCGCCTGAATTTCATCATGCCCTTCTTGGTCTACTAGTCCAGCCGCCAGTAGAAGAGGGCCCCATGTGAGGGTAAGATCTACTGGATGTATCCAAGCATTGCCCATCGCAATACCTTTCAAATTTGATCCGATTGTCCCAGCTTGTTCAGCCTAAACATAAACAATAATTAATTAGTACCTACTAAAGTACCAAATGTCTTTTTTAGCATTTACTTCTTAGTTTTGTTTCACATCATTGTATCACATGCTTCTGGTCAAGTGACTGCTAAATGTCAACCCCATGTCACAAGAGGTCCGTGAAACACGGATATGTTGTACAAACATGGCTTAGCTTACCTCATGCATTCGTATGCCCATGTCAACGGCCATTTTTCCACCGTACGATTGCCCGTAAATGTATAGTGGGACTCCGTTAAATTCTGGATGATCATTGTAGAATCCACGCATGAGCTGAACAAAGTCTAGGGCTGTAGAAATAATCTTTGTTAATTATAATCTTTCTTAAAGCAGGTTTAGCAATTACGTAGGTAGACATTGTCACAAAATTACCTATTTCATCGTTAGTAGTTGTTAAGAATCTGTATTCATCGACATAACTGAAACCAGTGCCTACTGGGTTGTCTACAAAAAGCACATTGAAGTTTTTCACCTGAAAAATGATTTGCATTATTTAATTATTCTTATCTGTATCTATTATAACCCATATAGATATTTAGACACACACAACATATCATATTGCAATTTTTACGATGTAAAATTTTTACACTGCACTGATTTTACTTTAACGACTTCTTACCCAAGTGGTGTTCCTCTCTTGCAAGGACAAGTCCAAAGGTCCTAGAATCTCAAAATTTCCGATGGCCGTAGAAGACCCACCAGGACCACCCTGTAGCCATACTATCAGGGGTCTATCAGTGTAATTTTCTACATCAGCAGTGGTGTAAAACAGCCAGTAGAACATATGAGCACCACCCCTCACAGTTACATATCCGAAGTCTTGTTTGAACGGCCCGAATTGACCTACAACAATCATTACCAGATTATTGAATTATTTACGTTTCTAATTAGATTATTTGTGGACATAACGTTGCTAACAGAAGATCCCGTGACAGAATTGTGTCAATGGCATGCGAATTATCAAGGTTTTTGTTGTATATTTGACAAATCTATAAGGACTTGTGGGTTTTGCGAAAGGAAAAAATCTTGTGAGCTCAAACAAAAGGCAGATTTTTTATCGGGCTCCGGTTTCTATAATGACGTTTTAATTGCTCTATATTTGCTCATTAGTGATTGTTGACTTATTAAATTGACCATATAATGGAACTCTCAACTTAAATAACAAACTTAAGCTTACCAACTACATATCCACTAGATAAGGTTAAAATTAAAATTGAATAAAACCACTTCATGATGCTGAAGTATATAATACACTGAAAGTGTATCAGTATACCTCATATCAATTAGTGATTAGCTTATCATTACGCAGTCATTTTTGGTTGTCTATATTTCTTCACCGCTTAACAAGATAAAAACTTAAGAATACGATACTAATAGCTCATCAACACAAAAATTATCCTGAAGCCCATAAAGCCAGCGCCTTAGAGCATTTAACCTAAATGCTCTAAGGCCTGCGCAGACGAGAACTTTTTTCCACCTCTAGAACGCGTGAACGCAAACAGATCGCATAAACAAATTGTACAAATTTGAATTTGGAATTAGTCTGAGATAAATTACAAACAAATCGATGTATAAAAGATTCCAATGCGGCCAGTACTTTTCGAGTTATTTAATTGATTATGAAATATCCCTAGACCGTGTTGATATGTGTATAAATCAGATTGACGATTCTGCTGCTAATTCGAGCTGTTAACCATAAAGTGCAAGTTGCGTATACTGTACTTAGTCTTACTTCAGTGTTGTATCAAAACAGAATCATATCCTTGAATAAAATTGTCTAATAATCAAGCAATACTTGAGGACAAACAACATGTATCTAACTATTATAGGTGTACCAACTAATTGATTACAAATGGGCCTGTCCCACTTTCAAGCAAGTCAGACAGGACAACATCAGCAGCCTTATTGCGTAATGAGTTCGGAAAGAGCAAAGGTCAAAGAGTATGAACACTCGACCAATCCCATAGACGGAAAGCCACATCGCGTCTTTCATCTCGCATGTGATTGGTAGATTTTTCATAATCTTTGCCCTTTGCTCTTTCCGAATTAATTACGCAATAAAGCTGCAGGTCTTCTGGTGCTGTCTGATCAATTGTGTTGCTTTTTATTAATTCTTATTTTTGTTTACTCAGTGATGTTTTGAAGAACGTGAAGAAGTTCAAAAAAGCCATAAATTAATCTATGCAGAGTAGTTTATAATTACGAAACCAAGATTATAATTCGAAGTTACCTAACTTAGATAGACGGTACCCTGACCAAAAAATCGGCATGGGATATGAGCATTCCTATTGGTCTAGCGGCACTGGTGGCGCATGAATTACAGTAGTGAATACGCCCAGATTTTAGAATTAAATCTTTATAAAATCGAATTTTGGTCTTTTGAAAAAAATAATTCTACAAAAATGTTCGTTATTAAATTGTCTATCCATTAGTGTTAGTACAAAAAATAATTAATGAACACTTTACGAGGAGATGCATAATATCAATAATTATTTCTCATTTTTATGTTTTTTTGAAAGGAGATTAGTGAAATATATACAACATTAAAAAAAAAACTAAATCTACCATTTTAGAATCAATATTATGTAGAAATTTAATGCATTTTTATTATTTCATATTTCTTTTTAAATAACGAGTAGATAGCTCCTAAAAACAGTACAAAAAACGGCTTGCGCGGCGTTTTGCTCGGGGTACCGCCTTGTTGAAAAGTTATAATCAATACTCAATAGTTTATCTACAATACTAACTGTCCCACGCGGCTTCGCTTCCGTCAACTGGCAACCTACTTACCCATCTACCCTACCCTACATACATGATTGTTGCCTAACTTAAACCGTTTACGCAGCGCACGCAACGGAAGCTCTCAAACAGGAATAATTTTGCGCGTTTTGCAATATTTTTCATTTATTCTCCGCTTCTATCAGTCGTAGCGTGATGTTATATAACCTTTAACTGTCCTCGATAAATGGACTATCCAACATAAAAATATTTTTTCAATACCAACCATTATTTCCTTAGATTAGCGCGTTCAAACAAACAAACTCTTCAGCTTTATAATATTATTAGTATGGTGGTAACCTCAAATATACCTAAATACAGATTTCTGTAGAGAGAGATTTCGGAAGACAATCAGGTTAAGGGCTACATTTCAGAAACATTTTTTTATAGTCTATAGGCTCGAGCTTGACCACTATAAGTCATAACTGTAATATGTACTTTCAAACCAGGACACCAAAGGAGTGTCGCTCGGCGGCAGAAATATTTATGAAGTAAGTAAGTAATCCTCGAACGAGCTGAATATTTTAATAATCCCTTGATAAAAAGAAATTAAGTACCTTAATCGTAAGTAAGTGATATCTACAGTCTACGGTAGATAAAGATATGGACTACTTTTTTTTTTTTGTTTTTTTTAATGTAAGTTTTATGGCCTGGTTGCTAGGACCTTTTAGCCACATCTTTGGGAAGAGTTTTGGATCTTATATTTCTTCAAAAGTGTTTTTTATATAACTGTATGTTGGCTTAGTGTCAAAATCATATGCTTCACAGACTGATTCTAGTAAGTGAAATATGTGATATCAGTGATGAAAGTGTTGTGTTTGCAAATAATACCTCCCGCCGCTTGATTGAATTATTAAAAAATTAAAAAATAAATATGGCCTACTATTTCTTACTATGACCACAGATATTATAATACTAGTATAATATGACGTATGATAACGATGTCAATATTTCTATCTAAAGGTGAGCAGCTACTTGAAAGTTATCAGTATGTGTATATGGACTAAGATTGGTTACGTTGATTTAGGATGGGTCTTCGACGGACGACGGACGGCGACGGACTGCAATCCTCTTTGACGGTATCTTTAAATTGTTGCAGTCGAGAATATATCACGTTTTTCAAGTGTAGATAGATCCTGCCTTATATAATTATTGTTATGTCCTTTATTCATATTTCTTCTTATTTAATACATTTTTATAAAATAAATTAAAAATCAAAAACATTAAAAAATTAAAAATTAGAGGCCCACTGGTATCGGGAACCGGGTCTAAGCTACCGGTGGTCAGGGCTCTAGAGAGAGGAACCTCCAAACAATACGAGCCGTGAGCCTCCTAAGAGGTTGTTTGAGGCTCGTGGCTATTACATTAAAAGCTTTTAATTTTTTATTATGTCCTTTATTCATTAAATTTCTTATCTTTTACATTTTTAAATATTTTATAAACTACATTAAAACATTTAAAATATAAAAAAATAGAGGCCCACCGGTATCGGGAACCGGGTCTAAGCTACCGGTGGTCAGGGCTCTAGAGAGAGGAACCTCCTAACAATTCGAGCCGTGTCCAGCAATACTGCTTTCTGGATCAGGACCCTTGACCCAGCCGCCTAACGAGAGCCTCCTAAGATGTTGGTCGAGGGTCGTGGCATTAAAAGCTATTAATTATTATTATTATGAGCCTGTTATGTCCACTGCAGGGCAAAGGCCTCCTTCCGTCTTTCCATTTTTATCTCTTCCTACATCTGGCCAATCCTTCAGATAGACGTTTAATTCGTCACGCCATCTCTTTCTGGCCCTACCGCGTCGCCGGTTCCTGTCATTCGGAAAAATAAAGCCTTAAAAAATACTAAAAATAAAAACCACTAATTGTTTTATTTTAAATCAGCCATAACACTAATCACGCCATCTCAGAATATGAGGTAACTAAATGTCACTAAAATAACAACCACATGATTTTAAAAATCACGTGCCAATATTTTTGAATATTTGTTTACTCAGAACAAAGTAGCTAATTGTCAGTAATATCTTTTGTTCAAAGATGCACAGTTCCCGTGTGACATGCATAATGCAGGTGGAACTTGTATTGGCTGGCTGTATACTCTCGCGGGAGAGCCCAATACGGTTGAACTAGTCGACGGCACGAACTATTTTGTGCGCGGGGTTAAAATGCATGCTATCTTATCCGACAACACGTGCGAAAGAAATAGATGCCGTGATGAGCAGTAACAAGCTAGTTCACTTACGAATTAGCACTTTTGCCAATTTTGTATCGAAATGGATGATGATTTAGGACGAAATTTTATAAACAGGCCTTTGGGAGTCTAGATATCATGAAAAAACGACTAAATGTATATTTATAAAATAACATTATTTGCATTGTTGAATTACTAATCTATCCCTGTATGGAGGCCGTTTTGCTATTTTCCTTCTTCTTATGGTATTTATTTCCGCCCAAAGATGCATAAAATTAGTGTTGAAATTTGGAACGTTTGACGCTCATAACTTTCAAAAAAAATTTTTTTTCCATACAGGACTAGATAATGAGACAAATTTATTTTGAACGTACATCGTCAAACAGTGGAGTAATCTCTAGACTAAGTTTGTATGGAAGAATTTTCGACTAGTGTAACCTTAATGATTGAACTCAGTACAGACAGCAATGTACATCATCCTCGCGGGCTCTCGCGTGAGATTGTACAGCCGGCATACATATCATCTATAGCTAGCGTTGATGTCCTTTGATGGACACTTTGTCAGTTTCAATTGCCAAAGTGTCCGCCACAATGCAAATGGATATCAATGTCAATTTGTATTTACAGCATTCAGGACCGGTGGATGCTATTGATAAGATGTTTTAAAGAATCTTTCATAGTGCTCCAAATCAAGTGTCTGTTTACTTAAGGTTCCCCTAGTCGACGGCACGAACTATTTTGTGCGCGAGGTTAATATGCATGCTATCTCATTCGACAACACGTGCGAAAGAGATAGATGCTGTGATGAGCAGTATTATCCAAGTTCGCGGTACGAACTAGCACTTTTGCAAATTGGTATCGAAATGGGTGATGATTTAGGACGAAAACAAGTGCGCGAAATTTTATAAACAGACCTTTGGGTGTCTAGATATCATGGTAAAACGACTAAATGAATATTTTCAAAATCAAATTATTTTCATTGTTGAATTACTAATCTAACCCTATATGGCGGCCGTTTTGCAATTTTCCTTCTTCTTATGGTATTTATTTCCGCCCAAAGATGCGTTAAAATTAGTGTTGAAACATGTAACTTTCGACGTTCATAACTTTCAAATATATTTTTTTTTTACTTTTTTGTTGCCATACAGGGCTGGATAATGTTGACCCAAATTGGTATAATTTTTTATTTTGAACGTACATCGTCAAATAGTGGAGTAATCGCTAGACTACGTTTGTTTGGAAGATTTTTCGACAGGAGCGCAGTAACAGAAGGAAGTCAAAAACAGAATTGACTTTCTTGTATTAATGCCTCTTGCGGAATATCTACCTATACGTAAACAAATCATCTTCTCCCTGTAGACATAACATTTTTCGACAGAAGGTATCTAATTATAGAAATTTTTGCCTGTATGGGTTGCTCTTTCATACTTTTTTTTAGTTCAAGTAGTACTACAATTATAGATACGAGTATTTACAGCATCGAGGACCTGTGTTAGTTTATAGGTTGTGTGATGCTATTGGTAAGATGTTTCAAACAATTGTTTAGTGTTCGTTCTGTCTATAACTTAATGAAGCGGAGTATCTACTGCAGAGTATCTGTAGATTTGGGTGGTTTTAACCTCGTGGAGGGTCGATCGGATGCATGAAACATTATCGATTTGTAAATATAAAATTAAAAAAGTCACAAAGAAAATATGCCAGCTTCCATAGCAAAACATAACAAAGCGAAAAATAACTTTCTTTTCCGAATTCCCGCAACCTTAACCAACAAAATCGGTCCAAGAAAAGACTCCGAAAAAAAAAGTTATTTTTCGTTTTGTTGTGTTTTGTTTTCGAAGTCAGTTTGTTTTTTTTGTTAAAAAGTTTTTTAATGTTTTTCTTTGGAAATCGGTTCTTTTTTGTGATAGTTTAAAATTACTAACCGAAATCCTAAAAGGAGGAGGTTCTATGTTCGGCTGTATGCATTTCATTATTTAACAAAGTTATTTGCGCTTTAGATTTTTAGAGTTTTTCGCTATTCCTCATAGTTTCGGATTTGGCCATCTACACTCACTTAAAAACTCGTCTGCTGTGTACCTACTGTTTGAAGTGTTGTTTTTAAATGAAGATCAGAATGCGGTTGCTTCCATTTGTGGTATAATAAAAAGTTATGTTGCTTTTCTAGGGTACCTTAAGAGCTATAAAGGAAGCTAATATATGATCTAGATCATAAGATTTTGCCCTTATGAACGGAATAACTTAGAGCCGATTAAATCTATAATAAATTATTTGCATAACCCTTCACAGAAACGATATGTTGATGTTTTTTTGCTGTTGTTGATGTTGATGCTTTAACAGAAACGATAATCATTCATAAATTGAAAAAAAAAAGACAAGAAGAGTACGAGTTTTATCTGATTTATTTTTGTTGATTCATAGCCCTGTGTATTTAGTCGTTGATCTTCTGGTGAAATCAAATGTTAAACGATGATGTTGTTGTTTTTGTTGTTGTTGTGTTGATATTTGTTGATGTAGGTAATCGAATAAAAAACGATAAACGTTTAATTGATTCTGAGTTTTTAAGGTCATGGTTTATCAACGGCACAGCATATTATTGATATTACAAGTAAGAAGCCAGTAAATCAATAACAAAGCATTTAATTGTAACTAATAGGTATACTTATCTTTTTGTATATACTTAAGTAACTTTTAATGTCTGTTTTGTGAGGATAAATAAAAAAATAAAAAATTAATGCACTGCTTATCAGAATAACTCTACTTTAATTGCAGCGTATAACTGGGTTTTTAGATATTGTCGGCTATCTTCTTGGGCAATTTGATTGAAAAAATGTTATTACCTATAAACTTATCAGTTATTTTTATTTCTCACCACAATATATGTACATAAATTATCTTATATTGGTCAGATTCAACAATCAATCTGTCTAGCAATACCCCTTGGCAAGACTGGTACCTCAGGCATCTGACTACCCGTAACGACTGTCAAAGATCTTCAAAGGACAGCCGGGACCAAAGGCTTAGCGTGCTTTCCGAGGCACGGAGGAAAACTCGCATCCACAGACCGACCTCGTCAAGCGTTGCTTAACCTTGATGACCGACCAGTGCGGCTGTTATTATTTAGCCACGAAATTCGACTCAGATTCGACAATGGTACACGATATAGGTAAGTACATATTGTGGGAGACTGGTGCCTAAGCTAGGCTCGTGGCCTGTGTTTCAGGACACCAGGACACTAGGAACGTAGGTACCCTATGTAGATACTTACTACTTAAATCCCTACATAATCAATAAATTTGCCAAAGCTACTAGACGATCACAAAATTTCCATAACATTTATTTTGGTTGCAAATTTTCAACTTTTTAATTTAATTGACTTTCTTTCTTTTTTCTTTTTAATTTAATTGAATTTGAATTTGAGTGCCAGTGTGAGGCTCCTTCGCAAGATAAGGCCCACCTCCTTGTCTGCCCTTCATGCCCAAGCCACCTGCACCTTACGGAATTTGAACGTAGCAAATGACAGAGCTGTCCGAGTAGCTACTTACTGGTCGGACAAAATCTAAATGGTTTGAGTTTATCGACACGAAAGAAGAAGAATTGACTTTCGACAAATATTAGAACGGAATCCCACTGACGCGAATCGGACTCACTCTTATCAGTTTTTTTTATTTTCGTTTTCTCTATTTGATTCAACAAATAGGCAAGATGGATCGGTCGATACGTATCTCGACTGATAAAATCTTATCCTACGAATGATCAAAATTTAGATCACTTACCTACTTAAGGAAAGTCAAGAACCCTAAGAGAAAAACTGAAAAGATTTATGTACGTGCGTAGATTAACACTTGCCAGTAGTATACCAAAATCACGTGCAGCCAATTACTGTCATGTGAGCCTATTGTATCGAGATGAGTCTATGGATCAACGGATCAGCCCAATCTCAAGGTTTATCTTTCGCACGTCGCGTCGAATTGATATCCATCTACAAAATACTTTTACTGTTCTGACTGTTTGTTCATTATTTACTCAATTAGTGCTGTGAGTCCCTTAGTTTCTGGCACAAATTTAAACCAAGACGCTTGAAATTTCTCATTAGAATAAATACGCAAAACGTCGGGCTTTCGGAACAATTATTATGCAGACAGAAACCACAATACTTACGACTAAATGCGGCATATTTTGTAACATTTGGTTTACCTAATAACTAGGTACTTCTTAGCTGTGCACTCAAAGTTTAAGCTCGCCTTTTATTTTATAAATCTAATGCACGCTAGCCGGTTCGTTGTGCGTGCAGGCCTCCTCTCTGTCAGAGGGAATGGGCCGTAATACACCACGCGGATCCAGTGCGGTGTGTGGGATGTTACATGTCTTCGAAGTTTTGGTTCTGAGACATGCCGGTTTCCTCACGATGTATTCCTTCACCATTTTGAGAGCAGTGGTGATAAAGCGCCTGCCTGGGTTCGCCCACGACCTATAACTTCTAAGTCGCGGCTGTTAGGTACCATGGGGCCACCACTGCTCTGCTGGTGTGTTGTACTAACAGAACACTTTTATTTATTTATTAAAACTTCATGCTCAAATATGTACAAATGCGGACTTAATGTCTTAAGCATTCTCTGCCAGTTGACCTTAGGGTGGTGAAGAGATAAACTAAGGTAGGTGCAACTAAATGAAAGGATAAATGGTGGTAAAAAATATATAAAAAGAATACGTATATACACAAATATATACTTATAAACAATGTTATTGAGAAACGGAAACCAACAAATCAATTCTCTGATGATTCTACCACTTCTGCTAACTTATTGCGAATGTGCTGACCCACCGAACCGACTGGTTGCCATCCTGATATTCTGAGGGAGCGCATTCCAAAGATAGATCGCCTGGACAAACAAGGAGGCTGCTTAACTTCCGGTACTACAGTTTGTAATTAACTCAAGTAGCTATTAGATATTATTTCTACCGCGTTTGTAAATATGTAGTTGTTACACCTAATTACCACAAAAGAGGGAAATTTGTTTATTCCTACTGGTATGGGGTGTTCTAGAGTCAAACGCGTGGGCCGATTTTGATGATTCTTACGTTAATCAATTTGTCTTAACCTTATGAGTGTCACTAACTACATTAAAATTGAATATGCGCATAACCTCTCAAAAGCGTTCGACACGATTTCCGTCTGTACTCTCTTAATAATACTTGAAGGAGTTGGTGTTAGAGGTGTTCAATTATATTTGTTCAAGAGCTACCTAACAAATCGATCGCAATATCTCAGTATAAATAATAACAATAGTTGTGAGCTTCTTAATCATTGCAGTGTGCCGCAGGGAAGTTTAATGGGGCCAACCCTTTTTCTTATTTTCATCAAGGAGCTATGCGACCTCAGTATCCAGAATGATAACATAATATCATTCGCGGATGATACGTGATAACTGTTGTAGCTGAAACATGGTCTCAACTAGAAATCAGAGTGCAACTCGCATTCAACACAGCACTAAACTGGCTCAATGAACACACCCTTACACTCAATACTAGGGCATGTAATATCGGAAGTTTTTAATTACGATATTGATTTCTGATATTAAATCTCAATATCGGAATTTCGATATTAATATCGGGATTCCGATATTAATATCGGAATTGCGCACTTTCGTTAAATTTCGCATTTTTTTTGTTTATTGCTCAAATTTGGTATGAGGTTGGATTGAGTACAATAAAAAAGACGTTTATGCCGCAACATATTAGGCTTTTCTATTGTGTCTCTTTCTTATCAGCAGTGACTGGGTAAACGGGCCCTTATTTACCAAAACTGAACATTTCTTCCCAAGAAATAATATAAGCCATGCCTTTCTGTAAAAGGATAATTAATAAAATCCAGTTTTTTTTTATAATCAATCTGAAAGTAGTCCCGTTATGTGTAGTGATTCATCATCATTGTTATCGTCATTTCAGCCGAAAGGCGTCTACTTCTAAACAGCCTCCTCCAAGTGTCGTCACATTAGCCGATCCCGTGCGTCTCAAATCCAGTGGATTCCCAATACCAAAGCATTAATCAAAATATAATTGTTAAAACGGGTTCTATGAAACTATGTATTTACTTGTATTCTTAAATGTAACATTTTTAGCAATCTCGGGACTGCAAATACGGAATTTATCAAGGCACATATTATTTTTTCATGATGTGAAGTTTAAGTGAATAATTGCCCGATTAGTAAACAGATTACCCGACCACTGCTTATCACCGTAGTCAACGGGCTTAACCGCGTTTTCTCACTCAACGCTTCACAAGGAGCTAAAATAAGATATTTTTCTGGTTTCGAGATTCAGAGATTCCGATATTGGATCACTCAGTATCGGAATTGAAACATCGGTAATTTCGTTCCGAGATTACGATATTACGAGATTCCAAGATACCGATAATCATGCCCTACTCAATACTTCCAAAACCAACTTCATTGTTCATTTTCAATCAGTACAGCCTCTGAACCACGTATCCCAATAAAATTAATACTGAGAGATAGCACATAGAGCAGTATTAAAAGTTGCTACCTTTCGCCCTATTATTATCCCTACAAATGAATTATTTTCACATGTGAATATTCTAAACCAGGGGTTCCCAAACTTATTTTGTCTGCTGCCCACTTTGAAAATAATTTATTTTTTAGCGCCGCCATTTTTTCACCTACTTAAAACCACTATAACTTCAAATAAAATTAATCAATTATTGTGAGCTATATTAGCGGAGATTAAACATTAATTCTAAACGAGACTTTTACTACAACTAGCAAGAGTTAATTTGAAACCTGAGCGCAGTAGGTAATACACAACGGCGCTCAGGTCTCAAGTTAACTCTTACGGGCTACACCTGCCAATGAGATTGATTATTAAAACGCAACTTTATAGTATTCAACCAGAGTATCTTTTATGTAAAATAAAACAAACATAATCGATTCTTATATAAAAACTAATGTGAAGGATGAATCTGATGTTAATAAGTTTGTTGATATCAGGTTCCAATCGTTCCGATTGACATGATTTCATTTTATATATTCAATATCGAACCGAGTTTGAGCAATCTCTTAACTAAATAATATTAGTTGATGTTCACAAGTTGTAGTTGAGAGTCGAGAGCTCATGCAGTCGGTGTCTAAGAGGCCTCCTAGGTAAATGAAATTACAAATCACCCCCCCAAGCCTCTACACAACGCACCCATTTTTTCTGGATCTCTTACCGCCCCCCTTTAGGCCTGCAGCGCCCACAAGGGGGCGTTATCGCCCACTTTGGGAAAGGCTGTTCTAAACGTTAGACAACAGTGGCCAAGTAGAATCTACCGGTAAAGACCTAAAATCATTGAAGCGCGCAAGCCCCACCACGATGTCAACGTAGAGATACTGCGATGGGGTTAGTATTATTATTATCTTACGTATACAAAGATACGCTTGAAAACATAACCCTTCTCGACAGTTGGGTTTGGGTAGATAAAGACCCCAGAAATAGAACAAGTGCAGCTAAAAATCTTTTTTTTGGATTCCGTAACAAAATCGTAGGTACCTAAAACAAGCAAAAAACCTAAAAAAAAAAAAAAAAAAATGATACATTAAAAAAAAACATCGTCGCAAGAAACGTGTGCAAAACTTTAGCTCAATCTTATTTATGACTATATAATTTAAGTAGTAGACACGCTTCAATCGACAATCTATTGAACACGTAGTTATGACACGATATCTTGATCTTGATCGAAAACACCCCGATTTAAACAGTAAAACGCCCATAACTTCAGAACGGCTGAACCGATTTTCATCAAACATAGCTAACTGCCGCACTCAGAGCCGCTATTGGTTATTTAAGGTGATCCTTAGTATTGATTTTTAGTACAAAATCTATACAAAGGAGCGGTTTAAGTAACAGTTAAATGTTTCTGAGTGCGGCAGTAAGCGATAAAGTCACCTTTCAGCCACCAAAAACGAAATCAAAATCGGTTCATCCGTTTAGGAGCTATGATGCTACAGACAGATACATTTATATATTCATTTACACAAACACATGTACACACGTCAAACTTATATAAAGAGGGGTGCTCTTTACTTGACATAAAGATTCATTTTAAACCCCCTCTTTTGCCGTCGGGGGTTAAAAATGAATCTTTACGTCGCGTCTTTCTACCTGACTATCACACTGTCTCAGTTGCATATTTAAAACGTTGCCGTACGTTAGGAATTATTTCTTTAAATTCGTGTATACAACAGCCGGACCCGGCACAACTTATCTGTATGGTCATACAAATATTTGTTCAGTCTGGAATCGAACCCACGACACGCAGTGCAGCAGCCAATCGCGGAGCAAATGCGCCTTTAAACTAACTAACTTTTGTGTTTGAGTGAGAGTGGTTGAGCGATTGACTGCTGCGCTGCGTGTCGCGGGTTCGATTCTCGCTCGAAACAAATATTTGTATGACCTACAGATATATATATATATATGACGAGTATGTCCTGTGTATACCTATTGGCAAGTTCCAGCGGATATTATCGCGAATCTCCGCGCAAATTGTATGAAATGAATTAAAATATTTGTCACATTTTTATTTCTGTTTGTCTTATTTTATGAGTAAGTAGGCATGACATAGCTTTACTACAAATTAGAGGTATTATTGAAATGTTATGTTAATAAAGAAACAGGTGGAATAAAAAACTAAATAGCTTTGTCCATTTTCCGACTCGTGTTTGGTATTTAATTTTTTGGACAAAAACGTGATCCGGTATCGGGAGGTGCAAATTCAGTGCTATTTTCAAACCGAACACATATACACAAACCGAACATATATACAGATATATATATCTATATATCTGGCTCTGGGTGTGGTGTATGTGAGTTTATATCTTTGTAAAGCACTCACGATACAGGAAGCAATTCCTAGTGTGGGGCAACGTTTAAAAAAAAAAAACTTAAGACTAAACATTACTTTTATATACCCAAGTAATATACACAATAATAATACAGAATAAATTTAAAAACATATACCTAAAGTGTGCTGTTAAACTGGAAGCTGACCGCAGGCTTATTACGTATCTTTTGCAAGAGCAAAACGATAGCGATCAAACGATTTATGTTTTAAAAGTCGGAATTAACTGCAGTGTGTGTGTGTGTGAGTGATTAGCAAACGATTGTGTAGAACCTACCATACCAACACTGTAGGTAATGCTGACTTTTATGACATAAAGCATATGATCGCGCGATGATTGCTGATTGCTGTTTCATACGTAGTAAGCCTGCCGCTTGAGAAAAAAAACCGGCCAAGTGCGAGTCGGACTGGCGCACGAAGGGTTCTTTACTTGGTAAATTGCGGTTTACGATTTATGACGTATTAAAAAAAAAACTACTAACTAGATCTCGTTCAAACCAATTTTCGGTGGAAGTTTACATGAAAATGTACATCATATATTTTTTTAGTTTTATTATTCTCTTATTTTAGAAGTTACAGGGGTCCCCCCCGGACACACATTTTACCACTTTTGAAGTGTCTCTCGCGCAAACTATTCAGTTTAGAAAAAAATAATATGAGAAACCTCAATATCATTTTTGAAGACCCATCCATAGATACCCCACACGTATGGGTTTGATGTTTTTTTTTTTTTAAGTTTCAGTTTCAAGTATGAGGACCCCCAAAATTTATTGTTTTTTTTCTATTTTTGTCTGAAAATCTTAATGCGGTTTACAGAATACATCTACTTACCAAGTTTCAACAGCATAGTTCTTATAGTTTCAGAAAAAAGTGCCTGTGACATACAGACGGACAGACAGACAGACAGACAGACAGACATAACGAATCTATAAGGGTTCCGTTTTTTGCCATTTGGCTACGGAACCCTAAAAAACTAGATAAAGATGATACAGAGTGAATTTACGACGCTCATTGGGCACCCGCAGCCTTACTGCGTAAGTGAATACGGCGACGCAAAGGGTTTGATCGGTTTCGCATTTGATTGGTCGATTTGATAGCAGTCAAACCCTTCGCCTTGCCGAATTCACTTGCGCAATTCATGGCACCTGAAGTATTCCACATACGGCACCTATCGATATTTTGTCCAGGTGGCTTTAGTGGAATAATTTATTATTTAAAATTGTATTCCACATTTGGCACCTACGGATCAGTGGGTGATCGCTAGTCTTGGGACGTTTATCTTTTTTAGGACGTCTGAATCAAAAATTCGATTAAAATCAGTAAAGAGTTTAAAAACCTGATAAAAATATAACTTCCTTTTTTGGTTTTTTAGTTAGATGATCATTATAAGATGATCATTATACCCAAACTACCAGGGGGGTAACCACAAGCTCTTAGAGTAAGGTTATTTTGAGATCGAGTAAGTGACAGATGTATACAAGTCAGATACATCTGTCCCTTACTCGATCTCAAAATAACCTTACTCTAAGAGCTTGTGGTCACCCCCCAGGAGGACAGAATCATGAAACTAGATTTACAATTACAACAAAAATTAAAAACCCCGATCCGGCTCGTATTTACAACTACGACGCACGTTTATGATAATCCTGTTTAGGTCAACGACTTTCAACTAAGTATACCTACTCTGAATACCCCTATCTGCTCTGCAAATACCCGCAGAACAACAACCAGGAAAAAAAACAAAAACTAGATCAACATATAATTACTAAATGTCAACCACGCAGCCTACTAACTGCCTAGTTAACCCACACAAGCCTCTAGATACGTGGATTTCCTTACTTTAAATTGTTTTATAATACTCACAACGGATCTTTGGGTCTCTGAATTGGCTGCAAGACCCTGCACAGTAGCTATTTTTGTGTCAATGTTGAAGGTGAACATAGCATTGTATAACTGTCTCTTTCACTTGCATATGTTTGTCGCATCGTCCTATCTCGCTTACTCTATGCAGTATACTCGATGACAAACTGTTTCTTGCGCAATGGTTGGTAGAGCCAACTTCAGAGACACAAAGATCCGCTGTGACTATTATACCCTGTGGACGCAGGAATGACTCCAGGGATCCGACAGCAAAAGACATCCCTTTTGGCGCAAACTTTTTGTTCAAATTATTAATTAAGATTTTATTTACAGGTTTTGGGTATAGTAGAATTTATATTACTCTCATAGACAGAAAATATAAAGCCAAAATAGTTGCATATCTTACGGTCAGATAAGCGGGATTCCTTAATTAAATCTTTGTAAAAAAACAGGGTTAGATTTACGTAAGCAATTGAGAATAAAAAGGTAAATAAAGAAAATCAAAAACTCGATTGCTTAAGAAGCGAACTTAAAAGATGTAAACATATTCGCGAGCTGGCTGACCAACAAAACTATTATGTGTCCTCCGACTGTATAGCATGATTTTCTTCTTGCTTACATTTTCTTAGTTCGCCTAAGTAGTCACGTTTTTGATTGTTTAAATTTACTTTTCTCTTGTTTAAAGATGTAAACATATTCGCAAGCTGGTTGCCCAAAACTATTATGTATCCTCCGACTGCAGTGCTATTCATGATTTTCTCCTTGCTTACATCTTCTTAGTTCGCTTAAGTAGTCGCGTTTTTGATTGTTTAAATTTACTCTTTTTTTGTTTAAAGATGTAAACATATTCGCGAGCTGGTTGCCCAAAACTATTATGTATCCTCCGACTGCAGTGCTATTCATGATTTTCTTCTTACTTACTCTTCTTAGTTCGCTTAAGTAGTCGCGTTTTTGATTGTTTAAATTTACTTTTTTTCTTGTTTAAAGATGTAAACATATTCGCGAGCTGGTTGCCCAAAACTATTATGTATCCTCCGACTGCAGTGCTATTCATGATTTTCTTCTTGCTTACTCTTCTTAGTTCGCTTAATTAGTCGCGTTTTTGATTGTTTAAATTTACTTTTTTTCTTGTTTAAAGATGTAAACATATTCGCGAGCTGGTTGCCCAAAACTATTATGTATCCTCCGACTGCAGTGCTATTCATGATTTTCTCCTTGCTTAAATCTTCTTAGTTCGCTTATTAAGGTGATTATGAGTAATGTAGATGGTAAAAACCCTGTTTGTGCTATATTTACAGACATGACGAAAGCATTTGACTATGTAAAACATGACACGCTCCTAAAAAAGCTAAACAATTATGGTATAAGAGGCAACGTATTAAACCTAATAAAATCATACCTTACTGATCGAAATCAATACACTGAGATATCAAGAGTATGTACCAAAACTAAACGTGAATTCAAATACCGATCTACATGTAGAACAACCAAATTTGGTGTGCCGCAAGGTAGTGTACTTGGGCCACTGTTATTTTTACTTTATATCAACGACCTGCCGCGCCAAATTCGTCATCCAATGACATTATTTGCGGATGACAGCACAGCCATAATTGCAAGCGTAGAAAAAACAGAATACGAAAAAGACATAAACAGCACACTTAAAGTTATAATTGATTGGCTCAATAAAAATAACCTAGTCATAAATCTAAATAAAACCAAAGTGATGCATTATTATCAGCAGCTACCGCCAGATGACATAATTATTAAATATAAAGACCAAATCGTAGATACAACCTCAGTGGCAAAATTCCTAGGAGTACATATTGACAGTCAACTGACGTGGAAACCCCATGCTGAATACGTTTGCCAAAAACTAAGTAAATCTGCCTATCTACTTTACATTCTTTCCAAAAAAGTTAATTTAAAAACACTAGTTACAGCATACCATGGCTTAGTTGCGTCATTGTTAAGATACGGAGTTATATTTTGGGGTAATTGTAGTGAAAGGGAAAGAATATTTAGGGCTCAGAAACGTTGCCTTAGATCGATGACCGGTCTGAAGTCTACAGAAAGCTGTGTACCAGTATTCAAATCACTAAAAATTCTCACATTACCATCTTTATATATTCTTGAAATTGCCCTATTCGTTAAAACTAATAAACAGTTATTTACCTCATTTATTGATATAAGAAAACGCTCAGGACCTATAAGATCTATATATAGAAATCAACTTTATACAGGTGGTCACAAAACAGCCCTATTAAGAAAAAATATTTTATCCATGGGTCCTCTTATTTATAATAAGCTACCCAATACTCTATTAGAATCACCCACCAATGTATTTAAAAAACAGTTAACAAAAATGTTATTGGACAAGTGTTACTACACTATTACTGATTTTTTAAATGATAAAACTTTTGCTTGGACATTGTAATTATTTTGTTGACATTTATTATTTTCTATTTTATTTCGATTTTATGGAAGACTCTTTTGCGTTGACATTTGTATTATATTTTAGAACGTATTTAATTTTATATTAATTGACATCTGATTATTATTTTGACATTACCAATATTATTTATTTCAATCTTATAACGTACATTTATTGTGGTGAAATTTATTGTTATGATTGATTATTATTATATTAATGTCTATATTGTTGATTATTGTTGTATTCAAATTGTTTCGCTAATTATAACCTAAAACATTTTTTCATTTCCTGTTTAAAGCCATTTTATATGTTTTATGTTTGGACTGTTTACTGCTTTGGAGTGATGATAATTTATAAAAATATTGGTGTTTCTGTATATTAAATTAAAAAAATATAAAAATTTGCATGCCGTAAGGCAAAATGTATAGGGACTCTCTACAAAAAGAACATCTAATCTGTACACCTACATTTAGCAAATAAACGATTTCATTTCATTTCATTTCATTTCGCTTTAGTAGTCGCGTTTTTGATTGTTTAAATTTACTTTTTTTTTATAAAGCTGCCATGCTAAAAAGTAGATTTTGTTAGCTCAGAAACGTAATATAAGTTTTTTTTTATTAAATTATAATACAGAAAATATTTTTCACAATCAGTTTCCACTTAAGAAAATGGTAACCATAAAAACGAAAACGAAGCTATATCGCGTGCAGCGATCTACTACCAACAACGATAAGTGCTGAATAATTAAATACAAAGTTAGCTAAGAAAATACAATTTTTTTTTCGAAACACCGCATCCGTATTCAGGCACCGCGTTTGCTACATATATTTTCCTACATGCATCTCTGGTTCTGAAACAATTTTCGGTTCTCTACTTGGCCACCTAGTTAGTTGATATCAAGAACAAGTCTTCATGTTGTTAGTGGACATGCAAGTTTATATGATAACATCTTGTCTAGACTTTTCAGATAAGGAATACCTACACTCTTTGCGATGTAGCATGGTAACGTAATACAGGCAACTATGGTATATGGTATAACTATGGTATGACGTTAAACTACAAAAAATGCGTATACGAATATACGTAAAAAATGATATTGAAACTGTCACCCGCACCATGCTACAGCGCAGCGCAAAGAACATAGTTAAGATCTGATAATTGATTTGCTAAAGACTTCAGTCACAAAGAAAACGTATGTAGAGCAGGTGAAGGAGAGGTTTTGTTTTTATTGTGCTATCGTGAAGATATAGAAGGTATTAGTATGTCATAATCATTCATCAGGTTTTAACTTATCGCTTTGCAGTGCTGGACACAGGCCTCTCCCAAGTTTCATCACAGCTCTTGTTATCATTTACGGCAAATAATCTATAAGAATTTTTAGTAGAGTAGCATTTGTTATTTAATTCTATTAATAAACTAGCTGACCCGGCAAATGTTGTTTTGCCATATAAATTATTTCAAAGATTCACAAAAATTCTGGCACCTAGCTTCCCTACCCTGCCCTACCCTACATACCTACCTACCCTACCCTACCTACCAACCTACGCTACTCGACCTACCTACCCTACCTATCCTACCAATATTTTTTTTCGGTCTTAAACTATCTTCGCATTGCCTTTCTAATGAAACAGGTTTGAGGCATATCGGTTGGATGGTTTCAAAGTCTATAACGGATATAGGTAGAAACATTTTTTGTGTTTTATACATTAGAATTATAGGATGAATTACAGAAAAATCAACAACGCCATCTACTGGCAATACCGGAACCAGCATCCAACGCCATGTTCATTTTTGTGTGTGCGCTTTGTTTCAATCATGTATCAGAGATGGCGCTGTGTTGGCAAAATGTATGGGAAAATGTTTTTTTTTTATCGTTTATTTTTTCGATGATTTTATTACTTGATTATCCTATTCCGGACGAAGATAAATCTAAAACACAACAAGCATAAAAAATTATCCGACCGTTCTCGAGTTATAAATGGTGTAACTAACACGACTTTGTTTTATATGTATATATGTAGATATAGATAACAGACTGTGTATTACATCTATCTATCTATCTAATCTAATACCTTTAATCGAGCAATTCTTGTATATATGTATATATGTCACGTCGAAGTACCTATGTATCGTAGAATCGCCATCTTTAATTCCAATGTCTAGAGGCAATTCCTTTATTCTTGACTGGAGCGGGTTACTTCAATAACACACAACACTGGATTGAAACTCAAGAGTGTTTATTTGATTTAGTTACAGGCACTTTGAGTTTTCAAATGAACTTGAAGCTAAAACCACATCGCGTGGCTTGCTAGATCGCTAAGCCCTTGTCGATCGCTGGAGGAGATCTAGCAAGAAACTCCAGGACACTCTTTTTAAATGTTTTTATAGATTACACAATCACTTTATGACAATTAATTAGGTTTTCAAACATCTATTCGATTACATTTATTAATCAGTTCTTATTTTTCACACATAGTCCGCGCGACGCGCGTTCTAAGTGGGCGGAACTTTCATATTGTTTTTGTTTAGACACTTATTACTTGGATAGTTGAGTAAAGTTAGCAAACAATACTAAAATGCTGATCAGTTAATTATTTTAACATTAAACAACCTCAATACTCACAAATACAAAGTGGTTTTTAGTTTATTATTGAAATAGTCATCTAATAACAAAACTATTCAAGTTTCCGGTGATCTAACAATCTTACTAATTAGAAAGTTTCTCATTATTACATAGCTGTGTAAAATAGTCTTATGACTTCTTAGTATTTAATCATTTACTCAAATTTGTTTAGTTCTCGTATTAAATTATTAAATCTGGTTATTGGTCATAGAAATTATAACATCCGCCATTGTTTGACAACTTAATAAGAATAACATAATGAAACACATTTACTTCGTCAAATGTGCAATAGTTAAAATGAGAACAAATCCAAAAGTCCTACAATAAGTGTTCCTGTTTAATTTAAACATCTCGTATTAATTAAACATTGAAATTAGCATATGAATTATGAATCAATACTGATTCCACAGTGAGCCAATAGATGGCGCTGAACTCAAAACCCAACTTAAATAGACATTGACACTTAAAATTACTAATTACTATTAATTAGGATAATAAATTAGCAAATTCACGCCTACGCGGCGACACGGCCATACTGGACCTAGCTGCGGGCTCTGCAGCTAGAGGTGTCCTCAGTCTTGTGTCCTCAGTCTCGTGTCCTCAGTCTCGTGTCCTCAGTCTCTGTTTCTTGGTTGTTATCTGTAATAGCGGAGAAATATTTGTCGGCAGATTATTGTTGTTTATCATCCTACAGTATTAATTAAGTTTAGGATCTGATAACAACTGGTTTTATTTTTCATTGACAGCTTGTAATAAATCTAAGCTAAGTTTGCCTTATTTTTGAAATATTGAATGTATTTTTACACCCACAGCTATATGCTTTAGGTATTCAACTTGCTATATGGTAAAGACCAATGTTGTTAGGAAACAACTAACTGCTACATGTCATGTCAATGAAGGCATACAATTTCTATTTCAGATTTTTGACATTGAATAATCAGTTGCTAGCTTACTAGTCCAATTTGAATCTTGTTTGCAGAATGTTATTGTTTGTATTATCTTACAATATTCATTGATTTGTAATAGGTAATAGTCAGTTTAAGTTATCAATATATCACTGAATACTTATGAAATTAGGTAACTATTAAGTTTATCTCAAATTAAAATATTTGATGCATTAATGAGCACATACCTACTTATAAGAAGGCTTTCATAGCAGCCTTGTATTTGGTAAGTATAGTGTAGGTAGTGTAGGAGTATTGTGATCAGCTGTTTTTTGTTTAGTTTCATTCTCACGGGACGGTAATGCTCTGTGATAGACACAAAGTCTTTGATTTGACAGGATTTAAGGATAGGATCAGGAACACCGCTCTGTGATAGACACAAAGTCTTTGATTTGACAGGATTAAAGGTTAAGGAGTTTAGGATCATTGCTCCGTGACAGGCACGAAGTCTTTGATTTGACAGGATATAAGGAACCAGGCTCTGGGTGGTCTTGTACACCGTGGACCCAGCAGGATAACATGAGAGATTGTTCATTAGCGGCCTCCACGCCTAACCAATGGATATTAAATCTTTATTAGTTGCTTCCACAGCAAACCAATAGATTGTGTGTTGTATTATCACTATTAGTTTCCTCCACGGATTACTAACAGACAGCTTATTGTGTTATCATTATTAGTTGCTTCCACAGCATACCAACAGTATAGTTTATTGTGTTATCATTATTAGTTGCTTCCACAGCATACCAACAAGATAGTTGTGTTATCATTATTACTTGATTCCACAGCATACCAATAGGATAGTTTGTTGTGTTATCAATCTTAGTTGCTTCCACAGCATAATAAGATAGTTTATTGTGTTCTCATTATTACCTCAAATCCATCTCCATGGATGCTGATAGTTTGGTGTTGATATAACCTATTATTTTATTAAGTGCCTCCAGAGCTATAGGTTATTGGACATCTCAATAATTAGAGCTTGTTTTATTATTCATTTTTATAATTGACTAAATATGACAATAGAATAGCATAAACTGAAACGAGTTACAAAAACATAATAATAACAGTAGTCCTCCTGACTGTTGAGCCATCTGCATAAGGAGGTACTATGGTGCACAAGGCCAATGGCTCAACATGCTTTTTGAAGCATGGGGGTTCACCAATTTCAAAACTCTGGGCTGCTACAGAGGAATCCCTATTGGAAAAACCCCATAAACAAATTTTGCCCAACCTAGGAATTGAACCCAGGAATAATAATTTAAAAGTACTTTGTTGCATGGTAGTATCATGCACAAGCGTCATGTAGTTATTCGACATGGCTATTGTGTTGAGCCTTCTGATACAACAACACCGTATCAGTTAGCGAGGTGAGTAGAAGATAGTTTGAAAACTTCTCACCTTTTACTTTAGTTATGTTGGGCTGGAAGTCATTTTTCAGCTGACCTCTATTTGGTGGCTTGTATGTATGTTGGTAGCTTCTAAGGTCCTGACCCGGCGACACGGTCACTTGCAAACCAGGTATTTTTAGTTTTGTTTCCACATCCTTGATAATACTTGACTATGTAGGTAACCATTTTGATTTTTGATATGACACAGGAATCTGGAATGTGAGAAGGTATACAGATAAATAATAATAAAAGAAAAGATGATCCTATTAATATTTAAATAAGTAGGAGTTAGTACTGATAACAATTAAATTATGTTATTGTTTTGAAATAGTAAGTGAGTAATTCAAAGTTAACTAGAATCTGATGACACTGAAATGAATAACTATGAAGATTGCTGCATTACTTATGACGGTGTTTGCACTAGCTAAAGATTAATGTTAAAACATGTTGAAAACTACTTTTAATGATGCATGTTTGCATACCACACACGCAACAACCTATTTACACACCTATTACAAACCTATTTCATTACAAAACATTTATGTGTGAACAAGTTTGAATACAAGCTAGGTAAAAAGTTGCAAAAAGAAAAGAAAGTTATTGAATGCTAAAAGTGACAAATTATCAAAAAACAAACCTGTCTTTTGATTGTTTTTATTCTGTGCAAGTGCATCCAATAACAAGCTTTGAAATCTGTCAGAAATTACTAATCTATTTACACCCATGTACCATAACAAGTAAAATTCAACTAAACCCATTGTGAGATTTAATTCATTAGGAAGGTTCTCAAATATTGAATGATTAAATAAACTTTATTATAACAAACTTAACTTGAACAAGCATAAATCTTAGAGCTTATAAAAGGCCCCATCAGTATCCAACTGACAGTCTGAACCAAGAATGTAGGGTCAGACAATTTTTTAATTAGATTTAACACATAGCGCTATCACTGTCAAGAACCCCATAGCCAAAACAAATCTACCAGATCATGTAGACAGATAAGATGGAACACAGTAATCACATTAGATTCACTCAAATATGTCTTACATACACAGGACCATTAATTTACCAAAAATCACAAGGTCCATACATAATAGGTTACTCACACATACTAAGCGTACCTACTTGTAAATTAAAAGTTACCAGGTGGCTATCAGCTTATGACTATTTATTATTATATTATGATTATGCATGAACTGAAGCTCTGCTGATACTTACCCTGATTATAAAGTTTGTAATGACTCACCCAGGTGTATCACAACCCTTTCACCCATTCATACAAATACATTTATATTAGATGCATACTCACTCTACAAAAACCTCTAGATAATATTTTAAATATTGTTTAGTCTTGTAACCAAACAATTATTCTCACCCCAGCTACTTAAATGCAAATCGTTGTAAGTATTTTCTTGAGCACACTATAATTTTATTTTTATTTGTTGTGCTTTTCATGTTTAAGGAATGTGTTAATACATTTTCTTATCTTACTTTACTTTAAAAAAAGTATGACATGCAACGGGTTCCACATTATTCAATAATAAACCCCGTTTGGTAGTCGGGTAAAAACAATAAATTGCAAAAATGCCAATTAGTGCGTCAACATGAATATGTCATGGCACTTTCTGCCAAATGTTTACTACTTCTGTTGCACATACATTCTGTAACTTACTTAACTTATTTACCTACTAAACTTTTGTTTTAGCTACCTAAATGTAATGAATGCTATAAAAATAAGTTGTTACTTTTTGTCCGGTACAAAACTCAACGTAGGTACTTTGAATTGTTTAACATTCATACACTCACACCTTGTCCCCATGGGGATAGGCAGCAACCACAGATTGCCACTTGCTACGATCCTTACATACTCCTCAAATAAAATAAAATTTCTCAAATAACTGAGCCATTGCAATTCTTAAGACAAAAGAACCATATTTAAACAATAACATTGAGTTCCTAGTCAGCTGTCTTATTTTATGGAGTAATTTAAGCCGTTTCATTCATTTTAATTCCACAAATTGCCACACAAACAACAGCAGGGACCACTCAGTCAGTAAGGGGTATTGTGTTACCCAGTTACTGGGTTTTGGTTGCTCCATGTAAAGCACTGGTACTCAGCTGAATCCAGTTAGAATGGAAGCTGTCCCGGACTTGGTTGGGAAAAGACTAGGCAGATTGATTAAAATTGTCACACAAAAGGTCACTGACCTTGCCTTGTATGATGAAAATAATTAAGAATGTTAAGTTACATAAATAAAAAAAACAGAATACTCCCCTCAACCATGATGGAATCTATCAATGGACAGATCAAGTTGTTCGCTTAGCTGCTTCGGTCATTCTGTGCTGTATAAAGTTTTGGCCACAATGGTGTAGGACAGCATCCATGCCACTAGTCAGTAGCTTCTTCTGTCGTTTCAATAGAGTTCAGATCGTTCACGTAAAAATATTCCAGTTATTTTCGCCTATGTCTGGACATCGCTTACTCTTGGAAATTATCATAGGAAAATCTTTTGCCATACCCTCGGCGCTGGCGATGTTGTACAAAATTCTTCGGATGGCTTTCATAGCATGGGCAGAAGGCGATAGTGGGAGCTGATCCCACTTCTGATGTCACGTCGAAGTACCTATGTATCGTAGAATCGCCATCTTTAATTCCAATGTCTAGAGGCAATTCCTTTATTCTTGACTGGAGCGGGTTACTTCAATAACACACAACACTGGATTGAAACTCAAGAGTGTTTATTTGATTTAGTTACAGGCACTTTGAGTTTTCAAATGAACTTGAAGCTAAAACCACATCGCGTGGCTTGCTAGATCGCTAAGCCCTTGTCGATCGCTGGAGGAGATCTAGCAAGAAACTCCAGGACACTCTTTTTAAATGTTTTTATAGATTACACAATCACTTTATGACAATTAATTAGGTTTTCAAACATCTATTCGATTACATTTATTAATCAGTTCTTATTTTTCACACATAGTCCGCGCGACGCGCGTTCTAAGTGGGCGGAACTTTCATATTGTTTTTGTTTAGACACTTATTACTTGGATAGTTGAGTAAAGTTAGCAAACAATACTAAAATGCTGATCAGTTAATTATTTTAACATTAAACAACCTCAATACTCACAAATACAAAGTGGTTTTTAGTTTATTATTGAAATAGTCATCTAATAACAAAACTATTCAAGTTTCCGGTGATCTAACAATCTTACTAATTAGAAAGTTTCTCATTATTACATAGCTGTGTAAAATAGTCTTATGACTTCTTAGTATTTAATCATTTACTCAAATTTGTTTAGTTCTCGTATTAAATTATTAAATCTGGTTATTGGTCATAGAAATTATAACATCCGCCATTGTTTGACAACTTAATAAGAATAACATAATGAAACACATTTACTTCGTCAAATGTGCAATAGTTAAAATGAGAACAAATCCAAAAGTCCTACAATAAGTGTTCCTGTTTAATTTAAACATCTCGTATTAATTAAACATTGAAATTAGCATATGAATTATGAATCAATACTGATTCCACAGTGAGCCAATAGATGGCGCTGAACTCAAAACCCAACTTAAATAGACATTGACACTTAAAATTACTAATTACTATTAATTAGGATAATAAATTAGCAAATTCACGCCTACGCGGCGACATATATATACAAAATCTGAATCTAAATCTCGGAAACGGCACCAACGATTTTCATGAAATTTAGTATGCAGGGGATTTCGGGAGCGATAAATCGATCTAGGTAGGTTAAATTTTTAGAAAACGTCGTTTTCTCTATTTTCACCCAGGTACTTCGATTAAAGAGTGTAATTAGATATTATTGCTTCCATATACATATGCTTACTTACGAATATTGTATAAGCGTGTATGTGTAGCAGTGTGGTACGTAAAAGAAAATACATATACACATTGTATTCATAAAATTAGGACGAACGTCGTAACTGAGGGTGAAGATTCAGACACGTTCCTGTCGGATTGGACAGAGAAGGCAGAGATAAGTTAACTGGAAAGATATGGGGGAGGCCCATGTCCAGTGGTGCGATTAAATGGCTAATAAAAAACAATAACACCATTTTTCTTAATCAGGATTCGTAACTCTTCATCATTCACTTCCGACTTCGCCCACAGCTGCGAAAAGGCCTCTGTATTCTTGAGAAACTTATTCAGGTTCTGCCGAAAGACGTACACTGCTGGACATGGGCCTGCCCCAAGCGTCGCCAAATTGACAGGTCCCGTGCATCCCGCATCCAGCGGATCCTCGCAACCGTAACCAGGTCATCGGTCCCCAGGTAAACCTTCCAACGCATCGTCTTCCGGTTGGCGGTCGTCACTCTAGAAGTTTTCTGCCCCATCGGCCATCCGTTCTGCGAGCAATGTCTCTAACTGCCGCTTAAGTTTGGTTTTGTTCGGTAAGACTGGTTCTCTTGCGGATCTCTACATTTCTGATTCGATCAAGCAAGGATACTCCGAGCATAGCCCTCTCCATTGCCCTTTGAGTAACTGTAAGCTTTCTGATGAGGCCCATTGTGAGCGACCACGTCTCAGAGCCATAGGTCATCACTGGAAACACACACTGGTCATAGACCTTCGTCTTGAGACACTGTGGTAAGTTGGACGAGAAGATTATATCGCCTACACTGTACCAATACTTATTGCAAATAAATGAATGATTGATTGATTGATTGATCGTGTAATGGTCTAAAAACAATCTTGCGAACCGCATTCGTACGAGTACCTTCTTAAAACCAGATTCATGTTTCCGAAATGAAGATCCTTTCCTAAATTAGCTATTTATTAATTTAGTTACTTATGGTTATTTCCTTCCGACATTGATTCCATAATTAATTGCAAAGCTGTACATGTACATATGTTTAATGCACATGATTATAATTATTAAGAGCAATGTTTACACTACCTACTCTACAGTTTGATATGTATGGGCTGGATACACCGATATTCAACAATACTATACAATGAGAATTTGAAGTAGCACCTATACCAATGGAGCTCCAACAAATGCAACAAAGACTGTCAGTAAAAAGGGATCAATGAGTCTTGTCGTCTTGTGTCTTTCTCTCACCAATTTTTTTTTTTTTTTTTTAAAAGAGTAAGTATGGAGTTTCTTGTGCGTTCTTCTCCATAACAATCTTCTTTCCGAATGCACGGTAGAATCGGTAGAATCATTTTTTTTTTTTTTTTTTATTACTTTTAATTATTATTTTTATTTATTACTTTTAATTTTTAATTTTAATTTATGTGACGTTCAAAAGTGCCGTTTATTGGCCTAATTGAATAAATATATTTGACTTTGACTTTGACTTTGTCTTGCTTGAGTTAATAAAAGTCGTGTCGCAATTCAACCAAAAAGTTTATATCTGCTTGAATGGAAAGCTGTTTGTGTAAATTAGACCAAGCTGCCAAGCATATAATTACTGAAATTCCTATCAGGATAATTTGGGTTAGTCCCACTCTACCCCGAGCCCAGTTTACCCCGTCCCGTTTGACCCCGATTTATTTTTCTATAGAAACTCGATTAAAAGTCAAATTAGCTAAAAGTAACGTCAGCAGATAAAATGTTAAATACAATTTTATTATTTACTCAAATTATATAGTAGTTTTAAGGATCAGGAAAAATTTATAAAGTCTTGAATACAATATAGCGTCTCCTAGAGCAATCACAGGTTTTAACTATTATCACAATAGTTCCTTTTTCAATACAGAAAATCTAAATACCTACTCTACATGGAGCATTAAAGTAATTTAAAAATACGCACGAACAGTCTCACTTTCAGGAATTATTTTATATTTTTGATCATCATCATCATCATTTCAGCCGAAAGACGTCCACTGCTGGACATAGGCCTCCCCCAAGCGTCGCCACATTGACCGGTCCCGTGCATCTCATAACCTGCGGATCCCCGCAACCTTCACCAGGTCATCGGTCCACCTGGTGGGAGGCCTTCCAACGCAACGTCTTCCGGTTCACGGTCGCCATTCCAGAACCTTTCTGCCCCATCGGCCATCCGTTCTGCGAGCAATGTGCCCTGCCCACTGCCACTTAAGTTTGGCAATTCTTCGGACTATGTCGGTAACCCTGGTTCTCTTGCGGATCTCTACGTTTCTGATTCGATCACGCAAGGAAACGCCGAGCATAGCCCTCTCCATTGCCCTTTGATACATTATATTATTTTTATATTTTTGATACATTTTGTTATATAGAAACTGTCATTATTTTGTAAAAAATTTCAAATTACCTACTTATTGGTCTTATATATTTCAAACAAATATATTTTAGTACTTTTTATGTCGACTGTATAAATGGAAAACGATAGAGAAATAAATGTAATCATATTTATCGTATTCGGGGTCAAACGGGACGGTCTACCACGTCCCGTGTTGTGGATCGGGGTAGAGTGGGACTAACCCGATAATTTCACCTTAATTGCAGGCAACGAATAACAGAAATATTTACTTGTTCTTTTGATATAAAGTATACATAAAGTCACATGTTTTTGAACCGGTTCTTTTTGAACAAGCCAATTGTCGAGGTTATTGCATCGAGGCCATCAAGCCGGTGGTGCAGGATCATCTCACATGATCAGGCGTTTGCACAGATTGCAATCAAAACAGGTGGTAGGAGGCTGGTATCTGTACAGTCATTCTTGACGGCCAAGAGGAGTCGGTCGTCGGGTCGAAACTACATGTGCGATATATTGGTGCCAAACTACATCGCGCTCGTATGTGGACGCGTATGAACAGTGCTAGCAATTTCATAATAGGTGTATTGTTGCTATAATCAGCTGTATTAACAAAGCAGCACGGTTGTATCGGTGCGTGATGACTAAAATATCGCCAGCATTGTTGAAACAGGTAAGTCGTTAATTTTGTTTGCAGTTCAAGTGCAGTGTTTTTTTTATTGTCTAAGTCATTCGTTTTTAAATGAGCATTGTGGTAAGGAAAGCGATTAGTGCTTGCTTACAGTTTATTTTATTTGTATTACTCAGAACCTTTTTAGTCTTTTTGTGGTTTAAACTCAACTGTTATTCGAATACTTTGTGCATGGAACTTGCGTGCGGATTTTTTTTAGAGCTTGGTAGTTACATATTGCTGCTGATTTAGTAAGTTCAATTGTGAAAAAATATCTAGTGACCTATCGTATAAAAAGTTTTCTATCGGTAAATCAAAAGTTTGAATGAGCGTTAATTGAAAATTATTTAAGTTTGGAATCAGGGAATCAATACAAAACTTATTCCCTTTTCAGGCATATTGTATTAAGTAGACCATCCTTTTTAATATTAGGACCAAATTTTTTTTACTGTAGAAACTGCTTGTATATATTTCAGGTCGCCACTCCTTTTTGATAAATAAATATCTACTTTCTACAAAACCTGTTTGGAAGGTGACTGGGTTTGTTTTGATTTCTGTTGCAATCATTGGTGTCAATATGCAGTTAGATTTTAGGGTTTAATTGCAAGGTAAAACTGGCATTGGTACCTAACTAAGAGACGTAGAGATTTAATCCTTCAAAGGGAAACACAAAAGTGTTTTTTTTCAGGATAACATTGAATGTTGTATAATTATTTTAGTTAATCATTCAAAGTCAAATAATGTATTTCAATTAGGTCATTAAAACGTCAATTTTGTATGTCAACATTTAAAGTTAAAAAATAATTAATTAGTTGATTTTAATCGTCCATTCGCAAATATAGTTTTTATGGAGAAGAACGGTAAAGAAACTCTAGCATACTTACTTTAAAAAAATAGTATTTTACAATATTTAGATAATATCACTGAAGAAGAAAAGAAAGGACAAAACACAGACGTCATGATTGTTTTTCGGAACCAAAAACCGGGGAAACCGGTACCTACCTGTATTCAAAGAATCCTTTAGCATCTGTTACCGATAAAAATTAAAACTTATTTGCAAAACCAAAATTGAATAACAATCTTTCTTAAATCTTTTCACCAATTAATCAATTAAATTGTTAACTGGGATGTTATATTGTTAACTGGGATGTTATATTGTTAACTGGGATGTTATATTGTTAACTAATTGAAGTCAACGGCGGTCGTTATCGTCAACGGGACGTATAAGGTTACACTTCGTTTCCTCTCGACGGTATTGACAAAACAACAATGAATTGAAAAAAATCCGTCTGTATCTTCGTTATGTATTTTGTATTGACCCGGTTAAGCTTGTTTGAGTAATACTGGGGAACAAGACAAATATATTATGTAAACTGCATTTGTATGAGTGATAAGATGACAAAATGGGCGTTTTGCAACTTGTTTCTCTCTCCTTACAATGCTATTAATAACGATAAAAGGTTACTATCTACTTTTATCGAAGTGTTGTGACTTCTTGACTGCAGTCAATTTAATATTATTAAATGTAAATATACACTAGCGTCTGCCAGCGGGTTCTCCAGCGTGAATGTCGGAAATTTTCCCAAGGGAACGTTTCCCATATCGTTCTCAAAGGTCATTTCTATCTATATGCCAAAATTCATTATAATTGGTCTAGTTGTTTGGACATGAAAGCGTAACAAACAAACAGAGTTAGTTTCGTATTTATAGAATTAAGACCAACATTTTGTTCCTTTTAAAAATCGATTTTTGACTAAATGCTTTGGATCCAATTCACAATGATTTAATGATCCGTGTAAGTTATTCAAGTATCGAAGATAAATAGTTTTATTTTCATTTTGTCACATAGCTTAGTTAATACTTACCTATCTATTTTTCTGTTGAAAGACAGAAGACTAAAATAGACACTATATAAAACTTTGTTAGATTTTACGAAACTATTTCCACTTATCTAAATGAATAATTCAAATTTGTAAATGTTTGGATAAGAGACTGCGCAAACGCACTTATTGTTTGACTCCTTTTAAATTGTCTTTTGTTTTTGCGTAACTACTTTCCTATTGAAATTGGGTTTGACCTAGATGTACTGTTTGACATTAGCTGTCAAAGATATCGCCACTTAAAATTGGACACTTTTGGACACTTAAAATAAATCACCGCTCTTATCAAACAGTCTATCACAATCATGATTGCAAAAAATAATATATTTGATGGCAAGTAGATTCTTTTTGGTGATAAATAGATAAAAGATTTGCGTTAGAAAAATTATCTTACTACTCCTTATCGGATTTGCTCATGGAGAATCATTTTATTGTATGTGTCCTCCTGTAAGGTTATTGGAGGCTTGTATAAAGTTATTCCGATGCATTTATTTTCGGGATTTATGATAAAGGGTAAGTTGACTAAAAACAAGATGGAGGTGACAACGTTATTTTTTTTTTGTTTAAAATTCTGTTTCGCATCTTATTTTTAGGGTTCCGTAGCCAAATGGCAAAGAAACGGAACCCTTATGGATTCGTTATGTCTGTCTGTCCGTATGTCACAACCACTTTTGTCCGAAACTATAAGAACTATGCTGTTGAAATTTGGTAAGTAGATGTATTCTGTGAAACGCATTAAGAAATTTTCACAAAAATAGAAAAAAAAAAAAATTTTGGGGTTCCCCATACTTAGAACTGAAACTCAATTTTTTTTTTTCATCAAACCCATACGTGTGGGATATCTATCGATAGGTCTTCTAAAATGATATTAAGGTTTCTAATATAATTTTTTGTTAACTGAATAGATTGCGCGAGAGACACTTCTAAAGTGGTCAAATGTGTGCCCCCCCCCCTGTAACTTCTAAAATAAGAGAATGATAAAACTAAAAAAAATACATGATGTACATTACCATCTAAACTTCCACTGAAAATTGGTTTGAACGAGATCTAGTAAGTAGTTTTTTTTAATACGACATACATCGTAAACCGCAATTGATCAAGTTCCAATTTATCAGGAACCCTTCGTGCGCGAGTCCGACTCGCACTTGGCCAGTTTTTTTTTAATTTATTTAAAAAAAATCCATTTTAAAATATCCTCATACCATAAAATAGACTCAAATGTGAATAGAATTATGAGTTGAGAATCATTAGATAGGCTCCTGAATCCGTATGGAGTGATTTTTTTGCGCATACGCATAATGACGTGAAAGATTCGTTACAGTTTTTATTTGGTCAACCGTGATGTTCTTGTCGAACAATTGATTCTTATTTTTTGTGTTTTTTTTTTGTGGAGATAGTGTTTATGTTTTAGCCAGGAAACATGGGTTTTAACTATAATCATGATAAGACGGACTTTTTCACTTTTACAGCATGACAGTGATCGTAACAGTGTATCTGTTTTAGCTGACGCTATGAAGATAGTATATTTCATCGATTTTTTTAACTTAGATAAGAATAAAATTATTGAATAAAACATATTTTTCTAAACAAGCTTTTTTCGTATTCTTCTCAGCAAACCATTTGGCACCCATATCTCCTATATATCCTCACAAAAAATAACTAGTCCGCCATCTTGGCCCGTCCGCCATCTTGGCTCGTCCGCCATCTTGTGCCGTCCGCCATATTGGACTTAGAATGACGTACACTTAGCTAATCATGCATTGTCATCCAAACTAAACGTGTATGCAAAATGTAATCTTAATCGGTGGAGGATAACTGCTTTAAAATTCAGTTGCAAGATTTGACACGAACACACTTACATACGTACATACATTGCAAGTTAAATATAAAAGCTTGTTAAATAGGAACCTGTTGCTGGGTTCTCTTGAATCAATTCATTGCAGGAATTGTCATTTATTTCCTAGTTTAGGCTGATTACTTCCCGTGAAAGAAATCTTTATTCAGTAGATCATTATTCAATTTTTTTATAAAGGAAATGATTTTTTGTCACGATACCCGGTGTAGATAGGTATTATAAGAATCAGATTTTCTGGTACCTACTTCTTTAGAAACAAGACCTTGCGCGATATTTCTCTTCACACCAATTGAGGAAAAGTTCTAATGAAAATATTATTTAAAAACGAAAAGTGCGAGTTGGACTCGCGCACGAAGGGTTCCGTACTTGGTAAATTGCGGTTTACTATTTATGACGTATTAAAAAAAAACGACTTGCTAGATCTCGTTCAAACCAATTTTCATTGGAAGTTTACATGGTAATGTACATAATATTTGTTTTTTTAGTTTTATCATTCTCTTATTTTAGAAGTTACAGGGGGGGGGGGGACACACATTTTACCACTTTGGAAGTGTCTCTCGCGCAAACTATTCAGGTTAGAAAAAAATGATATTAGAAACCTCAATATCATTTTTGAAGACCTATTCATAGATACCCCACGCGTATGGGTTTGATGAAAAAAAAATTGTTTAGTTTCAGTTTCAAGTATGGGAACCCCCAAAATTTATTGTTTTTTTTCTATTTTTGTGTGAAAATCTTATTGCGGTCCACAGACAACATCTACTTACCAAGTTTCAACAGCATAGTTCTTATAGTTTCGGAAAAAAGTGGCTATGACATACGGACGGACAGACAGACAGACAGACATGACGAATCTATAAGGGTTCCGTATTTTGCCATTTGGCTACGGAACCCTAAAAACGTCTTATAACCTATCGTTCGTAATTGATATACAATAGACGTGCGCGCCGATGCTAAAATTTCCGGCGGCGTGCGCCGGTCAAAAATCGACGGCTTCAGCGTGTTATCGGCGTAGAATTGTTTAAATTATATAAAAATCTGATACAATTTTCACAGCAATCTCAGACAAAAACATCTTAGACATCTCGTTGGCGTTAATATTGTTTGGTATGCTGTCGATACCCTGGTGTTGGCTGGCAGGGATAACTTCTACGAGACCATCCAATTTTTTTGCCGAGCTCGGGGCACGGTAAAGATATCTACAGTATTCTATCTTCATACAAACGGTCGGAACGCGAGTCATGCCTACGTGACTCGAGCTCAGCCCACACTCGGAATACAACCAGTCGCGGACGCACCGCAGTGACGAACGAACAGTGTGATGGTTTTGTAAGCAGTAAGCGTGCGATTTGTGAATATTTTATTCAAATACGTACAAGTACTTACTTATTATGTCAGAGAGAAATTATAGCCTAAATTGTGCTGTTTTTGGATGCTTGAATTCTTCTATAACGCACCCCGGGAATCATTTTTTTAATTACCTGGAACCAAAAATATACCTAACCTAATAAGGTTAGGTATATATTTTTTTTTAAGGTGACGTAATTTGTTTATTTTTTAATAGGTAGGTATTTCGCTGTTTCCACCGAGTAAAATACCTGGATTAATAAATATAAATAAGTGGATAGGGTGATAAAGTCACACACGAGTCACCTACCTACGCTCGGGCACAGGCTCGGTTTAAAAAATGACTAGTAGGTTGTTTCCTAGGCTAGGCTATCTACTTACTTATGTACTTAGCTACTTACATATATTATTTAATTATACAAAATATCATTATGAAATGATTACGTATGAGATTAATAAATGGTGGGTACCTACCTAGTAAGATTTAAAATAAGTTTAATAAAAAATATAATATTTACCTCAGATTAGAGAAAAGAATCTGAGATATTTACAATCACAAAACTAGAAAGAAACTGAAGTAGGTAGATGCGGGCGACCCTAACGCGTGTTTAGGTGCCGAGCGCTTGTAGGCACTTATTTCAAGGTCAGGGCCGAGTCACAATACTGTTATAGGTCTACCAGAATCTCATGGCATTTTTTTTTTTTTTTAAATTGTGATTTTCATATGGCAATGTCAATTGTCACCAGTCAAATCAAAGTACTTGATGTGTCAACCGCTGCTGAAATTTTTTGATATTATCTTGAAAGTTTGTTATTTTTGTGAAAATGTCGAAAAACCCACTTCGATCTCAAGCGAGACATATTGTTTTTAATGTGTATCATAAAATAAGGGAAGAAGAAGGCGTAAATCAAACTCAATCTTTGATTTTAAAGTGCGTCGTACAGTGGACCGGTAAGTTGGACTGACTTGTTTTGATACTTTTAGTTTATTTTATATTTTTCTTACTTCATTTTTATTTCTTTTCATTACTATTATTTGGTAAATCGTAGGTCAGGGCACATCGAATGATGGCCGGAGGAAATGGCAACAGTAATGTAACTGTTACTAATTCTTCGACAAGATATTGATTTTAACGGAGATTGAGAATCTTTGACGTAAGAAAAATATTAAGTAATAATCTGCGCCCTGCAGTGGGACGTGTATATAGACGGGAGTTTTTGGCGGGATTTTGTCGAGTGAAGTTCAGTGGCTGTTTATATTATTTGCAAATTGATTCCTAGTGGATATTGTGATATATTATTAGTGTAGTTTTGTGTTTCAACTGTCTACGCAACTGGACAATTTGTAAAATCATTGACAGAAGCGATCTATATATATTATATATATATATAGATCGATATAGGGATAGTGGAGCGGAGTATTTTATTGTAGTATTGACTGCCTCTGCAAAGCTTACTAAGAAGACTGACTCGATATAATTTGCTGCCAAATACTCCAAAAAACATTAGAATCTGTTACATCCGCATTCTAATGCATACTAAAGAATAAATATAAGATCCAAAACTCTTTCCAAAGACGTGGCTAAAAGGTCCTAGCAACCAGGCCATAAAACTTACATAAAAAAAATATATATAAAGAGTGATGATGACGAATGACTATAATAGTGCTAACACACGTCCGGATTTGGTCCGGCCGGACCACGGATTTGTGGGCGGAGTTAGTCCGGCCGGACCATATCCGAGCGTGTGTAGAGTAGTCCGCCGGACATTATTATTATTAATTGAGTCCGTCTCGGTCCACACAAGCGTGTGTAAGCGAGAAAGAATTAGTGGGCGGAGTTAGTCCGGCCGGACCAAATCCGGACGTGTGTTAGCACTATAAGACTACATGATACATTTTATTATTTTTTACAGACTTTATACATAAAGAGATTGGTTTTGAATATGTTAAATGCCAATGAAAAAGAACCATTTTGATGGAGAGAGATGACATAAAACTACAAAGATACAAGTTTTTGAAATCCTAGTGGAGTACATGGAATCGTATTCTAGTTTTCTAGTTCTGAATGAGGTTTTAAGTTATTAGTATGATTTAAATGATATATAATAAATTAGTACATAAATTAATATTCAATTGATTTATTTTTCCTATGTTAAGAACCCGATGTATAACAACATTATTCATACACATATCTATAATACTCACAGTGGATCTTTGTGTCTCTAAATTGGTTGCAAGACCCCGCGCAGTAGCTATTTTTGTGTCAATGTTGAAGGTGACGATAGCATTGTATAACCGTCTCTTTCACTCGCTTATGTATGTCACATCGTCCTATCTCGCTTACTCTATGCAGTATACTCGATGACAAACTGTTTCTTACGCAATGGTAGGCAGGACGAAGTTCAAAGACACAAAGATCCGCTGTGACTACTATAATATAGGTACCTCATGTTCATTATTACTCAAGACATAAATAAAAATTAAACAGTATCAAGATCGTTTAATCCAATTTCCCCAGTATTGCACACAACAATTTTTTATTTCCACATTTGCCATGAGATTCTGGTAGACCTATAGATATCTTTA